>OY755249.1:56589819-57189819 GCA_963576725.1 Azorinus chamasolen
CAAACAGTCCTTAGTCAAGGAATTCCCCATATATATATGTACGTTGAAGGGTGCCACTTCCATGATCCACAAGTACCGGTAACTGTTTTTATAAGTTCTAAAATATCACTTCACTTTGACATGTCGAGGACTGTTAGAAATTTTCTCCTGCCACGTATCATACTTCATACTCCTCGGTTATATTTTAACAAAGTAGGCATACAGTGGACCCTCTCCTATAAGCTACCATTCATTTATTGAACATATGAGTCTTACAAAGCAGGTGGTTGCTTAATGAAGGGCAAAAGTAATGCAGAAAGTAGTTCCTATAGGAGCTCTCTGCATTACCTTTGTCCTGTATTAACCCTTCGCTTGCTATTCACGTCAATATACGTGCCTGTAAATAGTGAAGACCCAGATGAGACAGCTCCTGCAGGAGCTGTCTCATCAGGGTCTGCACTATTTACAAGTTGATTGTGCAACCAGTGCACTCCACAGCTGTGATTGCACAGCGAAATACTTGTACACAATGAAGATGTATGTAATTATACAACAGGGCATAGGTAAAGAAGGAAAAATGTATTTTAAAATTCAGCAAGCGAAGGGTTAAGCTACTACCTGCCTAACTGACCAGTAATTAGACCTCTATTTGATGGCCGCTTCAGACAAGTTCTGCTGTACTTTCCTAGGCTGTCAGAGGATATGTGCTGGGTTTTTGTAGTCCTTCATTCTAAAGCATCTGATTTGTCAGATTTTGAGCAAGCTCAAAAGCTGACCAATCAGATACTTGAAAATGAACTCAGACTCGAACTCAGACGTTTTTATAACATCGAGGTCAGGACTTCGATGTTGTCAATGATTGTTGTCATGTGAACCTTAACGCAAAGTTTCATATGACCCTAACTAGCCTGTGTGTCTGGACATCCAATCCCCAATCTCCACCGGCTTGGTACCATTGTGATAACTTGATATTGTAGCAAATGGCGTAGATCCTGATCAAACTCCTTTAGCAGCAGTTTGATCTGTGTCTGCACTATTTGCCTATGTATGTATGTACGAATACTTATTGTAATTATAGCATGTCAGAGCTATAGATAAAGGTGCGTACTCAAATACTAAAATCGTCATTTCTCCACCAAACCCTATGACGTGACAGCTCACAGCATAGGGTTTGGTGAAGAAATAAAGAAGTTATTCTTGAAAATATCTTTATTTTATCTGAACCTCTGGAATGTATTATGCCCCCATTCCCACCCCACACCGATCGTTTCTCAATCACCCTACCCCCACTCCACGTCGTTCGTTTCTAAATCACCCCCATCCCCGATTGCAATGCGCACAGTACGGGACACATCTAGTACCCAGTCCACTAGTTTTCGATACGGACTTCACTTTAATCATATGACTTGTCTCATACATGACACACAATTGATGTTCCAACTAAACTGGGGACGTTTGTTTTCAGTCATGCTTTTGGCATACATTAAAACCTCTCTATAACGACCACTAAATTGTGTTAATCAGTTGGTATTTAGAGCAGGTGGCTGCTTAAAGCAAGGTGAAAGTAAAACAGAACGCTCCCATAGGAGCGTTCTGTTTTACTTTCACCTTGCTTTAAGCAGCCACCTACCTTTAACACAGAATAATTGATGTAATTTAGTGGTCGCTATAGAGGGGTTTTACTGTACATGTATTTTATATATAACAGTCTAATACAGCTAATCACCGGCGAAAGATGTTTAGAACCCCACAGTACAGCGACTCCCGACCATTACCTGATAACTATATTGTGTATATAATTATATATTCATATAAAAATACACGTAGTGGCTTTATGAACATTCATAAGCTGATTTTTTTAATGTCATATAAAGTAGAAAACTGTTAACCATATCAGAAAATTGAAGACTCAGATCTATTTCATCCTAAAACCAAACAGAGCAGACTGATGTAGAAACTGTCTGATCCGTGTCTACTCTGTTTGTAAACACGCAACATGCGCCTATATCAGTTTTTATAGGATATCACAACATACCTAACTGAAACAATGACCCGGTCATTCTACGGTGGATAAATTGGCCTACGGTCATTCTACCGGGGTTAATTAACCCTTCCCTATTGAATATTCATGTCAGAAAATAATTACAAAAATGTACATCATTCATATTTATTAGGCTATTTTTATGATGGCGTATGAACACATGACATTTTGTCTCTGTCAGAAATTGCAGAATCATATCTCTATTGTACTATAAGCAAACAGAGTTGACCCTGATCAGACGGCTCCTAAAGCCTAAAGGAGTCGTGTGGTCTGTGTCTCCTACATTTACAAAGGTTTCTATGACGAAAACGCAAGCTTATCTATTGATTAATAAACTAACGCCGGGTCATTTACTATGGCGTTCAATTTTTCACATAGGCGGTAAAACACGGTAGGACTCATAATAGAGTACAACCTCTCTTAACCGGAATTCTAGCATAGTACAGTAAAACCTCTCTTAACCGGAATTCTAGTAGAGAAGAATTTAGATATTTTAGGCAGGTGACTGCTTAATGCAGGGTGAAAGTCATGCAGAAAGCTCCTAGAGGAGCTTTCTGCATGACTTCCATCCTGCATTAAGCTGTCACCTGTCCCAAAGACCGATATTTATACTTTTAACGTCCGGTTAAGAGAGGTTTTACTGTATTATGACAAAGAAGACCTTCTACTAGTTCTAGCATAACGACCAGGTCATTATTTTTATAGCACAATAACTTGGGTCATTTTACTGTTGTAGAAATCACTAGGTTACTTTTCTATAGTAGAATTACAGGCGTCATTTGTCTATACATGTAGTATTACGCGAATTGGGATCAATTCTACTACGGGATCCAAGTGCTTCGTTACAACGACTTATTAACATACTTTAAAGACTTATTTCTGAGAAAAGCAAAAACGATCTTCTTATATAATACATGCATGTCTTTAAAGACATCTGCAAACAGAGTAGACACAGAGTCTGATCTGTTTGCTTATGAAATTTTACAGTTTTTGCCATTGTAAAAACATCTTGTATTCATTCACCATCATATTTCTTTTATCTATAATATATATTTATGATGTCGTTATTTCTTACATGAATATTCATGGTGCTGATTTTTATAAATGCTGCGAGCGAAAGGTCGAGCAAGTGACATTTTTTTGTAGATGAAACTAAAACAAGGCTTTCTTATTTTGTTAATTCAACTCAGCCCCGAGACGTATGTCTGCCATATTAATCAGAAACGGTCAGCGCACAACCTTCACATAAATCCTTCATCTATGTGTTGATCAGACATTCGGGGCAGCCATGCTTGAAAACGTGGGCTTATCACGTCTGCAGTAATCCGCAAGCCTAGCGAAGCTTGAAGAGAAAAGCACTCTGCCATGGAATAGAACGGAGAAAAAGCTTGGCTTAGCACGTTCAGGCAAGTTGTAGTCTGCTCCATTTTTTAAGTCTGTTTGAGTTCCAGATAAAATTTAAATATTTTCAATAATAGCTCCTTTATTTCTCCACCAAACCAAGTGACGAGTTTATTGTCTCGACACGCACCTTTATCTGTAGCTCTGTTAGGACTCCGAGCAAATTGTAGCCTGCTCCGTTTTTCCCGTATGCTACATTATCAAAAGCTTTAATTTGGGGAAAGCAACGGGCTGCACGTGCAAGTGACACTATGCCAACATTTCCCTGTTCAATATTTATTAAAAATTTCAATACCTATTGAATATTCATGGCCAAAATAGTTATAGTGAAATATGTAAGGTGGAACATTCTAACCGTTTTAGAAACTAAAGAAACAGAGCAGACCCTGATCAGACTGCTCCTGTAGGAGCCGTCTGATCTGAGTCTACTCCGTTTTTAAATGTGTGAAAATGTGTTTGTATTAATTAAGGGAAGGGGTTAAAGATAAAAAAGATATACATTAAACTAAAGAAACAGATCTATCAAACTCCATTAGCAAAAGAGCAGACCCTGCAAATGTGTAAAAATGCGTTCATATGAATGAAAGTGGTAAAGATAAGAGAGATATACAAGATGCGCTAATAGATCATGTACGCCATTATATGTGCTCTACTTTATTCGCAGCAAGCAAGCCTAGGATTATCAGGACTAAACGCATAAATGCGCAGGCACAGGAATAACGATAATAAAATGTTCTATGAGCCAACACTAAACTGTCAGTCAAGCTTTATGGCGGAGATTTTATTTTTGTTACCATGGAAAAAGTTATGCTTCATTTCTCAGAATAAATATCTGTCGTTCAATCCGATTCATGGGATTTCCGTTATGACAGTTAACTCTCGCTAATACGAGCACTCAAAAGAAGTAACTATACTTCTGATGTTTTACCCATTCCCTGATATTGACGACTTTTGACGACTCTGTTAAAGTCATTTTGTGAAACCATTGTGAGAAATAGAGCATTTGCTTCTATAGGAGCAAATGCTCTATTTATCACAATGGTTTCAAACTACAAATTTCTAAAATTGTCCTTTTCTCTACTTAATGCTGCTTTTCGGTAGATTTTTTGGCTTAGACAGACTGTAGGATCATATCTGTACATTCTATAAGCAAACAAAGCAGACTGATCAGACTGATCAGACGATACAAATGCGTGAAAAAGCGTTTATCACCTTCCTTCACATAAACGTGTTTCCACGCATTTGGAAACAGAGTAGACCCAGATCAGACGGCTCTTATAGAACCGTCTGATCAGGGTCTGCTCTGTTTGCTAATGGAAAGATCTATGGCTTTACTTTATAAAATGGCTACAATGTTCCATGTTTTATTATAACTATTTTGTAAATGAGTATTCAGTATGTATTGAAAACTGTAATAAACATAGAACAGGGAAAGGGTTAAATGTAGGAAGTGCTAACGACCACGTCCATTCCAGTATGAAATTCTTTAACCCTTTCCCTCATATAACGTGTTTTCACGCATTGGCAAACAGAGTAGACCCAGATCAGACGGCTCCTAGAGGAGCCGTCTGATCAGGGTCTGCTCTGTTTGCTAAAATAATTTGATAGATCTGTTTATGTACTTTCTAAAATGTCTACAATTTTCCACCTTCCATGTTTCTTTATAACTATTGTGTCCATGAATATTCAGTAGGTATTGAAATTTGTACTAAACTTAGAACAGGGAAAGGGTTAAACATGCTGGAAATATGCTGATGTAAGTCAATAATAACCTCTGTCAAGAAACAGCTATACTTCTATCACCCTATCCTCCATGGCTGAAAATTCATGTAAGAAATGCTGTATGTATGACTATTAATAAGCTTTATATTCATTATGGCATATGGACGGGATTTTTTTTGTCATGGTAGAAGTTGCAGAATCATATCTATACAATTCCATAAGCAAACAGAGCAGACCCTACAGGAGCCGTCTTATTTGGGTCTACGTGTACTCTGTTTGCAAAGGCGTGAAAATGCGTCTATATGGAGTAAAGGCATGAAAAAACCCTGAACGGGTCTCCTGTTACACTTTAATAATCTACAGATCTCCACCAGCCCCATAACCTCAGAGGTCTATATGGTGGCCAACACCATCGCACAAAGTATACAATAGAACCCGTCCTAAGCGCCCATTCATTTACTGAATATATGAGTCTTAAAAAACCAGGTGGTTGCTTAATGCAGGGTGAACGTAATACAGAAAGCTTTTGACATGCATTAAGCTACCACCTGCCTTACAGACCCACATTTAGACTTCTTTTTGATGGCCGCTAAAGACAGGTTCTACTGTATACATATAATGTTGGATGAGTCGAATGGGACTAATGGATGATGTTGATATTTTGTTACGTCAGTGTGCTCGTAATATTGACGAACTCTTCTCATGCTCAAACATAAGTCTGCTCCATTGTTCATCTGCTGAACTGTTTTTGGCTCATTCCAGCAGAGCTACAGATAAAGGTGTGTACTCAAATACTATAATGGTCCTTTCTCCACCAAACCCTATGTTGTGACCATTCTTTAGAATCGTCTCTTCGAAACGATTCTAAAGAATGGTCACAGCATAGGGTTTAATGGAGAAATAAAAAAGTTATTCATGAAACTGTCGTTATCTGCGCATCTTATCTGGAGCTCTGTTCGAGACTTTGAGAAACTACTGACCGAATGTCGAACAGCTTGGGTCCTGATTAAACGCCGAGTCACTCGGTTTCCCATCTGTATCTAAGCTGTTTATAGATGTCAATCAGGTCACTCTTAGCTTTAGAAGGGTTAATTCTTATATGAAGATATAAAAGAAGGAACTTTTCTGTCAAGGCAAAACAAACACCAACAGTAGATACATTAGAACATGTCTTAAGCGGCCATTCATTTATTGAACACAAGATCCTTAAAAAGCATGTGGTAGCTTAATGCAGAACAAAAGTAATACCGTATAAGAACTTTCTGCGTTACTTTTGATCTGCATTAAGCTACCACCTGCCTTACAGATATCCAACAACTTGGCTGCAGAGTTGATCAGGACTTCGCTAAAAGTGTGTTAGATGTTACCTGGACTTTAGTCATAATACGTAGGTTCAATAATGTGTACAACCGTATATGATGATATCCAACAACTTGGCTGCAGAGTTGATCAGGACTTCGCTAAAAGTGTGTTAAATGTTACCTAGCTTTAGTCATAATAGGTTCATTACTGTATAACCTGGCTACAGAGGTGATATGGACTTCGCTAAAGGTGAGTTAAATGTTACATAGCCTTAAGTCATAACAGGTTCAATAATGTACAGCATGACATCCCACAATCTGGCTGTGGAGGTGTTCAGGACTTCGCTAAAAGTGTGTTAACCCATTACCTCATAGGCCAGTTTTAGACCCAACCTCTTTGAATAAATCTACTGAAAGGAGCATTAACTAGAGAAAAGGGAAAACATAGAAATTTGTAGTTTGAAACCATTGTGATAAAAAGAGCATTTGCTCCTATAGGAGCAAATGCTCTATTTATCACAATGGTTTCAACAGGTGACTTTTACAGAGGCGTAGAAAGGCATATTTATGGAGGAAAGGATTAAATGTTACCTCGGCTTTAGTCATAACAGGTTCAATAATGTACAACATGACATCCAACAATGTTCAGGACTTCGCTAAAAGTGTGTTAAATGTTACCTATAGGCTTTAGTCATAATAGGTTCAATAACGTACAACCTGATATGATGATATCCAACAACCTTGCTGTGGAGTTGATATCTGGACTTCGCTAAAAGTGTGTGAAATGTTACATAAGCTTTAGTCATAATAAGTCTAATAATGTACAACCTGGTCACAGAGGTGATATGGCCTAGAAGTGGGTTAGCTTTTACTCACAACAGTTTCAATACAATGTACCGTGATTGCAGAGGTGATCAAGACTTCGCTTAAAAGCGTGTTAATAACCCTTTCCCTCATATAAACGTGTTTTCACGCATTTGTAAACAGAGCAGACCCAGATCAGACGGCTCCTAGAGGAGCCGTCTGATCAGGGTCTACTCTGTTTGCAAATATAATTTCAAAGATCTGTGTCTTTACTAAAATGGCTACAATTTTCCATCTTCAATATTTCGTTATAATCATTTTATATATATATGAATATTCAGTAGGTATTGAAATTCGGAATGAACACAGAACAGGGAAATGGTTAATTGCATAGGCTTTAGCCATAACAGGCTCAAAACTATACAACCTGATTGCAGAGGTGATTAGGACATCTATAAACCGTGCTAAATGTTACATGGACTTATGTCATAACAGGTTCAATACAGTACAGCATCCTCACAGCAATCACTTGCTGAACAAATATTGGAATATATAACCCTTCTACGCCTTTGCAAACAGAGTAGACCCGGATTAGACGGCTCCTATAAGAGCCGCCTAAACATATAGGAGCAAATGCTCTATTTATCAGAATGGTTTCAAACTACACAATTCTAACATTTCCATTTTATCTAGTTAATGCTCCTTTCGGTAGATTTATTCAAAGAGATCGTATCTGAAAATAGCCTATGATGTAATGGGTTAAGGAAGGGCTATTTTAAAGGGCTAAAGCATCGGAAGAGAAGAATCGATTCGGTCCATATAGTACATCGCAAAAAAGACAGAACGACATTGTTGTTTATTTCATAGTGTTATCAATTTCAGCATATTTTAATGACAAACTCTTTGGCCGTTTTGTAGTTGGTTCATAATTAATACCTGTCCTCTGTTTAACAATGTCCCTCATAGAAAACCCTTTTGACGCCTTTGCCAACAAAGTAGACCCAGACCAGACGGTTCCTGTAGCTAAATCCTGATAAGGGTCTGCTTTGGTTGCATATGAAATTATAAACCCCTCTAAATCGGAATTCTAGATGAGAAGAATTTATATACTTTTAGGCAGGTGGCTGCTTAATGCAGGATGAAAGTCATGCAGAAAGCTCTGCATTAAGCTGCCACCTGTATCCAAGACTGATATTTATACTATATTTAACGTCCGGTTTAAGGGGTTCTACTGTAGATCTGATTCAACAGTTTCTACCATGGCCTATAAGATATCGGGTCAATATCAAATACAGTAAAACCAATCTAAACCGGACGTTCAATTTAATATAAATATCGGTCGTGGAGACAGGTGGCAGCTTAATGCATGGTGAAAGTAATGCACACAGCTCCTCCTGGGATTTTTCTGTATGAGTTTCACCCTGCATTAAGCAGTCGTCTGCTTTAAAGTATCTAAATTCTTCTCTTCTAGAATTCCGGTTAAGAGGGGTTTACTACAGTTGAACTGCGATATCTCGATATCGGATAACTCGAACTTCGGGATAGCTCGAACTAAAAGTTCGGTCCTTCCAAAATTAACAGTGCAGACTTGTTCTAAAATGTATCACTACACATATCTTGAAACGCATGTGACAGCTTAATGCAGGTCGAAAGTACTTTACTTTAGACTTGCATTAAGCTGTGAACTTGAGCTATTGGTCATATGGTAAATCGGATGACTCGAACATCTGTTATTTCGAACTAATTTGTATGGTTCCTTGAAGTTCGAGATATCGAAGTTCAATTTTATATACATGTAGATCTGATTCTACAGTTTCTGCCATGCTAAAATATCGGACCAGTATCATATAATGCAAACGATATGGACCCGGGCTAATCTCGGCGTCTCCTCGGGTCTAAACTGATTTATACTGCGATTATATATGTTGGAACAAAATGTAGAAATTGAAAAAAAGAAAATTATAGCAGACGGCAACTTTTGCAGACAACAATTCGTGGCAACGAGGGAATTAACACGTTGCTAAATAAATAGAAACGCATTGTTCATGACTTTGCAGAGTAGCTAGACTCTGACCAGGGTCTGCTCTGTTTGCTTATGAATGATTAGAACGGATTATAAGTTTCTGCCATGGCTAAAACATCCTGTGTTTGTATAGCATTATAAAAATCAGCTGATAAATATCCATGACGTCATTATTTCTTATATGAATATGCAAATGGGATTTGTTTTTCTGACAGAAGTTGTTATAGCGTTAAAAAATGGTTAAAACTTTTGAAGCTGAACTTTCGGAATTAAATTTCTCTCATAATTTTTTAACCTAGACAATTCTAAATGGACCAAGTTTAATGACGACACTTTGAAATGCACACAAACTCGGTTCACCTATCCCCCGCCCCATAAAACCCGCTCATCCTGATTGGTGAGTTATTGCAGAATTCCTCATGGTAGGATGCAATGTAATTCATTATCCAT
Organism: Azorinus chamasolen; assembly: GCA_963576725.1. NCBI lineage: Eukaryota > Metazoa > Mollusca > Bivalvia > Cardiida > Solecurtidae > Azorinus > Azorinus chamasolen. The sequence continues at coordinate 56,599,541 of OY755249.1, forward strand.
ATTCAGTGTTTTATACATTTAGACATAACTTATCCCTTTCCTCCATAAATACGCCTTTCTGTGCCTTTGCAAACAGAGTAGACCCTGATCAGACGGCTCCTAGTCTGATCAGAGTGTGCTCTGTTTTCTTATGAAATAATACAGTTCTGATTCTACAGTTTCTGCTTCAGTAAAAAGTTCATGTGTTAATATGCCATTTTAAAAATTAACCTAATTAATATTCATGACGTCATTATTTCTAACATGAATATTCATGGAGTAAAGGGTTACCCCAAAACAGACAATGCCATGACAACAAATAAATCACCGTAAAATATAAAAAAAAATAAGTGTAATAAAACCCCTCTAATGGGACCACTTAAGAATAAGCACGTTTGTCTTTAAAATCATGTGGTTGCTTAATGCAGGAAGAAAGTAATGCAGAAAGAGCTTTCTGCATAACTTCCATACAGCATTAAGCTACCGCCTACCTTCAAGAACAAGAATAATATATATTTTTGATGGTCGCATTAGAGGGATTTTATTGTATAATAAGTCCATAATAAATTTCTAACCTACCTGAAACGACCATCCTTTGCTATAACCATCAACCTCTCTGCTGTGAATTAAGCGGATCAATAGGGATACGTATTTCAGTAAATATAAATATCAAAGTAATATGACGAGTTTTTCCCTCTATCACACCATGCACTAGCAGTTCCACGCACTGGAATCCCCGATAACCATCCTTCCATATAATCATTCGCCACGAATTCACACACCTGAGACAGAGCTAAGTAATTACCTGTCCGCAAAACCTTTCTGTTACCAAGGCAACAGTTCAAACTTCACAAATCATCAATTTCTGAGGCAGCAGCACAGCCTGGGTCGGCTCACTGGTTATGTAGCCGCTATATAATTCTCTATGGTTGGATGGAGAGAGTGCTTGCAGTATAAGCGCGATAAACTATGCATGTGTTATTACCTCTAGTCCGCTAATGTGATGGTTATTCGCTAAACTATATCTACCGCTCTACCGCTGCCATATTTAGAGTAGATTTTACGTTTCTCATCCTTACGAGACGTAAAGTTACTCGGCGTCTCATCTTGATTAGCTTTTTTGCAAGGATATCTCGTATTTGTATACACAGCTAGCGTTCTGAAAATTTGATTGAAATGACAAAGAGGTATTGTCTAGGAGAGAACTTTACTTTTGTAGGTTACGTCCCTATTTTGCCGCTATATAATAGTGGACGAGTATGAAAATCTGGTGTGGTGCCGTGTGGTCTTTTGAGTGGTGACGTGGTGTATGGTGTAGTGTACGTGGTGTGGTGTAATCTGGTGTGGTGGGGTGGTGGTGTGGTGTGGCGTGACGTGGCGTGGCGTGGTGTGGCGTGGCATCCATGGCATGACATGGCATGGCATGGCATGATGTGGTGTGGTGTGGTGTGGTCTGGTCTGGTGTGTTATGGTGTTATCTGGTTGGTGGTCTGGTTGGGTGGTGTGGTGTGAAGTGGCCTTGTGCGTTGTGGTGTGGTCTGGTTTGTTGTTTTCTGGTCTGGTGCGTTGTGGTCTGGTCTGGTTGGGTGGTGTGGTAGTCGTGTCGCGTCGTGTCATTTAGAATTTGTAGCAGACTACAATTTGTGGCAGTAAAAGTTAAAATCTTTATATAACCCGGCCAGGGATTGGACATGCGACCTGCGGCTGATCGCTACAGCCGCAGGTCGCATGTCCAATCCTGCTCTATCCGTTGAGCGATTGATGTCTAAATTTAAATCCATTGAGTCATTTTTGCGAATGATTATACATGTTTAACAAGATCAAAGAAAGTGTCACATGCTACAACTGTCACGTACAGTAAATCCTCACTACAGCAATCATGTACACGTCTAATACAATATGGGTCTTATCGATAGAAGGTACAGACGGCTCCTACGGGGGCTATCTGGGCTTGGTCTACTCTGTGAGCAAAGGCGTGGAAAGACGTTTATATGCTGGAAAGGGTTAATGCAACATCAAAGCAATGTATATAGTAGCTTCTGTATTACTTTCATTTGACTTTACATGAAGCAGCCATTAATCTTACCTTTAACCCTTTCCCTCATATTGACGACTTTTGACGACTCTGTAAAAGTCACATTGTGAAACCATTGTGATAAATAGAGCATTTGCTCCTATAGGAGCAAATGCTCTATTTATCACAATGGTTTCAAACTACAAAATTCTAAAATTTTCCTTTTCTTTAATTAATGCTCCTTTTCGGTAGATTAATTCAAAAGGTTGTATCTAAAAATAGCCTATGAGGTAATGGATTAAAGGGACATGTGTTTAATCACGAATATTCTACATTAGTTAAAGTTTTAATCCAGTGTGTATCATTATTCTAATCAAGATCTGGGAGCATGTTCCCTACCCCGTCAGTAGCTAATTGGAAACAAGCCATCGATTTATGTCCAGAATTAGTTTGAGCCATAGTGTTTTACAAACATGCGTTGTCTGTAAGTGACCCATAACAATGTGTCAATAAGTGTGCGCCCATGTCACTGTATGTCAATGTGACAGTGTGTCTGTAAGTGACCCATGTGACTGCATGTCTGTAAGTGACCCATGTGATAATGTGTCTGTAAGTGACAGGGTGTCTGTAAGTGACCCATGTGGAAGGGTGTCTTTAAGTGACCCATGTGACAGGGTGTCTGTAAGTGACCCATGTGATAGGGTGTCTGTAAGTGACCCTTGTGACAGTGTGTCTGTAAGTGATCCATGTGACAGTGTGTCTGTAAGTGACCCTTGTGACAGTGTGTCTGTAAGTGACCCATGTGACAGTGTGTCTTTAAGTTACCCTTGTGATAGTGTGTCAGTAAGTGACTCATGTGGCAGTGTGTCTGTAAGTGACCCATGTGATAGGGTGTCTGTAAGTTACCCTTGTGACAGTGTGTCTGTAAGTGACCCATGTGACAGTGTGTCTTTAAGTTACCCTTGTGACAGTGTGTCAGTAAGTGACTCATGTGGCAGTGTGTCTGTAAGTGACCCATGTGATAGGGTGTCTGTAAGTTACCATTGTGACAGTGTGTCTGTAAGTGACCCATGTGACAGTGTGTCTTTAAGTTACTCTTGTGACAGTGTGTCTGTAAGTGACCCCTGTGACAGTGTGTCTTTAAGTGACCCTTGTGACAGTATGTCAGTAAGTGACCCATGTGGCAGTGTGTCTTTAAGTGACCCTTGTGACAGTGTGTCAGTAAGTGACCCATGTGGCAGTGTGTCTGTAAGTGACCCATGTGACAGTGTGTCTGTAAGTGACCCTTGTGACAGTGTGTCAGTAAGTGACCCATGTGGCAGTGTGTCTGTAAGTGACCCATGTGATAGGGTGTCTGTAAGTGACCCTTGTGACAGTGTGTCTGTAAGTGACCCATGTGACAGTGTGTCTTTAAGTTACCCTTGTGACAGTGTGTCAGTAGGTGACCCATGTGGCAGTGTGTCTTTAAGTGACCCTTGTGACAGTGTGTCAGTAAGTGACCCTTGTGACAGTGTACTGTAAATGACCCTTGTGGCAGTGTGTCTGTAAGTGACCCTTGTGCCATCGTGTCTGTAAGTGACCCATGTGACTGTATGTATGTAAGTGATCCATGTGACAGAGTGTCTGTAAGTGACCAATGTGACAGGATGTCTGTAAGTAACCCATGTGACAGGGTGTCTGTAAGTGACCCTTGTGACTGTATGTCTGTAAGTGACCCGTGTGACTGTATGTCTGTTAGTGACACATGTGACTGTAAGTCTGTAGCTGACCCATGTGACAGTGTGTCTGTAAGTGACCCTTGTGACAGTATCTGTTAATGACCAAAATGACAGTGTGTCTAGAAGTGATCCACGTTACAATATGCCCAGAAGTGATCCACATGATAGTGTATTTGTACTACTTCTATCACTATACTGCTACTACTATTATTATTATTACCACTACTACTACTACTACTACTACTACTACTACTACTACTACTACTACTACTACTACCTACCTACTACTACTACTACTACTACTACTACTACTACTACTACTACTACTACTACCACTACTACCACTACTACTACTACTACTACTACAACTACTACTACAACTACTACTACTACTACTACTACTACTACTACTACTAGTAGTAGTAGTAGTACTACTACTACTACTACTATTACTACTACTACTACTACTAGTCTAGTACTACTGCTGTTGTTGCTGCTGCTACTGTTGCCTTTATTATATCACTACCACTACTACTGTTGCTGCTGCTACTACGACTACTACTAATACTCGCTAAGTACTACGTTTGTATTACTACAACTACATGTACTACAACTATTACTAAAACTACTAATATGAACTAAGGCACTGCCTCTACCGGGAATCGACCATCGACATTTTACATGCAATGAAGTAAAAAATAACTAATGAAATTTAAAGAAAGTAGATGCATGTCAATTCATGTAATGCATGTAATTCAAAACAAGTGTTGCGAATCTCGCACATTATGCACTGTCTACATATGATTAAAATGCGTGACAAATTAAATCTGAAAATTGTTAGTGAAGAAAGCCACAACCACGACAAAACCTAAGCAATAATATTGATAGTGTCCATTATCGTTCATCTAAGACAATAGGTCATGAAGTACAAAGTGTTACGTAAGAACATACATTTATGTATGCCAATTTATTGTCAAAATATAGCCAAACAAGAAATTTGTCGCAGTAGGTGACACATGCCCCCAAAGCAAAGCACTGGCAATGAAAGGTGATTTGTAATCAGGTCTGCATATGCACTGCAAAATGAAAGTAAAGATTGCATAGTAATACTGTATGAGCAGAATTTGAACTCAAGCTATCACAAAAGACAAGCTTTTTGTAATCGAGGTCAAATGTCAAGGTCATGGCCACATGACCTACAAAAAGTATGTGACATTCCGCCATCCGGAGATGAACTCACACATCATATTTAGTGATTATCCTAGATGATTTGGTGTAGGGATATGCTGTGGACAAGCTTTTTTTGTATATGAAGACCAAGGTCAAGGTCACATTGACCTTTGAATAGTATGTGAGACCCCGCCATCCCAAGATGTACACACACACTACTGATTAAATTGCATCTGAGCCAAGTTGTAGCCAATTCTGCACCAGTTTCGATACTTTTGTATAAATTGTGGCCATTTTCAATTGAAGCATTACACTAGTACTAGTGTCCTATTTAAACATTTAAAGATGTCATTTTGTAGGCAACTAACCATGGTAGCGTAATCAAACATATAGATGTACAGATTTAGTGTTCTTTCAAGCTTTTCATCAGTTTTATCTTGCATCAGTACCATTAATCAAATAAGCTGGGTTAAAATCCTCAAAATTGAGAAATACTGCTGATTTGTACAAATGATACATATAATTATATTTTAGCAGCTTTTGAGGGACATCAAGTATGGCAAAGCTTAACCAAGACATTTCAATTACCTACAAACAACATGTAATCCCTTTAAAAACCATTTACTCTATAAATACACCTTTAAATGCCTTTGCAAACATAGTAGACCCGGATCAGACGGCTCCCACAGGAGCCGTCTGATAAGGGTCTGCTCTGTTTGCCGATGAAATAATACAGATCTGATTCTACAGCTTCAGCAAACCCAAAAAATCATACTCTGTAATGGCGCCAAATGGCGCCAAGAGGCACCAGGCGTACCTGTTAAGTAACGCGTTTAATACACGTATACTGAATGTTTCACCGTTTCATACGTCGTTAACTTAAAATTACGATCTCTTAACTAATATTCGTACTCTTATTGAGTAGTTTAATAAGTGATTACAATATTTATAAGCGAAATATTTCAGAGTCAGCCGGTAACAATTGCAACAGTAGAACCGCTCTAAAGTGACCACATAATGAACAGACATGTCGTGAAAAGCAGGTGGTTGCTTAATCCAGGGATGAAGTAATACAGAAAACTCCAATAGGAGCTTTCTGCATATATTCGCCCTGCCTTAAGCTACCAACTGGCTTTAAGACGCAGAATTATTGCTCTTTTAGGTGGTTGTTTCAGAGGGGTTTTAAATGTATACTTGTTATTTTCTATATATCCTTCAACATGCTACTGACGAATTTAGGATTACCTTTGCAAACAGTCTGGGTTCAGATGAGAAACAGACTAACTGGGCGTATTATTATTATTATTATTAATATTATTATTAATGTTGCTAAGGAACCCCCCCCCCACACACACACACCCTACTCAAGTACTCGAGTACAAGGACTGTCGAGAGAGTACAAAGACTGTCAGTGACATGCGCTTTGTACGTTGGGTAGCCATCGACGAGCGAAAGTGTCGCCGTCGAGTAGACTGGCACACACTTGTAGGTCAGACAGAAGACCGTATGTCTACCGACGTCATGGGTGAACATTTCGACATCAGTATTTGAACGTCATTGGTAAGGTGGTGATGGAGCGTCCTAGACAGATAGGGCGTTCAATAGTGGAACACTGGTATGGGCTGTAGAGGTCAAAAGACACAGTTTGTATTCATCCACAGGGGACCGTCAAAATGAAGTATGAACCTCAACAGAAAAAATGTATGAACACTACATACGTGTATATAGAATACGACCTTTTCTCTGTCGAGGTTCATACTTCATTGTGAAGGTCCCCTGTGTATTCATCAACAGAAATGTTTGATCTGTGTCGGTTACAATGAGATTTAACCCATTCCCTCCTAGACTATTTTAAGACCCAACCTCTTTGAATAAATCTACCGAAAAGGAGCATTTATTAGAGAAAGGAAATATTTAGAATTGTGTAGTTTTGAAACCATTGTGATAAATAGAGCATTTGCCCCTCTGGTGCAAATGCTCTATTTATCACAATGGTTTAAACAATGACTTTTACAGAGGCGTCAAAAACCGTCAGTAGGAGCAATGGGTTAACAAGTTGTTCTTCCTTTGGCACAATGTGGCAAAGCAATCTACGGCTTGACCCTAAGGGATGTCTGACCTAAATTTTCAATTTCGTTTTTTATATTGAAATTCCTTATCAGCAAAACAGTGTCGACTCTGATCAGACGCCGCATCATGCGGCGTCTGATCAGAGTCTACACTGTTTGCCTACGTTTGCCCATATATGGGATCGTGGGCACAAATGGGTTAATATTGCCAGGATATGCGGGGAATACCCAGCGGCCAACAACGCAAATGCTTTGCCATGACTAGCAAATTGCTGCATTAACCAACACACATGTCTCAGACAGGCGTATCTGTGAACATCATCTAGCACCGACCGCCATAGATGAGTTGATGCAGGCACTCACTGAGGAGTGGGACAATATAACCGCAAGGCACTCACCAACTCAACGCACCGAAGGAAAACGGCGGTTATGACTGTAATTGGCGGCCATACCATACCCGGGGTGTGTTTTATTATTGCAAATCTGAATCAGGATTACAGATCATGCTTGTGATTCGGTGGGTTTTTTTATCGAATTACGAACATGTTCTCTAATCAAGACTAATCAATCTTTGACCTCGATTAAAATCTAATCATAATCAAAATGTCGGAATTTACACTAACAGCAGAGGAGGCACACCATTCTAGAAATGGTTATTGGAGGTATGTTCTATATGTTCTCGAAGTAAAATATGTTCTTAACATATTTTTATCTTATTAGATCTATAAGCACACCCAATGAGTATTTTCTTTTGTGAGATGAACGTTTCAGCGACAATGTTTAATACAACATGTCATATCAAACTGTTTTAATATCATAGCAACCGTGATTAAGATTGTGTGTATAATCAAAATCATGATTTAGGAAATAAAACACACCCCAGGTAGGCAGGCGCATGTACTAGATAATTCAACAAATACACTCATAGAATACACTCATAGTACAGCTGCTAAGCGTCAGAATCGTTCAGTTTTTGAAGAAAGCATGAAACTTTATGTATGAAGTCTTTGATACCTAAAGTTTATGAAAAAAAATAGACCCCCAAAAATTACGCCCCCTGGCGGCCGCCGTATTGAAATCCAAAATGGCCGCCGAAATGGCGTGCCCCAGAATATTGTCCGCTCTCTAACTTGACCATTTCTTTTTCAATCTTAATCAGACTTCATGAAAGAGTCCAGGGATATAAAATCTCAATTAAGTTCGATAATCAGTCAGATTGCCGTTGACAAACCAGAGTTATTGCCCTTGAACTAGCGAAAATAAGCGAATTCAGCAGTTTTTGCTCTCTATCTGAACAAATCTTGTATCAATCAGCATAAAACTTTATGAAAATATCTATTGGAAAATAATCTCAGACAAATTAGATTAACAGCCAGATTTCTCTAGAGATTTAGAGTTATTGCCCTTGATTGTATGATTTTGATCAGTTTCGGCATTGTCTGCTCCCTATCATTACCACTTTGTTTTCAATTTTGATAAAACTCTAGGACAATGTTTATTGGCATAGATTCTTGGCATAATAAAGTTATTAGTTAGTTGCCACTGATTTGATATAATGATGTCCCTTGAATAGATGTCTTGAATAGATATTCTGCCGGATAAGCCATGCAGTCTTTTTTGATTGTTCATCTGAACATGGGACTGAACAGTGCTTAACACAGTCGACAGTTCCCACCGCATTTACAAAGTGTGATGCACTCCATATTTGCATTGAAGCATTTACAGTAACCCCTGCATGCTTTGCTGCACTTGCATGCTATGGGTTCCAGGCATGTTTCTTCAGCAATAGGCAAGGTGGTCCATTTTGGCATGTATTTGACATTCTGTGAGAGCTCCCATCCCCAGTCAGTTAGGTCTGGAATCAATGGATGCAATGTCGTGACTGGCCCCATACATGCCCTGCTTGGTATATAGCTCTCTTGACATGCTACTCCAGTGCAGCTCTGGTTGGGGGTTGTTCTCAATGTTCTGTGAAAGCATGGCGTTAACAGGGCCATATGTCGATGACTTCTGGCCATGCAGCCCATGTCTTCCATGCAGACTTCTTCCGATAGTTGACAAAGAAAGAGGTCAGGTCCCAGCCGGTGAATGCAATTGAAAAACAGCAAGTCCTGAGATAACTGGGTAGTCAATGTAGATAAAATGTCATGTATAGGAATGAATCAGAAATCCTTTCCCATTCCAAATGCTATGTTTGATGTTTGCTAAACTGTGGAAATAAGCAGCAGCTAGGACGATATCATTATCGACTGTCCTTATAATCACCTATTTGAAACCAGCATGGTGTCTTGGAAATGAACAAATATCCACGTTTATACAGAGTGCAGCTGCAGTAACTTGATAAGCTTTTATTGTCTTTGTTACGTGCGACACGTGTATGAAACTATCAGCAGTTCCTTTTGTAGCAACCTCTGCCTTGACTATAGCGTTAGACCAACCGGTTCCATCAAGCAAATCACCAATCACTTTCAAGCCAGCCATTTTGATATGAAGTGGACCCAACAAAACCACGTCCTTGTTCGTACAGAAACGATCAGGGAATCTCCATTGGGTTTGCTTTCCCAAGGCATACAGTGGTTGGTACATGGTCAAGACAGGGGTCTGTCCTGGAATAAGAAACTGCGCTGCTGGTTATTTATGTAGCAAAAGAGTGAGGGTCTTCTCAAAACAAAGGCATCAAGGCAATAGTTGTTGCAGGCTTACAAGGTAGTACTTGCCAACTTGCATGACATGCAACCCAATATATAAAATCACCTTCGGTAATGTTTTCGCTTTTCATCAAAGATACCTGTTTTGCAGGCCAGTTGTGCTCTATCTTATAGTCTGCAAAGGTTCATGGACTACTGGTGCTTTGAATTCCTTTAGCATGGATAGAACTGGCAGAGTGTTTGTGTAAGCCAAAGGAAGAGGGGCAATTTGTTTTCCTGGCTCCATTTCGGCAATCGTTATTGGATCATATGTTCCTTGGTTGTCTGCTACTGGATGTTGACACAAATATTGAGCAGTTCCATGGAAAGAATCAGCTGCATTACCGAGCTTGGATTGTGACCAATATTATAAACTTGCGCTGTTGTGAACAGACCCTTTTTCAGCTGAGGTGGACAGTCTACGCCATTATTTTCAAAACGCTTGATTAAGCTGTGAGAAATTGAGAATATATCCTAAGACCTCGATCATGTGATATGGAAAGACCATGTTGGTGAAAACAATCTATCAGATCACGATTCCGTGTTTTGGCGTTGACTTTCAGACCTAGATAGAAAGGTATTGGAGTCTCTCTTTCACTGTTATGGTGGACAATATCTTTCCTGGGACCATTAGTACCTCGGATACTGTTCAAAATGATGAGCTCAGATGATGTTTGCGCTGCCTGGGTTGAGGAGACTTCCCTAGTTGTCTATGATTCGATACTAGTACCGTCCAGAATAATATTAACAAGTACTAACAGAGTATTTGGAACGGTTTATCCTACTGAATCATTACACAGGGATCCATTGAAGATATGTCCGTGAGTGAAAAGCTGTTCTCTAATAATAAAAGCAGCTTTTGCAAGTTGCAGCGCTTCCGGGTCCTCATCAGAGCATGCCTTTAAGATTGCTTCACCTACTGCTGTGTCAGAAGACCATCCATTCCTTGCTTCAGTTTTAAGGTATGGACAATGCAAAAAAGGTTCATTTAAGTGTGTAGAATTGACTTTCTCTGTATGTTATGGATTCAGTTCGAACAAGCGTTTGAAGTGTAAGCAGAAACAGGGTCAACAAGGCGAAAGACAGGAACAGTTTCAGACACATCCCGCTTGTATCTGTTATATAACTGACATAAACAATTCTTGTGGTACTTGGTCTCCAATGCTACCTTATCACATGATGCCAGTTTTGCCAACAGCATGATGTCTTTTAGTTCTGATGCATAAATCGATATGTGTGGTCCATCCCCGTGGTTCTTGCCTCGTGAATACCTGCAATGTCAGACTCTCTCTCTCGTAGAAAAAGCAAATGGACGCATCTACCATGGAAGTATGGGCATCAATTTAACTTGGCTCGCCACACTGCTCTCCTGGAATCTGGTTCTTGTGCACATTATGATAACCGGTGGAGCTTCAAGTCACTAAATAAATTTCGGCAAGTCTAATGCCAGCTGGCCTAGTTCTTTTGTAAAGTCTCAACAACACCAAACCCACCATCATGTTTGTCCACTGATATGCTCAGAGGATTTTTTCCAAGTTCCTTGAAATTAGCAAAAGGTTCGTAACCTGTTCCTGTAGCTTTACTTATACCTCGCCCTCGACCCCTCCCATGTGTGTGAAAGATTCTCTGGTGAAACATTTTGACAACGAATGCATAAGTTCCAGTCGATTAGAGACCTCTGGACATCAGCAACCTCGTCTGGTTTCACAAATCTGAACTCCTTTGACATTATTTAGCAAAATTTATATGCTTGATTAGCCTTCTGCATTCTTGCAGTTTGATTTGTTAGGCTTGTTAGGCTTTTTTCTACATGGACATCGTCCGTTTGCGGCACTTTATGCTAGTATGATTTAAATGTACATCTAATGAAAACAACAGTATCGGCAGACATTGTTTCCTCTAGCAGCGTGATATTGGTTACCTATCCTGTGTACATATGAACCTTAAGCTTGCTGCGGACGGTTAAGTAATTACCTTTGTAAACAGTTTGGATCCAGATGAGACGCCGAGTAACTCGGCGTCTCACCAGGATCCAAAATATTTGATACTCTGAAATCGATGACATTTTCTACAAATAAATTTTGGCCCAGCAGGCTAAAGGTTAAGTCAGCCTTTGCGTAAATGTTCTACACTGACACTTAAACAGCTATTCTTTAAATATATATTTTGCTTTGAAAATACAACTCTTCCATATACTCAACAGTGTCACTATTAATGCTAGTACAATATGTAAATGGCTAAAAGTGTGCACGGTTGGCGGCCATATGTAAATGCAATTTGGTGGCCTCTAAGGGAAGTGGGTGGGGGTGGGGTGATTTTGGGGTCAGTTTTTATCAAAATCTTAGGCGAAGAAGAACATGGCCGAAGTTTAATACCAAAAACATTTTTTATTTCGATTGATGTGTATTGTTAAGCCAGAGTCAAGATTTAAAGTGGACACTGCTATATTTTCACTAATTAAAGGGCAATAACTCTCGACTGTTTCATGCAATCTTACTGATTATCGAACCTGATTTAGATTTGATGTCATTTAATATTTGTGCCAAGTTTGATAAAGTTAAGTTAGGAAATGGTCAAGCTAGAGTACCTACTACATTTTTTATGCCTAAATTTTGGCAGCCATATTGGAATTCAAAATGGCGGCCGCCAGAATGCGTTATTTTTTGGGGTCTATTTTTTCATAAGCTATAGGCATCAAAGACATCATACACAAAGTTTCATGCTTTCTTCAAAAACTGAACGATTTTGGTATAAAATCTGCCTTAGCAGCTGTACTATCAGTGTAATTGCCTGACGTAAGACGTCACCAGACAAGGTATGACTGTTTGACCAGCTGAACACATTTAGACATTTATAATAAAGACTGGAGATTTAGTTTGAATGATATAACAGATCTTGAAGAATCTATTAATGTTAAAATTACACAATGAACATACACGTTGTTGCGTTTCTTTTTCCGGTTAGTACAGCAAAGCCTTGTGAATATGACCACACAAACGAATTCTTATTCTGGATTTTAAAAACAGGTGGTTGCTTAATGCTGGACAAAAGTTACTTTACTGATACAGTAAAACCCATCTAATGCGATCACCTAAAAGAGGTATAATTCTGGGTGCTAGATGCAGGTGGTAGCTTAATGCAGGACAAAAGTAATACAGAAAGCTCATAGAGGAACTTTCTGCATTACTTTTGACCTGCATTAAGCAACCACCTGCTTATAAAGACACCAATGTTTATTCATTAAGCGGTCGCATTAGAGGGGTTCTAAAGTACAGTCTGTCTATATGGAAAAACAACCATATGAAATCCTTACACCACTGTAAAAAAAGTCTGATCACAAATTTGAATCTGATGCAAATTAGTCCACTTCCGATTACATCAACCGTCTGAGAAACTACTAACCGCGTGTCGCACATATTGGATCCTGATGAGACACCGAGGCGCTCCGTGTTTCATCTAAATCCCAGCTGTTTACACATGTGAGTCCCGACACGGTTAGAGGGATCAGTGTCCATGCTTATAAAGCTTTTTAGTTGAGTCTGAGTTTGTTCTCAATCTTTTGATTGGTCAGATTTGAGCCAAAGGCTCCAATCTGACCAATCAAAAACTTGAGAACGAACTCAGAAGCATGGATACAGCTTTCATATTTACAGTGACGTCATAGTTTGTTAAATTCGTGTGAAGTAGTAATTATTTGCTGAATCTACTATTTCAAACATGCCCTTAGCTAGCAAAGTCAAATAATATGTCTGCAATTTAATACGAATATTGGTATACATAAGTTATGATTAAAGAGGCCTACATTGCACATTACGTTTAAACTGACCGTTCAAGCAAATTTACATGCATTATGTGATTGATATTGTCATAATTACGCCTTTGATACGTGAACAAGTGTATATATGACATGATATACTTGCATATATGTTTGTGGTGGACGTTTAAAGTGATAGTAGGTAATATGATTTAAAGTTTTACAAAATGCACTTGCTATCATAGTGTAGCTCAAGTCACAATGTGACGGCAAGCACATTGTTTTATTACACTTACCTTATCTCAAACTTTTAGAAGCCCTATTAATATACCTTAGGTTCTAGCAACCTTCTCCAGAAAACAAATACCTTACTGGTGCTTTTATGTATTGTTATGTCAGTTATAGTTTTGGCAGTTATAGTTTTGACTATATGTTTAATGTGTATACTATGTATACACTTCCTCATGGGCCGATGGCCTTATGGATTTGAATAAAGTTTATTATTATTAATAGTAGTAGTGGTATATCCAGAAGAGTTCAGCATATATCCAGCTGGTAATTCTTTATCAAAACCCATGTGAACCTGAATTGATGACGCACAATGTCATGTCATGCAGCGTGCTCCGCTGTGTCGCGTTATAAAAACCCCACAGAATCCAAAAACTGTAATCCCTATCAAAGCATGTTAAAAGTAGTAATACAGCTGTTTTTCTTGATACCATATACAATGTACATGTATCTCGAGTTAAATAACCAAGCCTTATCAGTATCGTATGAAATATTATACAAAGATATGCTATAATTATACATGTAGGCCAACATATATGGACGAAACTGAACACGTATAGTCAAGTGATAAAAAAGAGCTGCCAATCAGTAAACACACTGGTCAATTACAACGCTGGACATTCGGTCCGTACAGTCAAATTCCTCTAAACCGGAGTACTAGTAGAGACGAATTGAGATACTTTCAGGCAGGTGCCTGCTTAATACAGATTGAAAGTCATGCCGAAAACTCCTCTACTTTCGCCCTGCATTAAGCTGCCACCTGTCTCCAAGACCGATATTTATACTTTAAATTTAACGTCCGGTTTAGATTGGTTTTACTTGCATGTTTTGGTTTGTGCGGTCTGCAACTGCTCTAGCACACCAACGCCTTGCTGTTGGGTCGTCAAAGAATTCAAAGAGCTCTGTCAGGCAATAGCGATAATGAAATTTTAACACCCTTTACTCCTTAGACGCGTCTATCAAGTCATTTTTGAAACATAGTAGACCCAGACCAGCTTGGTAGGAGCCGCCTGATCAGGGTCTGCTCTGTTTGCTTATGTAGTAATATAGAACTGACACTGCAACTTATAACATTGTTGAAAATATCATCATTGTAAAATATCAGCCAAATATATTCTATACGGTAATTGGTCTTACATGAATATTCATGAAATAAAGACATTAGATCTGAAGAATCACTGAAAGTAAGTTAAATAGTAAACAAATTCAAAGTAAAAAGACCCCCACCCTAGATACAGTAGAACCTGTCTCAGACGGCCATCAAAAAGAGATCCAATTATGGGTCTGTGAGGAAGGTGGTAGCTTAATGCATGTCAAAAGTAATGCATTGGAGCTTTCTGCATTACTTTTACCCTGCATTAAGCATCCACATGCTTTTAAGACTCCTATGTTCAATAAACCAATTGCCGCTTAAGACTGGTTCTACTGTACATACTCAACAACAGCCAAACCCAACATTTAGTATGTGTTAATAATACTACTGCATAAATGAAATAAAACATATGTATCTTACCTAGTTATTTGTAAGCCTCAGCAATGGACACTTTAGCTACAGCATTTTTCAACGAAACGCTGTAAGCTGTCTCTGCAAGAATCTGTGTCAATCGAGTGTAGAGTGAAGTCTGTGAACCAGTCATATCCAATCACCGTGGTAACTGATGCGGAAGCTGGCTTCCATGGTTTCTGCCAGCTCTTCACGCTTCATGAATTATCAGAATATCTGTTTCTGAAGTTATGCCTAAGGCAAGATATTCGGTGTTTGGAGGGGGGGGGGGTGAATCTTATTCCAAGAGTCTGGCTGTAACAAGGAAAGAGATAAAGAGCATGGCTGTCTGATGCAAAACCAATGTATGTTATCAGGTTCCTCAGAAGTACTTTGAAGAGTACAGTAAAAACCTCCGTCTTGCTTGAGAGAAGAGTACTGTAAAATATCCATTTATGATCTTCATGTTTGTAATAACATGTAGATTCAACACCAGTCAACTTAACCTGATAGATACCCATGTTCACGCCTTTGCAAACAGAGTAGACACAGATCAGAGACTGTGGTAGGAGCTGTCTGATCAGGGTCTGCTGTTTGCTTATGAATTTATAGATTCTGACATGGCTAAAAGTCCCCGTGTCCATATGTCATTGCATGAATTAATAGCCATGATGCCATTTTAAAAAAAAAAACCCATCACGTGTTTATATACCAATTATAACAATTCAGCCAATGAATATTCATGATGTCAATATTTATTACTAGAATATTCATCAAGTAATTGGTTAACCCTTTACTCCACAAGTACGCCTTTCTATGCCTTTACAACAGAGTAGACGCAGATCAGGTGGAGCCGTCAGATAGAGTCTGCTCTGGTTGTTTATATGATATAGATATGATTCTACAATTTCCGCCATAGCCAAAATGTTATGTGTCCTTGGTATTATAACAATTAATCTAATTAATATCATGATGTCATTATTTCTTACATGAATATTCACAGAGTAAAGGGTTTATGGGTCTACGATCTTAACCCTTTCGGTGCCAGCATTGTCGTCTGCTGGGCATAGTTTCGTTTATTTTTAGTGTAAGTGTGTGTACTTCTTCCATTTTCTGTATAAAACAGTAAACAGAGTGTCAAACAGTTTGGATCCTGATGAGACGCCGAGTTACTCGGCGTCTCATCTGGATCCAAACTGTTTGCATGTGATATCATAAACCCGTCATTGTGGCACGGAAGGGGTTAATATGGTATCACGATAATATAAACAAACGCTACAAATAAATCTGTGTCAAATTCGGATTTAGAAAAAAATACCGTTATGTGACTATGGGCGTCAAACTTTTAGTTTATGAACACTAAATTTAGTTACAAAAGACGTAGCATTATCAAACGTGGTGAACAGATAAGATAGGTTGCGTAGAGACATAATTATTAATTAATATCCAATTAACTCCCACGATATCCCATAGGCAAACAGTCCCCAGTAACTCCAATGATATTACATATGCAAACAGTACCCAGTAACTCCCACGATATTACATAATTATGTAAACAGTCCCCAGTAACTCCAACGATATCCCATATGCAAACAGTCCCCACTAATTCCAACGATATCCCATAGGCAAACATTCCCCACTAACTCCAACGATATCATATAGGCAAACAGTCCCCAGTAACTCCCACGATATCCCATAGGCAAACAGTCCCCAGTAACTCCCACGATATCCCATAGTCAAAGAGTCTTTAGTAACTCCCACGATATCCCATAGTCAAAGAGTCTTTAGTAACTCCCACGATATCCCATAGGCAAACGGTCCCCAGTAACTCCCCATATGCAAACAGTCCCCATATACAAAGAGTCCCCACTAACTCCAACGATATCATATAGGCAAACAGTCCCCAGTAACTCCCACGATATTACATATGCAAACAGTTCCCAGTAACTCCCATGATATTACATAGGCAGACAGTCCCCAGTAACTCACACGATATCACATAGGCAGACAGTCCCCAGTAACTCACACGCTATCTGATGGTCAAACAGTCCCAGTAACTCGAACGATATCCCATAGGCAAACAGTCCCAGTAACTCGAACGATATCCCATAGGCAAACATACTCCAGTAACTCCCACACTATCCCATAGCCAAATAAACCCCAGTAACTTCCATGATATCCCATAGGCAAACAGTCCCAAGTAACTTCATCGATATCCAATAGGCTAACAGTCTCCAGTAACTCCCTAGATATCCCATAGGCAAACAGACCCCAGTAACTCCCACGATATTACATATGCAAACAGTTCCCAGTAACTCCCACGATATCACATATGCAAACAGTTCCCAGTAACTCCCACGATATTACATATGCAAACAGTTCCCAGTAACTCCCACGATATTACATAGGCAGACAGTCCCCAGTAACTCACACGATATCTGATGGGCAAACAGTCCCAGTAACTCGAAAGATATCCTATAGGCAAACAGACTCCAGTAACTCCCACAATATCCCATAGCCAAACAAACCACAGTAACTCCCACGATATCCCATAGGCAAACAGACCCCAGTAATTCCACGACATTCCATAGGCAAACAGACCCAGTAACTCCCACGATATACCATAGGCAATCAGACCCCAGTAACTCCTAAGCGCGGGAAAATCTGGAGGGCTAATGAGCTAATTTCGCGCCAGGTTTTCCACCCTTAGATAAACTTAAAGAGTCAAATATTGTTAAGTAGATCATTATAAAGTATTATCTTACAGTAAAATTTATTTTGGCAACAGTAATGTTTTATCATGCGTATGCGTTTAGTGTATCTAATTTACTGAGTAATTTTGCAAATTCAACCTCTGATGTCTGACCTTAACCCATTTCCTCCTATTTACGCCTTTTTGCGCCTCTGTAACTCATTTATGAAACCATTGTCATAAGTAGAGCATTTGCGCCATAGGAGCAAATGCTCTATTTATCACAATGGTTTCAAAAGTACACAATTCTAGAATTCTCCTTTTCTATAGTTAATGCTCCTTTTTGGTAGATTAATTCAAAGAGGTTGGGTCTAAAATAGTCTAGAAGGGTTAAGACGAACTATAGAGGAGCTTTCTGTATTACTGTTTTACCACCTTGTCTAGGATGTCATGTATATTCATTATCTGGTCACTATAAGCAGGTTTTACTGTATTTAATTGTATGTATTTCACTGCCTCGGTTTGTTGTCTGCAAATGGTTTCATCTGCTACCAGTTTCATTTTATTTTTCCTACCCTTTCTTTCAAAAACGTATTCACGACATCACACAGTTTGGATCGTGTTGAGATGTAGTGCAACTCTGTGTCTAATCCGAATCCAAACTGTTTGCATACGTAATCACAAATTTGCCATTGGCAGCAAAGAAACGACAAACAAATGACTATGGATAAGGACTTCGTCCTCATTTCCCGGCTCAGTGAACTCTTGGCTATGCGACGTGGGACGAGCACGAGAAAACGTTTTCAACGGGGCTCGACACTCGAATTGGTAATTGGGATCAGCCATGCAAAGCTCCTAATCATCATGCTTGGTCGAGCGAAAACTTTACATTAGTTAAGATGAAAGCTGGATAAAGAGTGTGCACAGAAAAGGTCACCCCGGCCATAACTACTCGGCCAACTTTGTCAAACTCGAGAATGAGACCCTGTATGTGCATGTAATACAGTAATACCGCTCTAAATTGGACGTCAATAAAGTATAAAAATCGGTCTTGGAAACAGGTGGCAGCTTAATACAGAATGAAAGCCATGCAGAAAGCTCCTCTAGAAGCATTATGTATGACTTTCATCCTGAATTAAGCAGCCACCTGTCTTAAAGTATCTAAATTATTCTCTACTAGAATTCTGGTTAAGAGGGCATTCGCTGTCCTAAGCGGCCATTCATTTATTAAACATAGGAGCCATTAAAAGTAGGTTGTTGCTTAATGCCTTCCAAAAGTAATGCAGAAACTCTACAATTCTAGTTCGAGTTTGATTTCAACAATATTTTATTCAATGAAGAAAAGGATTGGACAACAGTCTACTCTGTTTGCAAATGCGTGAAAAGATGTTTATATGAGGGAAAGGGTTAAATAAATTACCAATCAAAACAATTTATATACCCATGAAGTTTAGTCAAACCCCATCCAGTGATTTAGGGGGGGGGGGGGGGTATTGTTCAAAGAAACCACTTGCAGTAATTATAATCTTTTATTAGCTACAGAGTGTCCTGTATTTAAGAAACATTAATTTGAGAGCGCTGAGTAGCTTGTCTTCTGCATAAAACTTTAATGTATTTTTCGATTTCAAAATGTCAAACAGATTTCGACAAGGCGCTGTGCCACTCAGCGACTAATTTGAATAAAAAATATCTGTAGAAGTTATCATGAATAAGTCTTTAACGCGAGAAAATCTGAGAACAAACTTGTAGTTTGAAAGATTTCCTCTGGGACCTGTCTAAGTGACTTTCACCCTGCATTAACCCTTTACCTCATAGGCTATTTTTAGATACAACCTCTTTGAACAAATCTACCGAAAAGGAGCATTAACTAGAGAAAAGGAAAATTTTAGTTTGAAACCATTGTGATAAATAGAGCATTTGCTCCTATAGGAGCAAATGCTCTATTTATCACAATGGTTTCACAAATGTTGACTTTTAAAGAGTCGTCAATATGAGGGAATGGGTTAAGCAGCCACCTGACGTATGTTAAACTTTTCACAATTCTTCTTTACTAAAATTTAGCGAGGGCTTCCTAGTTTAAAAAGGTAAAGTACCTAGTTATAGTCTACTTTCAGTCCGAATGGCCGCTCAGCAGACTGTACATTTTCTCCCCTGGTCATTGAGTCATTGGCCTACAATATTGAGCACTGCTAACATTTGGCGCAATCATGCAGCCGCAGTACCGGCGAGTGACACAGATACCCATTTTAACCCCTGGGTGGAGAGGAGGTGTGGTGGGAGACACGGAAAAGCGTCTCTGAAATTTCCGGGAGGGACCGGGATTTGAACCCCGGACCTCCGGACTGATAGTCAAGTGCGTTACCACTAGACCACCTCACTGAAAGTTCAAATAAAAGAGGTTTTCCTTGTTTATTGAAAGTTCGAATAAGCGAGGGTTTCCTTGTTTATTGGAAATTCAAATGAACGAGGGTTTCCTTGTTAGGGACCTGCATTAAAAATACAGGAGCCCTATATGAATCACATTTTCTGTCCGTATGTCTGTCCGCCCGTCCGTCAAAACTTTTGATGTGACGCGATAACTCAAATAGTACTTCACATATTGGTTTGGGCATGCTTAGTATCATCACAAGAATACGCCTATAGTTTTTGGATTGAACCAGATCATTATGTCTAGAGTTATATGTCCTTGATTACGGGACCCTCTCTGACTGAGTCCGTTTTCTAGTTTAACCCTTTCCCTGAAATAAAGGCCTTTTCACGCATTTGCAAACAGAATAGACCAAGATCAGGCGACTCCTGTTTGCTTGAGACATGATAAAGATCTGGGTCCATGCTTATAAAGCTTTTAGTTGAGTCTGAGTTTCGTTCTCAGGCTTTTGATTGGTCAGATTTGAGTTCTCAAGCTTTTGATTGGTCCGATTTGAGCCAAAGGCTCAAATCGGACCAATCAAAAACTTGAGAACGAACTCAGACTCAACTAAACGTTTTATTAGCATGGACCCTGATTTTTGTCATGGTAAAAAATCCCTTGAAAAGTTTACGTTATAAAAAATCAGCAAATACATATTCATGATATCATTATTTCTTACATGAATATTCAACAGGGAAAGGGTTAATGCATTTTTACAGTACAATATACATGTAATACAGAGCGTAGACTTTATCGAGTTATTGAAAGAGTGGATTGTGAAGTCAAACGAATGCTTTAAAACTAAATGGTAAGGTTTAACCCTTTCCCTCATATAAACACCTTTTAACTTCATTGCAAATACAGTTGAACTTCGATATCTGCATTGAAAATGCAGGAGCCCTATATGAACCACATTTTCTGTCCGTATGTCTGTCCGTCCGTCAAAACTTTTGATGTGACGCGATAACTCAAACAGTCGGCTGAGCGGTCATTCGGACGGGAAGTAGACTATAACTAGGTACTTTACTTTTTTAACTCGGATAACTCAAACCTCGGGATAACTTGAACTAAAAGTTCAGTCCTTCCAAAACTTACAATACAGAATTGCTCTAAAATGTACTACGCATATCTAGAAATACACGTGACAGCTTAATGCAGATCTAGAGTTAAGCTGAAAACTCCTACAGGAGCTTTCAGCTTTACTTTGTCTTTAGACCTGCATTAAGCTGTGAACTTAAGAAATCCAGATCAGAAATCGGATAACTCGAACTTCTGTTATCTCGAACTAATTTGTGTGGTCACTTGAAGTTCGAAATATCGCAGTTCAACTGTAGTAGACCCAGATTAGACGTCTCCTATAGCACATGACTGGTCAGAGTCTCCTCTGTGTCTTTATTTAACCTATTACATCATAGGCTATTTTAGACCCAACCTCTTTGAATAAATCTACCGAAAAGGATTTTTTTTAGAATTTTGTAGTTTGAAACCATTGTGAAAAATAGAGCATTTGCTCCTATAGGAGCAAATGCTCTATTTATCACAATGGTTTCAACAGGGGACTTTTGCAGAGGTGTCAAAAGGCGTCAATATGAGGGAATGGGTTAAAAATACAGATCTGATTCTACAGTTTCTGCTACGGTAAACAATATCCCTTGTTAATAATGGTGTTAAAACAATCGACTAATTAATATGCATGGTCATTATTTCTTACATGAATATTCATCAGGTAAATGGTTTAAAATCCTGGGGAAAATGGCGAGGAAATAGAGGAAACATTGCCTGCAGTAATTAGAGAGAATTCTGTCCATGCAAAAATCAATATACCGCATGGTGCCGTCAAGATGTGGAGCTCGGATTCCCATTTTATGTGAGATGAAGCGTGATGTGAGAGCAGCCATGCTCAAAGCACCAATTACTGGAGAAAGTCGATAGGCGGGCAACCAGAAAGGCAAATGCGGATTTGTACTACAGCACATTCCAAATCAACCATCTACTTTGCACAAGTGAAACATAACCCAATCCGAAAACTTTCAACAAATAAAAAAGAAATTGACAAATTCAGTAAAACCCTTCTAAACAGGAATTCTAGTAGAGAAGAATTTGGATACTTTTAGGCAGGTGACTGCTTAATGCAGGATGAAAGTTATGCAGAAAGCTCGTCTAGGAGCTTTCTGCATGACTTTCACCCTGCATTAAGCTGTCACCTGTCTCCAAGACAGATATTTATACTTAATTGACCGTCTGGTTTGGAAGTGTTTTTACTGTATTGGGATTACGTTTTGTAAAACAAGCTTGTAAATATCAGATGTTTTGTGGAGCAGGATCTGACAAGAATGCAAGCTTGTTTTGCAATAGTGATTTTAGAAAATAGTTCGCAACTGTTCTCAAATTTCACTCTTAACCTATTACTTGATACATATTCATACATGTATAATGAATACCATTACTACTAATTAGCCGAATGTTTTAAAAATAGCATCATACACAAATGAACTTTTGACCCTGGCAGCTGAAGAATCAGATCTGTATTATTTCATAAGCAAACAGAGCAGACCTGGATCAGACAGCTTCTACAGGAGCCATGTGGTATGGGTCTACTCTGTTTGCAAAGGTGTTTCTACCAGATTAAAAACACATTCCTTATGGAAAGTTTGATAGGAATTAATTGTACTGACAGAATTTCGATGTGTTCGCACAACATCCAAAGTTGCAACAGCATGGCTATATGGCATTATCTCAACTGATGAGCTGAAAAGGGAAATAACCATGTCAGCCTGAATGATAATT
Source organism: Azorinus chamasolen (assembly GCA_963576725.1). Lineage (NCBI taxonomy): Eukaryota > Metazoa > Mollusca > Bivalvia > Cardiida > Solecurtidae > Azorinus > Azorinus chamasolen. The sequence continues at coordinate 56,622,592 of OY755249.1, forward strand.
TATAGCAATTAAAAGTAATATTGGACACGGTGTCGGTGCATGGGCGTGCAAGTCACTAAAACCAGTCCTAAATAATTAATATACATCTGTATAGCAGAGGTCCAGATAAGATGCGTAGATTAAAACATTTTCAAGAGTAACCTCCAGATTTCTTCATCAAACCCTATGTTGTGACCATTCTTTAGAATCGTCTCTTCAAGACCATTCTAAAGAGTGGTCACAACATAGGGTTTGTTGGAGAAAGGACACGTCTAGTTTGAGTGTGTATCTTGATCTGTTGTTCTGATAGGAATATAATTTACACTAATCTACACTAAGTATTCAGGGGAACAGTCTGATCAGGGTCTTCACTATTTGCTACTGCCAGTATGTCATTTTTTATCAACTTGTTCAGGGGAAGTTTGATCTGGGTCTACAGTGTTTGCCGAAAATTATCTATCCGGGTATTTAGGATAATTAAGGAAGGAGGGGCAGCTTTGACAAAACTTCGATAATGTATACATAGATCAACAAACTTTAGAAACCCAACAACTAGGCTGAAGAAAACCCACCAACTAGGGTGAAGAAATACCGGTAGGTTGAGGCTGGGACTGAATATAGTACTAAAGAATAGATCTAGTAACGTTTTATAATACATGTATAAATTTATTAAAATATACTTTTATATAACATATATTTCAGTACATGTACCAAAGAATAAAATATATGAACACAGTTGCATTTGTGTATAAAAATAAATCTCATTGTATACAACATGACAAAATGCGTCACATTAATTGTAAACAAGCCGTAGCAAGAAAAAAAAACGTTTATGTATTTATTCAATAAACCTGAACAAATAATCATTTTGCAATTCTTTTTATAACACTTTAGCTGTTTGAATGCAGGGATCTGTGACGAGCTTTATAAACAGTTTTGATCCAGATGAAATGACAAGTATTACGTGATGACTCATTAATATCCAACATGATTTTGCTTTTGATAAAAAAAGGCAGAAAATTAAACAGAAAATGAAGCAGACAACAAATTTTGCAGATGATAAGTTTGTGGCAGTATAGGAGTTCACCCTTTCCCTGTTCAATATTTATGTAAGATGTAATGACATCATGCACATCTATAAGCTGTATTTCTATAATGGTACATGCACAGAATTTTTTTAAACTTGACAGAAGCTGTCTATATACAGTAAAACCTCTCTATAACAACCGTTAAATTATGTTAATTAATTGGTATTTTGGGCAGGTGGTTGCTTAAATCAAGGTGAAAGTAAAACAGAACGCTCCTATAGGAGCGTTCTGTTTTACTTTCACCTTGCTTTAAGCAGCCACCTGCCTTTAACACAAAATACTTGATGTAATTTAGTGGTCATTATAGAGAGGTTTTACTGTTATTCCATAAGGAACTAAGCAGGCCCTCATCAGACGGCTCCTATAGGAGCCATCTGATCTGGGCCTACTCTGTTGGCAAATGCATGAACGGGGTTTATAAAAAGGAAAGGATTAACAAGCCCATCCCCATTTTTCTCCCGCCCACTTATTATCTGCTTCATTTTGAAATACAATGTACAGTCTATATTCTTTTTCTCTTACAATCTCAGTCTCAGCCTCAAACAGTTTGGATTCTGATGAGCAACCAAATGATTTTGATCAAAACTATCTGCACAAACTGATTTGCAAAATGTTAGGTATATATTGGATAATGTATTCACACATGCAGTAAAATCTGTCTTAACACTTTGCACTTTAACCCTTTCCTCTTTAAATATGCCTTTTTATGCCTCGTTAATAACCACTTCTTGAAACCATTGTGATAAATAGAGCATTTGCTCCTTTAGGAGCAAATGCTCTATTTATCACAATGGTTTCAAACTACATAATTCTAAATTTTTTACTTTTCTCTAGTAAATGCTCCTTTTGGGTAGATTCATTAAAAGAAGTTGGGTCTAAAAATAGCATATGGAGGAAAGGTTTAAGTAATGTTTCGTCTGCAACAATTGTAGTCTGCTTCAATATCGTAAAATAAAATTTCTCTCATTTCTTTGCACAAAATATGGTCAGAGTGTCAAACTGTTTTCATCCTGACGAGACACGCCATTATGCAGCATCTCATCTGAATACAAACTGTTTGCTTTGGTAATCACGATTTCGCCACTAGCATGCAAAGGGTTAAGGCAGTTTATACATTCAAGGGAGATAACTGCAGAGGAACTTAATATCAATTCTGATACATCTTGTCATTCTTGGAACAGTGAATATCCAATATGCTACAGTAAAACCTCTCTATAACGGCAACTAAATTGTGTTAACTATTTGGTATTTAGAGCAGGTGGCCACTTAAAGCAATGTGAAAGTAAAACAGAACGCTCCTATAGGAGCGTTCTGTTTTACTTTCACCTTGCTTTAAGCAGCCACCTGCCTTTAACACAAAATACTTGATGTAATTTAGTGGTCGTTATAGAGAGGTTTTACTGTATATACCATAACCTAGTCGCTAATAAACAGCTATTTATGAATTGATCAATTCGTGAATATTCATTAATTTAACTTTTATATGGTAAAAATTTAAAAGGGAATTGTTGGCTTAGACAAACCCTGAAAGATCAGATCTATGTCATTATATCCTGCAAACAAAGTTTGAAGAGGTATACTGGAATCACCGTGTTGGTCAGGTGGTTGGTCGTTCAGACAGGCGAGTTGGTCGCTCCATCCACATTTGAACATGAGTAGCTGGTGTCGTGAACGTTCTCCAATGTGAAAGGTACTGCATTAATATATAATAATCACCAGCAGTAGAAGTGCAAGATGCAATTTTCATGTGTTTAGTGCCAGGCATTGCAGAATTTTCTCCCCTTGAACTTTGATCAGGCCTGTAAGATTGTTACAGCTGGGTAATTATTACAACTTTTATGGTACACATTTTCATTTCCATTTTTTACTACCAAAGAGTTATTGCAGGGGTATTTGTCACATCCAACTACGGTTCTAGTTTCATAGGCAAACAGTCTGATCTGTGTCTACTCTGCTTGCAAAGGCATTTGTATAAACGAAAGGGTTTTAAAGCACTGATGTATGAAAGAACTGAGGTACACAACATTATTGTCCCAGCCTATGATTCAATCAGTTCTTTGTTTGCCAACTTCTACAAACTAACCACTTTAACCCATTCCCACTTAGGCTATTTTTAGACCTAACCTCTTTGATTAAATCTACCAAAAAGCATTAACTAGAGAAAAGGAAACTTTCAGAAATGTGTAGTTTTGAAACCATTGTGTTAAATAGAGCATTTGCTCCTGTGGAGCAAATGCTCTATTTATCACAATGGTTTCACAAGGTGACTTTTACAGAAGCGTCAAAAGGCGTCAATATGCGGGAATGGGTTAATAGTAAACAAATATGGGGATCTTAAACCCTTTACTTCATGAACATTTAGGTAAGAAAAATGCCATCATGAATATCAATTAGCTGAATTTTAAAATGACTTTTTGGTTATGACAGAACTTGTAGAATCAGATCTATTAATTCCAAATTAAGCAAAGAGAGCAGACCCTGATCAGATTGCTCTTACTCTACCATGGCATTGGCCAAAATCTCTTGTGTTTATATTTCATTATCAAGGACCACGATGGAAATAAGTGCAATGTCTATCTATCATGATGTTGTTTTTTCTTACATGGATATTCATCACGTAAACGGTTAATATTTTACCCCAGTCCTACAGGACTCCTAATGAGTGGTCGCCACTATGGACTTGGTTGAGAAATAAGAACTTTTGTATCAGATATACTCCCCTTATCCATTTACAGAAGAACCTGTCCTAAATGACCATTCATTTATTGCATATAGGAGTCTCAAAAAGCAGGTGGTTGCTTAATGCAGGTCAAAAGTAATGCAGAAAGCTCCTAAAGGAGCTTTCTGCATTACTTTTGACCTGCATTAAGCAACCACCTGCTTTACATACCCATAATTAGACCTCTTTTTGATGACCATTTAAGACAGTTTCTACTGTACATGATAATCCCAACATTACAGAGTTATCTCAGATCAGAAAATTCCTTTAGTGAGCTGTCAGATCAAGGACTGCTCAGTTTGCTATACTCTCTATTGTTTGCCATGCAATTTTTTTCACTTTATATTTGAAATACAAAAAACAAATTCATTAGTAATCACTATGGGCAGAGTCCTACATAAATATCCATTCACCCTTTAGCTCATAAACAATTATGCAAGAATCTATCACTTCATGAATAGCCTTTGACTGCAGCTTTATAATGGTAGTTAAACAAGGCAACTTTTACAATTTAGGAAGCTGTAGAATCAGATCTATACGGTTTCATAAGTAAACAGAACAGACCCTGATCAGATCACTTCTACAGGAGTCATCTGATCTCGATCTACTCTGTTTGCAAAGGAGTCAAAAGTCATCTCTATGAAGGTAATGATTAAGTAAAAGACTATCGGACAAAACTCTAGTTATGCTCTTTTCACTTTGTAATGAAGTCTGGCCATGTCAGTATTTGTCTTCAAATGGATTTCCTCCAATCACTTCCTGCAGTTCTTTCACAATATGGTACACCACATCATCATATGCCTGTAACAAGAAACAGAAATGTCTATAAGCAGGGAACCAATATATGAACTGCCTCAAAAGAAAAGCAGGACTCCAGCTTATGAAAGGTAAGCTAAACATATCAAATCAATTTATTTGCATCGCTCTTTCAAACCAATATTTAAAATGGATCTGAATCTAAAGATTTTAAATAAATTAGAATTCTGGTTTCTGGGGCATGTGCAAAAATGGGAACGCAATGGTGCTTGATTCTTGTAGGTCAATTCATTAATTTTGGCTATTCTTAGTTATTATCCTTTTGAATGCAGGAAATGAGTATACTTTCACTTGCATATAGTGTAAACTCATATCATAGGGCTCATAGAAGAGCCCTCTTATCAGTGTCTGCAAAGTCAGCCCTTTTATCAGTGTCTGCAAAGTTTGTCATTCGACATCATATAGTAAATTTAAGCCTGTCTACTTTACTGAATAGACACTATTTTTAAACACTGATATTCAACATTCAAATGGTTAACCCTTTCCTCCATAAATACGCCTTTCTACGACTCTGTAAAAGTCACTTTTTGAAACCATTGTGATAAATAGAGCATTTGCTCCCAAGGAGCAGATGCTCTATTTATCACAATGGTTTCACAACTACAAAATTCTAAAATTTTCCTTTTCTCAAGTTAATGCTTCTTTTCGGTAGATTTATTCAAAGAGGTTGGATCTAAAAATAGCCTATGAGGTAATGGGTTAAGACTACATGAATGACTATTAGCTACTGTTAGAAATTCACAGTTTACTTGAGACATAACTTCATACTTTATTTTTATACATTTCACTTACAAAATTTCCCTGTTCTATATTTAGCCCAAATTTCAATGCCTTCTGAATATTCATGGGGAAAATAGTTACAATGTATAATGAAATGCGGAAGGTGGAACATAGTAGCCATTTTAGAAACTAAATAAACAGATCTTAAATTTCATTAGCAAACAGAGCATAATATAACTACAGTAAAACCTCTCTATAATGGCCACTAAATTACATCAAATATTTTGTGTCAAAGGCAGGTGGCTGCTTAAAGCAAGGTGAAAGTAAAACAGAATGCTCCTATAGGAGCGTTCTGTTTTACTTTCACATTGCTTTAAGCAGCCACCTGCCCTAAATACCAACTAATTAACACAATTCAGTGGCCATTATAGAGAGGTTTTACTGTACCATTTATATGCCTCATTATGCCTTTGAAACAGTTGACCCAGATATGGCAGCTCCTGCATAAGCCATATGATTAGGGCCTGTTCTGTTTGGTTGAAAAATAATATAGATTTAATCATAGCTTCTGCCATGGTTAAAACTTTCTGTTTTAATATGCCATTACAAAAACACTTCTAATTAATATTCATGATGTCAGTATTACTAACATGAACATTCATGGAGTTAAGGGTTACTTGAAAATGTTAAACATTTATCACATTATATCTAATACAATGACAATTTTATAGACATTTATCATATACAGTAGAACCCCTCTAATGCGACCACTTAAATAATAAGCATAGTTGCCTTTATAATCAGGTGGTTGCTTAATGCAGGACAAAAGTAATGCAGAAAGCTCCTCTAGGAGCTTTCTGTATTACTTTTGTCCTGCATTAAGCTACCACCTGCATCTAGCACCCAGAATTGTACCTCTTTTAGGTAGTAGCATTAGCGGGGTTTTACTGTAGTAAGGCCATTCAAACTGTTTCACCTTTAACTCAATGAATATTCATGCAAGAAATAATGACATGAAAGTTGCTTAATAGCTGAATTTTTATAATGGCATATGAACACTGGAAATTTTGATCACAGCAGAAACTGAAGAATCGGATCTACATCATTTCATAAGCAAACGGAGCAGATCCTGATCAATAAGAGCCATTATGTCTCACTTGTCTTTTATTGTTTGCAAATGTGTTGAAAGAAGTATCTATGGAGTAAAGGGTTAATTATAAGACATATTGAAAATCATGTACTGTTGAGATTTACAACTACATTATGGAAATGAACATGTTTTCATTAATTTTATTTACGGCCAAGAAATGCTATTCAATACACCCACTGCAGAAAAACAGTAACATACCAATGTTCTCCATAACTTTGGTAAATCTAGTAAAAAATCCTCATGCCCTGGGTCCAAGGTTATAAAACTTCTGAGTCTGAGTCTGAGTCTGAGATCATTCTCAAGTATTTGATTGGTATTTGATTGGTCAGATTCTGAGCAAGCTCAGAATCTGACCAATCAAATGCTGGAGAATGATCTCAGACTCGAGCAGAAAGGTTTATATAACCTTGGGGCTAGAACTTTGATTATATTTACCTTTTTGGATGAGTTGGCCATGAATCGTATGTAGACCCCACTGATAGTGGACTGGTTCACAGTGTAAGACAGCCGGCTGACACTGCATATCACTTCTCTGTCATATGACTCTCCTTGAAATTGACAAAATACTCATTATGACACATGCTTCTTCTGCTATGTACAAATTAGTGTAGCTGAAAATGAGACTAACTGAGTGCCTTGGTGTCTCATCAGAATCCAAACAGTGACTTTAAACCCAAGGTCTGTCCTTACTAAGGTTATTCTTCATAAACTTTTCTACGTTTAGTGCCACTGACTTTGACTATGATTCCCCGACAACCATGCACGCTGTTTGTAAACCAATAATGACCACACAATGTCTTTCCTAACATAAGTTATTTTTCGGAAACTGAAATGTTGATGTCTGAACAAAGACATACCCTAGTCTAATAACAAGAATTGTTAAAAAAAATGGTTCTAAGTAGACTTTTTAACATATTCTTAACTGATTAACCCTTTCCCTAATGTATATTTATGGGTGAATCGATCACATCATGAATATTCATGAACTTGATATTTATCATGAATAATTTACAAAGGAACTTTTGGCCTATATAATAGGATTAGTTTTAAGAGCAAACAGAACAGACTCTGATCAGGGGAAGGGTTAATATCTTAAGGTCATATAGATACTGCGTTAATATTTTATAAAAACCATGAAGAAAAAAAAATATATATATTAGTGAAATCTTAGCACATGCTTATGTTTTGCTCATTGAACGTTGAAGTGGTTTTTTACATTAAAAATGATTAAGTTGAAGAAATCTGTAGATGTAGAATCCTTCATACACATTTGAACCAACCATCATAACAATTTTAAAAACTTTAACTTACAAAAACAAGACAAGATAATATTACATGACATACCAATTTCTTTTTTTCGTCCTAATCCGTTATAGAGTTTTGTCACTGCTGACACTAGCTTATTCCCAAGCAATATACATGATCCAACCACCTGAAGAAAAACAGTCAGATAGGAATAGACACCTGAAGAAAAACAGTCAGATAGGAATAGACACCTGAAGAAAAACAGTCCTATAGGAATAGACAATGTTATCCCTTTTCCACATACATGTACATATGGCTTTTAATGCCTTTGCAAACAGATTACACCCAGTTGAGACAGCTCCTGTAGGAACCATTTGACTAGGATTTACCGTTCTCTGTTTCCTTATGGGACTATACAGATCTGATTCTACAGTTCTGCCATGACCAGAGCTACAGATAACTGTGCATACTCAAATTCTGAAATCGTCATTTCTCCACCAAACTCTATGTTGTAACCACTCTTTAGAATCGTCTCGAAGAAACGATTCTAAAGAGTGGTTACAGCATAGGGTTTGGTGGTGGAGAAGTAAAGAATTTATTCTTGAAAATGTTCTCATTTATGCATCTTATCTAGACCTCTGGCCATGACCCAAACACTCTGTGTTCATATACCATTAGAAAATTTCAGCTAATACATATTCATGGTATCATTATCTATTACATGAATATTCATGAGGTAAACTCTTAACATGCTAAGGCATCTGAAAATTGTCATTTGTTATATATGAACATTTGTGTAAGAAAAATACCTATGAATATAAATTAACTAAATGTTCATAATTAATTAAATGTTCATTTATATATACAAGAACATTTTTTACCATGGCAGAAACTGTAGAATCAGATCTATATTTTCATAAGCATATAGAGCAGACCCTGATCAGACTGCTCCTATAGGAGCGGTCTGGTCTGGGTCTGCTCCATTTGGAAGTGCATTAAATGTTCCTATCAGGTACATGGTTGATAGATCTTCAAATATAAATGTAAAAAAGTTCGAGATCTAGATGAGATGCCAAGTTGAATCCAATGCGTTTGCATAAGCTATCACAAATAAGCCACTAATGTATCAAAAAAGTTCAGATTCTAGTAAACATTTTTATCTTACATAATAATCAATTTGAATCCAAATGAGATGTTATTGGGCTTCTTATTCAGCTTCATTCTGTATTGCAAAAAAATACATTTCTGCCCATATTTTTAACTTTCCTTCATAAATATGCATTTTCACGCATTTGCAAACAGAGTAGACCCAGATCAGAGCTGTCTGATCAGGCTCTGCTCTGTTTGACCAAATTTATTGGCATTTTCCCATAAATCACTCGTTAGAAAGCTTATCTAGTCACGTGTAGGCTACTGAGACGAAAATACGGCTAAATAGCTACCTATTGTTTTATCACACATGTGTCCTGATTATCAGTTGCCCCCTAGGTGCCCCAATAAGCCCTCCCTCGTAAATGGCTGACTGATCAAGTCAGTGAAAAGCTTGACAACAATAATGTAAAAGGGGTTTACACGACTTTTCTGGTATATTTAGTTGTATTTCGTTAATGCTATGGGTAGAATAGATTAGTGGCTGTTCATTAACGGGGGCATAAAAACAATGATTTTTTAATAATTCTTGACTACTGTGGAACCTTAAACATAAGCTGGACCAGTTACCTGAAAGTGTCTCAGTGTTTGTTTAACAGGTACAATGCCAGTGTTGTTGAGATTATAGTTGTCTCTGTATACCAAACTCCCATTCACATATACATCAGTCTTGTTCTGGTATCTGCCATAAATAGTTTATAATTACTATCTATGGATGGTAGATCAGATCTGGATCCAAACTGTTTGACACTCTTAACCCATTTCCTCATATAAACGCCTTTTCACGCATTTGCAAACAGAGTAGACCCAGATCAGATGGCTCCTAGGAGCCATATAATCTGGGTCTACTCTGTTTGTAAATGCATGAAAAGTCGTTTATATGAAGGAAATGGTTAAGGTCAATATAGAAGCAACCAATGAGCTACATTCTATTATGTTATTGGATCTGACTCTTCAAGACATACATGTGTATATAAACACTTTTGCTGCCTCATATTGATGTCTGCCAAATTTGTTGTCTCCTTCAAATTTCATTGTTTCATTTCGAAAATCATATTAATTACATAACAAACAACTTGGATCTTGATGAGATGCCATAGTAAGAATCTTATCTGGATCTAAACTGTAAACATGACCAGAGATTTGTCCAAGGCAGCCAACTAAAGAGTAAAGTGCATACTTGTTTTCATGATATCGACATTGGAAATTACTTGAAACTGGCTAGGAAGCGAAATGGCAATCAATGTTTCCTCCATTTCAGTTGAATTAGCATTGAAAGTCATTTTGACAGTGTGGAAAGCAAACCTTTTAAACTGCCATAGTTCATCCAATGCCACCCGGCCTCCAATAAGCCAATCTAAATACACCAGGTTACCATGGCAGCTCATTTTGAACTCCTGAAAAAAGAAACTTAAAGTATGTACACCTGGTTCAGAATGTTTACACAATGTTTTGACCGAAGACGGTTGTTTGGCCCTTTTATTCATAAATATTCATTTACTATAAAGTAAAAGTCCCTACAATAAATACATACACCTAGTTTCAATAACATCATAAAACATGGTATTTGTTATGTTTAGTCATTGTCATGAGGACTATCAATTTTAACTCATATAAAAAATGCTCCTGTGATACAACTTAACTCTTTCCCTCATATAAACACCTTTTCACGCATCTGCAAACAGAGTAGACCCAGATCAGACGGCTCCTATAGGAGCCATCTGATCAGGGTCTGCTCTGATTGCTAATGGAATTTGATAGATCTGGGTTTTTTTACTTTCTAAAATGGCTATAATGTTCCACCTTCCATATTTCATTATATCTATTTTGTCCATGAATGTTCAGTAGGTATTGAAAGTTGTAATAAACATAGAATAGGGAAAGGGTTAAACCATTTTCATTGATACTTATAATTTTTTGTTGATACAGTAATGTATTATTGACCTATGTCTAACAATTATGAAACTAAAATGCGCCCCGAATAAACACTAATAGATCGGTGAACCTTCAATATCAAACACATGAACATATATGTTTTCTCCAGCGTTCTTCAATTGGTTTTCCTGCCATATACTTCTTTTCAGCTTATAAACAAAAGATTTATGTATTTTACAGGTATTTTTTTAACACTTTGCAAATAGAGACTATTACTCATTAATTAAATTCTTGCATCAAAAAAAATCTTCGATAAGTACAGTAAAACCCCTCTATAATGGCCACTAAATTATATCAAGTATTTTGTGTTAAAGGCAGGTGGCTGCTTAAAGCAAGGTAAAAGTAAAACAGAACGCTCCAATAGGAGCGTTCTGTTTTACTTTCACCTTGCTTTAAGCAGCCACCTGCCCTATACACCAACTAATTAACACAATTTAGTGGCCGTTATAGAGAGGTTTTACTGTAAATTTAATGCCGTAGAAAATGACAGAGAATAATATCTGTAGTATATAAGCAAACAGAAAATACCCTGATCAGACATCTCCTACAAAAGCTGTCTGTTCTGGGTCTACTCTGGTTGCAAAGGTGTACAAAGGCAGAAATGTAAAGTAAAATGGTAAATAAAAGTATACTTTTTGCTAATGTCATTGCCTAATGGACACACCAACCAAAGCTATAACTACTCATTCTTTACAGAAATCTGATTTCCCTCATATAAGCATCATTTCATGCCTTTGCAAACAGAAGACCCATATCAGATGACTCCTATAAGAGCCGTCTGATCACAGACTGCTCTGTTTGCTGATGGTATAATACTCATATAGATCTGATTCTGCATTTTCTGCCTGAGAAAAAATGTTCTGTGTTCTGTTCATATGCCATTATAAAAATTAAACTCATTAATATTAACTACAGTGTATTTATTTTATGATTATATTGAATAGGTAAATGGTTAAGCGCATAGGTATTTAACCCTCTACCTTTTCAATATAATTCATGTAAGAAATTATGATGTCATGAATATTTATTAGTTTTTACAATTTAAAATTTTCAAGAAACTCTTTTACTTTGACAAAAATGTAGAAAGTTCAACATGTCATGTGACATGTTAAGTTTTTTGGAGCTGAAAGCAAAACTGCTGTTGCTTCAAATAAATCCATAGATTTCAGTAGATTGTTTATGAATAATGATTCAACAATCAAATATTTAACTAATACAATTTAACAATTAATCTTTGGAAGAGATAAAAAATTGAAACCTTTGAACATTATAATCAATACTTTTGAATGCAAAGATAAACTTATAATAGATTGTCAGATCTTTATAACATATAATCACATGTTTTTTCGCATTTTCAAACAGAGTAGACCCAGATCAGATGGCTCCTACAGGAGTCGTTTGATCAGGGTCTGTTCTGTTTGCTAATGGAATTTGATATATCTGCCGTTTTTATACTTTCTAAAATGGCTACAATGTACTACCTTCCATATTTCATTATCACTATTTTGTCTATGAATATTCAACAGGTATTGAACTTTGAGATAAACATAGAACTGGGAAAGGGTTAAATTAGAGAGTCACAGAATTTGCCAAATTTTGTGTTGGATTGTGGGATAAGTCTATTTCCAGAGGCAGGTTATGAGTTAACCCTTCTCTTAGTGAATATTCATGTAATAGATAATGACTTTAATATCAATATTAACCCTTTCCTCCATAAATACGCCTTTCTACGCCTCTGTAAAAGTCACTTTATGAAACCATTGTGATAAAAAGAGCATTTGCTCCTATAGGAGCAAATGCTCTATTTATCACAATGATTTCAAATTACAAAATTCTAAAATTTTCCTTTTCTCTAGTTAATGCTCCTTTTCGGTAGATTCATTCAAAGAGGTTGGGTCTTAAAATAGCCTATGGAAGAAAGGGTTAATTAACTGATTTTATCTAATGTCATATTAACAATAGGCATTATTTTTACCAAGAACAAACTGTAGAATGATTCAATCAGATCTACAAAGACTAAATTGTTCCATTCCATACGCAAACAGAGTAGACCAATGTGAGTTGTATCTAGGTCTATTCTGTTAGGGAATACATGTACATAAAAATTCTTCTTTATCAAGTAAAGGGTTAACCTGTTTCTGAATGAAGTCAGCATCTTTGTAGCAGACAACTGGGTCTGAGAGAACACACAGTAGGGCACCGTCGTCAACCATCCCTGAGAGAGTCTGCTGGGACTGGAGATTGTCATCACAGTGATAGATCTGAAAATGTAGAAATCACAATTGTGTAACCCCTTTACCCATTCCCTCATAGGCTATTTTTAGATACAACCTCTTTGAATAAATCTACTGAAAAGGAGCATTAACGTTTTTGCATATGGCACAAAAGACTAAGATAATGTTACTTTTCCCAACATGTGTATTGAGTGTCTACCTGTGAATTAGCTATCGAATAATTATTCTTGACTAATGAAATAGTAAACTTACAACTGGTCCAGTGTTTTGACTTTATATAAACCAGGGTGAAAAATTCCAATTACAGTGTGTTGTAAGAAATCTGAGAGAAACTGGTGCACTATTTCTTGCCTCTTCAGTGTTCACTCATTTAATCAACTGCGTGCATGAGATAGATAAAACCCGGGCGCAAAGGAAATTACTTGTGTTAAAATGGGCTTCAAAAATTGGGAATTTTCATGTTACTACTGCGTTAGAATAGGGTTAATCCTACTGTAATTTGAAATTTGCGACGGTACATGAGGTTTTTAATGGTGACTCCGACTTCGGCGTCCCCATTAAAATAATTTGCAACCGTTAAAAACCTCATATACCGTTACAAATTTGAATTTACAATAGGATTAACCCTATAATATACATCCAATTCTACAGTTTCTGCCTTGGTGAAAACTTTCTGTGTTCATATGCCAAACTTACTGTTTGATAGAAAATCATCTGATAAACATTTATAAAGTAAAAAGTGTCAAACAGTTTGGACTATGCCCGTAATTATTAAACAGCAGAAAATCAGATCAAACAAACTGTGCAGACCCTGATCAGCAAGCTCCTCAGGAGCTGTCTGGTCTGGGTCTAATGTGTTTGCAAAGGCATTAAAAAGCATGCTTATCAAGTTCAGTTTTAACACTTCACTTGCTATTCACGTCAATATGCCTACATGTAAATAGTGAAGACCCAGATGAGACAGCTCCTGCAGGAGCTGTCTCATCAGGGTCTGCACTATTTACAAGTTGAGTGTGCAACCAGTGCACTCCACAGCAGTGATTGCACAGCGAAATACTTGTGCACAGTGAAGATATATGTAATTATACAACAGGGCATGGGTAAAGAAGGAGAAATGTATTTTAAAATTCAGCAAGAGAAGGGTTAATGCATTGACTTCTCTGTGTCTACACTGTTTAGTTGACCCTGTTTGTATCTTTCCTCATGGCAGGGTTCATACCTTAGTGGACTCCTGGCCTGTGAGAAGGGTACAACAGCACTTCTTCACATGGACAGACATGGCAATACTGTCTCCCCCTACCAGTCCCCCACCAAAGTTAATTGGATAAATCCACTTACAATGACTTGTACTGGCATTGGAAGGTACCAATAATTTCAACTGGAAAGAACACAAAAAGTCACACAAATAATTATCATAGTAAACAAAGCGGTGACTATATTGCTCCCCCCAACACCATTGTTGGGGAGCATAAAAATATTAAAAACAAGAGGGCCATGATGGCCCTTAATCGCTCACCTGTTTGTAACAGATTAATGATTTCAATGACAGATTGCATAATTTGAAAAATCTTGGTAGAAAACCATCAGATGATTCTACATACTAAATATAAAGAGTCTAGACCTTAAAGATTTTCCTATGAAAAACTGTTAAGCCCCAGGGCGGGGGTCAATTTTGATCCGGGGCTCATAATTTGAAAATCTTGGTAGAGGACTATTAGATAATGCAACATACCAAATATCTAAGCTCTATGCCTTACAAGTTCAGAGAGACTTTTAGAGATTTTTAAGAGAAGATTTTTAAAAACTTTCCTATAAAAAACTGATATGCCCCTGGGCGGGGAAGTTTTCAACCCAGGGGACATAATTTGAACAATCTTGGTAGAAAACTATTAGATAGCGCTACATACCAAATATTAAAGGTCTCTGCCTTACAGTTTTGGAGAAGAAGATTCTTAAAGCTGTTCATATGAAAAACTGATAAGATCCAGGGCGGGGCCATTTTTGACCCAGGGGTAATAATTTGAATAATCTTGGTAGAAAACCATTAGATGATGCTACATACCAAATATCAATGGCCTAGACCTTACAGTTCTGGAGGACAAGATTTTTAAAGATTTTCCTATGAAAAACTGATAAGCCCCGGGGCGGGGCCATTTTTGTCCTGGGGGTCATAATTTGAACAATCTTAGTAGAGGACCATTAGATGATGC
This sequence comes from Azorinus chamasolen, assembly GCA_963576725.1. Lineage (NCBI taxonomy): Eukaryota > Metazoa > Mollusca > Bivalvia > Cardiida > Solecurtidae > Azorinus > Azorinus chamasolen. The sequence continues at coordinate 56,637,837 of OY755249.1, forward strand.
TACATACCAAATACCAAAGGTCTATGCCTTACATTTTCAGAGAAGATGATTTTTAAAGATTTTCCTATGAAAAACTGATAAGCCCCGGGGCGGGGCCATTTTTAGCCCAGGGGTCATAATTTGAACAATCTTAGTAGAGGACCATTAGATCATGCTACATACCAAATATCAAAGGTCTATGCCTTACAGTTTCAGAGAAGATGATTTTTAAAGATTTGCCTATGAAAAACTGATAAGCCCTGGGGCGGGGCCATTTTTGGCCCAGGGGTCATAATTTGAACAATCTTAGTAGAGGACCATTAGATGATGCTACATACCAAATACCAAAGGTCTGTGCCTGACAGTTTCCGAGAAGAAGATTTTTAAAGATTTTCCTATGAAAAACTGATAAGCCCCGGGGCGGGGCCATTTTTGGCCAAGGGGTCATAATTTGAACAATCTTAGTAGAGGACCATTAGATCATGCTACATACCAAATATCAAAGGTCTATGCCTTACAGTTTCAGAGAAGATGATTTTTAAAGATTTGCCTATGAAAAACTGATAAGCCCTGGGGCGGGGCCATTTTTGGCCCAGGGGTCATAATTTGAACAATCTTAGTAGAGGACCATTAGATGATGCTACATACCAAATACCAAAGGTCTATGCCTGACAGTTTCAGAGAAGAAGATTTTTAAAGATTTTCCTATGAAAAACTGATAAGCCCCGGGGCGGGGCCATTTTTGGCCAAGGGGTCATAATTTGAACAATCTTAGTAGAGGACCATTAGATCATGCTACATACCAAATATCAAAGGTCTATGCCTTACAGTTTCCGAGAAGAAGATTTTTAAAGATTTTCCTATGAAAAACTGATAAGCCCTTGGGCGGGGCCATTTTTGGCCCGGGGGACATAATTTGAACAATCTTTGTAGAGGACCATTACATCATACTACATACCAAATATCAAAGCTCTTGGCTTTGTAGTTCCAGAGAAGAAGATGTTTAAGTAAATTGTTGACGCCCGCACGTACGCACGGCGCACAACGCACATACGCACGACGCCGGACGCCGGACATAGGATCATCCCAATAGCTCACCTTGGCACTTTGTGCCAGGTGAGCTAAAAAGTAATATGTATTTATTGCCATGGTATAAGTAGAGAATCTGACCTAAAACATACAAGCAGACAGAGATCCTGTATGAGTTGTCTAATCAGGATCTATTTGGTTTACAAAGGTGAAATATGGTAGGATTAAAGTGAACCAAGTACACAAAATAAATGAAAATACATAGAGGCATTTCTGGACACCCGTTTGCAGACAATTCATTATTGAGCAGATATCCAAAACAATTTTTGCAAATATCCAAGTATACTTATAATTGTAGTAAAGTATATACATGTACATCATCTTGTCTTCATGCTGATGAATAGTCATTATTCAAGGAAAAAGACTGTATAAATATAAATATGCTGTTTTGGGCATGACAGAAACTGTAGAATCGGACAAAAGTAAACAGAACAGTTCCTCATCAGACATCTGAAATGGGCCTTCTCTATTTGCAAAGGCATGAAAGGACATACATATGTCAAAAGGGGGTTATTGGAACACCACTACCAGTTAAAATAGGTCACAGTAGTTCAATATGAGCCTTTGCTCAAGTGAACTAAACCATAAGATTAAGTTTGTGGGGCTTTTTATTTAGATTTTGAAGCTGAAAGACAGTTATAACTTACTGGGTATGAGTTCCTCAGGGTGGATACAGATCCCTCACAATATCCATCAGCCTCTGTGTCATCCTCGTCATAAATGTTTTCAATGATAATCTCTCCAGTGCCAAGAGATGGAAGTCTTTTTGCTAATGTCTTGGTCATACCTGACAAAGGCAGTTTTACATTTTATATATAATAAATATTCCAAATGTGTGTATCTGCTGAATAAACGGAGTTTATTTCAAAACTGATTAATACTAAGAACATAAACAGTAAAAGTCAATGGAAAGTTAGTCATGTTATTTTACCCTTTTCTCCATAAATACGCCTTTCTACACCTCTGTAATAACCACTTCTTGAAACCATTGTGATAAATAGAGCATTTGCTCCTATAGGAGCAAATGCTCTATTTATCACAATGGTTTCAAACTACAAAATTCTAAAAAAAAATATACTTTTCTCTAGTAAATGCTCCTTTTGGGTAGATTCATTAAAAAAGGTTGGGTCTAAAAATACATTGGAGGAAAGGGTTAATAACCCTGTATGAGTAAGCTGAGAGCTAACTTAGGTTTCCATTATTTGCCCTTTGTATTCTTATATATATGATCTTTTTCACAAAGAGTTTCAGGAGGTCTCTACCGGGCTACATAAATTATTTGTCAAAGTAACCTATTAAAAAGATAAACTTTCTAACACTAATTTATAACCATATTTTTGTTTTTTTAAAGGATTTTCTGTGTAATATTCCTGTTTAAGAATGCTAATGCTATATCTTTATAATGCAATCAAGGGTTGGTTATTAAAATTGTCACTGTGTTTTCATGTACTTAGAAGAAGTAGTTTGAACATGGCAAAACTTCAATCAATACATCAAAGCATGAATGTAATACGGTACCAGAAAAACAAGAATTATGTGGTATTAAAGTCAGGTGTTGGCTTTCAGAAGAATGAAAAGAGCTTACTATATTATTATCGCTTTGTATTATATTTGGCCGATTCAAAGTAGGCTGATTTGTTTGTACGACATCGGATTTAATCGTTTCAGCCTTTGGAACCGATGAAGCTGTACCTGCTGTTACGAACTCCATTTAGTGTGTTCAGAAGAACAGATTTGGGGGTGTTGTAGGGGATTCAAACTTATTTGTTTGAAATTTGCTGCATAGAAATACATCTGTAAACCACATATTTCATTTATTGGATGATTTTAATGTTAGGGGTAAACAGCTGTTTACAGGTCAATAAGTAGAGATGAAGTCACTTGTTCCACATATCTACATAATACTGCAATGCTTTGTCTGTGAATTCAGAATAAAAGTTAAACGGTGAAAATTCACACAGAATCTTGCAAGGTGCCAATTGAACAAATCTTTGCTACTTTAAAAAGATAGATTTAATGTTTCAAACTGGTGGACACCCCCCTCCCCAAAAAACAACAACAACAACACACACCCTAGTTCACATTTGTGTACTCTACATGGTGATATCGAGCTACTTTTGGTTTTAATGATATCCCGGCAGAGTACACAGGCGTTAAAACTGATTAAGGTTAGGATGTTCCTTAGTACACACCAATCTATCTATCTCTGGATACTGCCAACCCCTCTCACGAGTGAATTCGTGAACCCCTTCCAATGATTACTGTCGGATTGGATTTTCTTCCAAAATACGACAAAATTCTTAAATAAAGACATGTAGTAGTATAAACATATATTAAATGTATGTATGGTACCTGACAAGAAAACTTCCGAAGTCAGTTATATTTTGGTTGCTTTTAACCCACTTAACCCTTTTCCTCGTAGCGCTTACAGTAACCACTATACTGCACTCATGTGTATAAACTGGCATCATGTGACAATAACAGTATTGGTTGCAGTGTGGATTTATGAGTGTTTCTGAGGTCAGTTGTTTGAATGATGTAGAATTACGACAAATGTGAAGATTTACATTGAAAATTAAGTCCAATATGACCAGATTGTAAATTAGAAAATTAACGATTTCCACCCCGTATTTGACGTATTGTCATGAGACTGTAAGACGGCAACCATCACAAAAATAGCATGCTGTCTTACTCTTACAGATCATTGATGAGATTAACACACCCCACCCCACCCCACCCCCCTCTCACACACATACTTAGTTACTTGAAAGCTATTTATGTTGTACATTGATGCATTTCTGAATTAAATGATTAACATACAATTTTAATTCAGAATATCATGTGATGTCATCTAATTCTTGACAGTTTATGGCAGGTTCAAAAAACTTTATTTACCTTCATAAAATTGCGGAAGTTGTCAGTTTAGTCGATGAACAAATATTCGGGTTAGAACGTTATTATCCGGTACTCTTCTCCTACAGTGAATTAAACTAATATGATGTCTGTGAAAGACCGATATGGTCCCATTCAGATGTAAATGTCCATTATACAAAATTCGCAATTATTCGCAAGTATATTTGAATTGAAAGCAATCATCTTATTTATATTTAAATCTAAAACTATTTCTTCTTGTAGATCAATCCGGGTCCCCTATTATTAGATCCGCCGAATACATAGTCTTGCACATGCGCAAACACAATTAGCAACTGGCTTGATCCCATTTTACGCCCCGTTGGAGATGTAAATGCAAGCCGGAGTGCAGACTATAGCAACCAGTGTCAACATAAATGGCCGACATGTGAGAAGTGAGAGGACTGTCAGTTAAGGTGTTTGGTGCTGTTTTCCGCAAAAATGACTCTTAACCCTTTGGCGAACCCCAAGGGAATCAAACTTTTATGTGAACTCTGTCAGAAACCAGCCTTTATACAGTGCACAAAATGTAGAGTTACTTACTATTGGTGAGTTTGTATTGCATTACTGTATCTTCATGATCTTATTCTTACTTTGAATACATTCTTCTTCTTCCGAGTTGAGTGTATGGCCCTCCCTGAGTCATCATCACACTAGGTGATCATATGTGTAAAATGTTGTTGTGAGAAATGTTATCATTAAAAGCCGATATAAAACAGTGGCGTTGAATTGGTGGCAGTGGACAGTTGTCCATCATCATCACATTTACAGATAGTCTCATCAATGTGATGTAAAGACCCTTAAAGACGGCATGATAATTTTATGACAAGTTGCCTCTTACATATATGAGGACTACTGCACTTAACTGGTACGTGTTCGAGCACTTTGACAACTTTTGCAATACCGGAACTTTGACAACTTTTGCAACATCGGGCCAGAATAAGAACCTGGATTTATTTTAATATTTTTTCTCCAAGTTCATGTGTTTATTTGCTTCATGTCGGGGCTGTTGCCCCCACCTCGCCTTTGTGAAGGCAATCGCCCGATTCAAATCAAAATGGTGACTGCCATTGGTGTTTATGCACATGTGCAGTTCACCTACCGGTAAAGTGCAGTCTAGCCCATATATGTACTATAAATACGGTCTAACCTGCTTCAGCGGCCACCTTGTATCAGCGGCCACACTGCTGTAAACAGCCACTACAGGACCCTCCCAATGAAAAACACTATATATAACACCTGGTATAGACGGTCATCTGCCTAACGCGGCCAGTCTATTTCATCCCAAATTGCATATACACAAGCGGCCAGTTGTTCTATAAATGTAAAGGGTGTAAACAATTTTCATGGCTATCGATCTGCAATAGCAGACATTTTGTCACCTATGCATACAGCTAACGGTCATGACCCATTTGGATCCCTTATCACAGTTTCTTTTGTTTGTTTACAAAGCGGGTCAGTTGTTCACACCATATTAATTGGGAATTTACCTTCTACTCGGTATTCCCCTGGAATGTAATCACGCATGAACTAGCTGGTTCCCAACTTCTGCTCTATAAGTTAGATGTTCGTGGACGAATATTCGGGAAACCAGTCGTGTGGCTACACCGTTTATAAGTTTCGCCCGATGACAAATTCGAATTACATTACTCAAATGAGAGAACTGACACTTATGAATAAGGGACAAAAGGTTGAAGAACGACAAACAAATTAATTAATTCGATATGACTTGCGATTATTACAGGCACTTTAGGTCAGAAAGGTCTTTATAAATACAGATTAGTACCGCTGTACCCATAATACTATACATGTCTGTCATAATAACTCGAAAGTATGCTTGGTAACATGTACCTGGTTTAGGTGTTCACCTGCTGTAAGTGGCCAAAGTGGCAACTTCACTAGACTGACCACTTACAGCAGGTTGGACTGTAGTGTCTACTGTGATATTATAGAAGAGCTACTTTTGGTTTTGACGATTCCCCACAGATGTAAGACAGCATAGCCTGTCACAAAATTAGCATGCCATCTTAACAGCTAATTGATAAGGGATATCATCAAAACCGAAAGAAGCTCGATATGATTATTTAGAGTATACACATATGTGGACATGTGGACTAATTGACAGCAGTCCTTAGATGTTTCAACTTCGACTTGTTACATTCGTTGCATGGGGTATATAGTTTTTGGCCCGTCCATCAGTCCGTCCAAGTATCATAATACATTGTTGCTCATCTAGCACTTTCATTTCTTGACCAATTTTTCTCAAATTTACTTTAAGAATTGTCATGAATAAAGCTTGGATTAGTTCAATTTTCAGAGGAATCTGTCTTGGGGAACCACTTCATTTTTCTGACAATGTGGGGTATGTGAGCTTGCTCACTAAACAGTGTTTCTTCCAGAGCACATTTTTGGTGCACTTTTTTCGGCTGTGACGCAATGAAATTAGGACTGTGCATTTTCCCTGATGCAGAAATTTATCCGTCGTCAAATTATTCACAGTCGCGCATTTTCCATAATCCATGCCCCGATATCAGCTTGTAGTCGTACCAAACCTGTTCAAAATCAGTATATGCTTATTTGCATTCATTACAGCAAACACATAAGCGCCTAGACGAGTGTGTTTATATTTCATCATATTCAGTGAAAGTTAATACTATGTCGGCTCCAAAGCAGCACACATTGACAGTATTATTTCAGAAAGAATCAGCTGTAAAAAAGAAACTGGTGGTAATAGTGTTGATTTACCGACAGAAAAGGGGGCTTGTTCCTCGACAGCGTCTAGTTCAACAACTGACAGTTTGCTGAGTTTGGCGAATGAAGTCTGTCATCATGTTGGAAAAATTAAGTCACAACTGGCCCTAATTTGTCTAAAGAATGGCTTGAAGAAAACTTATGACTTTCTTACGAATTGTATATGTAATCAAATGACTTGTAAGTTATGCATCAACAAGGGGAAAGACAGTCCACTTACAATTGGCTGCCCCATCTTTCGCCACTCAACTCTTGTCATACATGATACATGCCGACAATCAATTTTTATGCATAACCCACCAAACTTTTATATGACCCCCAGATTTTTATACAGAGGGTCAAACATGAATCCCAAAATATCAGAGCTGGAAGGGACACTGACTAAAGTTATTTCATTTCTGCCAAAAATCACCTTATAGCGTTGCTGATTACACTTCAGGCAGGCACTTGTCTGGAGACAGGTTATTAGTCTGGAAAATGTTACTTGCTTTGTTAAAGGAGTATATAGAGTCAGAAATAAAAAAGACATACAGTGCTGAGAATAAATCAAAAACATGATGCATTTGGTTTATGGGTAGACTGAGTCCAAATTGCTAACAAAAACTTGCAGACTAGGACACGATTGAACATGCAATGGGAGACTGTTCCAAAACTTGATGGTTCTGATGAAAAAAGAGTGGGAGTGGTAATTGGTTTTTGAGTATGGGATTAGGTAATGTAGGTTTCTAGTTGGAATCAAGTGGTAATGGTCAACATACAAATTGTTTTTTATTTTATAGAGCATTTCTTCTAATTTCTGAGGTTTCTGATTATATGTGAGGCAATTAATGCTGGTATAATTGCAATCATCCTGGATGTAACAATAAACATGCAGCTGATCTCTGAACAATTTCTATTTTAAATTATTTATCAAATATTTTTGTCTGGGCATCAGACTGTTGAACAGTATACACAGGTTGGGGGCAGACATAGTTTGTATAAGTTGTTTCCTATATTTGTTGATTTTGGGTTTTAACATTTCTTTTATAAAGCACAGGGTATTATTGGCTTTGGCAGTGATTTTTAGTTCAGATCCTTGCTAATGGTGACTCCTAAATATTTCGACTGATCCGAAGTTTGTAGTTGTTTGCATGTAACTGTAGGCTTAGATAACCGATTTTCTCTTCCTATAAATTCTCTAGACTGTACACTTGTCAGGTTAAATTGAATTCCATTGCCCAGTCAAGCTCCCAAGATTCCATATGGTTAAAGTCACATTGTAGATTTTCAACAGAATGTTCAGAATTTATAGTGATTGGGTATACAACAGTGTCATCAGCAAATAAACTGGCTCTAGTTCTGATACTAGATGACAATGAGGAATCTGCAGGGAGCCAAACTAATCCTTTGGGAAAATGAATATTATGTGCAAGTGCCTCAATAACTTTTAACTTATATACAGTTATTCATATTTAGAAATATGCGAGGAAAGCCATGCATGATCATCTGGACTTTAGCAAACAGTTTAAGATTGATTTTCACTCCTCGAATTCTATAGATATTACTACACTACCATTGTAGATACACACTATTCAGAGATATCATTGCAATGTGAAATCTGTTTTGGACCTGAACTGATTGCAAATATTCCAATATTCCTTTGTCGGTGAAATGATGAATTTGGCTTTTCGATAATTTGCAGTGGTGTCGAACACCAGAAGGCAGACTGGCTTGGTATCCATGAGAAAATATGCCAGAACCTTATTCCTTTACGACAGACTGCCCCATTTCTGCCTTCAGAAGAGGAACGACAGGGCAGAGAAAGACAACTTGCTGTGAAGAAGGTATTATTCCATATCCTTTGAGATTCAACCTTGATTGATATTCTATGATCAAATTAATGAACTAGTGAATAATGTATGTAAAGACATAAAAATGTACTTGCATGGTTATAATATCACTTACAGAACTTCACTCTTTATTTTACTAACGCATCTCTAGCAAAGAAAAATGTTTTGATACAGCCATTATTTAGAAACAATTTACAGAATAATGCTGGTACAGTAGAACCATCAGAAAGAGGTCTAATTATGGGGAGGTCTGTAAGGCAGGTGGTAGCTTAATGCAGGTCAGAAGTAATGCAGAAAACTCCTAAGACAAGTTCTAATGTATAACTATAACTAGTTTCTAGAATTTTAAGCAGAATAATTTTAAGTTTATACTTTCAGTCCATTTTCTTTCATTAATGTTCATGTGAGACTCAACCCGTGTAGAATATCAATTCAATTTATATCTATTTTAGCAAAATATAAAATAGGAACATATTGTTATTGTAAACAGAAGAGATTTTCGATTCTGTATAGACTAAACATAAGAAAACAGAGCACACCCTGATCAGACAACTCCTACAGGACTTGTCTGATCTGGGTCTACTCTGTAGGCATAAAAAGGAAATATTATGGAGTAAGTGGTTAATTAAATCGGCAAATCGGTGCATATCTATGCAAATGGTTTGGATCCAGATGAGATGCAAAGTGACTTTGTATCTCATCAGGATTCAAGCTGTACGTTTGACAGTTTGGTTGTATTTTATTAAAAAATGGAAGCAAAAATTAATGTTCCTCTATTTGTTTATGAAATAATACAGGTTGATTCTGCAGTTTCTGCCTTGGTTAAAAATTCCCGTTCATATGTTATTACAAACATTCAGAATGCTGTTAATTGGTATTCATGGTGTCATTATTTCTTACATGAATATTCATGGAGTAAAGGGTTAAAACAGGTTTTACTGTATATGAGCCATATCAATGACCTTGTTGGTACAGAAACACTGTGACAACTGCAAAAGGTGTAGAAACAGATCATAGTCTGTATCGACCAGGAGGAAGCATTGACAGATTGGCATGTCTGATCTGGTTTTACACTGTTTTCAATTACATGTACCTAGTTTAGCCATATGTGGTTCACATGACTGCTTCATTTACAGAGACATATGATAGATCTCACACGGACCACAGGACAAAGGTTGCTGTTTGAGGGCAAACATGAGCAAGCAGTGCCGGCCGCCATGCAGTCCCTGAGGTTTGCCATAGATGTCCATGGATTAGCCAGTATAGAACTTGTCCCCTCATACCTTATTCTTGGAGAGGCAAGCATAGGTACAGAATCAGCTTTTTTACTTGCAATAACCCAATTAACCCGTTACTCCATAAATATGCCTTACTATGCCTTTGCAAACACAGTAGACCCAGATAGGAGCCATCTGATCTGCGTCTGCTCTCTTTGCTTATGATATGACACAGATATTATTCTACAGTTTCTGTCATAGCCAAACATTCCTGTGTCTTTGTGCTACCATAACAATTAAGCTATTTAATATTCATGATGTCATTATTTCTTACATAAATATTCATGGAGTGAAGGGTTAAGCATAAAGATTGAAAGTTCTATTGCTAAAAGATGAGCAACAATTAATTTACTTCTTTGTTTTGTTTCTTTTACTTGTAAGATGGTAATAGTAAGACCATTAATTAACCAGTATCCATGCTTATAAAACTTTTTAGTTGAGTCTGAGTCCGTTCTCAAGTTTTTGATTGGTCAGATTTGAGCCTTGGCTCAATCTGACCAATCAAAAGCTTGAGAACACTCAACTAAAAAGCTTTATTAGTGTAACGTGCACACCGAGTGACCAGCAACAACAAACCCTGTCGGTGCAAAGCTTAAGCTCACATCAAGAGATGTTTGTTGCGCTATATATATACCTCTACTTCCCCAGATACAATGATCTGTTCAGCTTCACTTGCATAATTACCAACGTTCTACGAACGTTACATTAGCGTGGACCGAGAATAAAATTATTTAATATTCAGGGGTGGGTGGAACTGTCAAGTAAAGGGTTAATAGTTACACAGTTGAGTATCACATTAGGTTAAATGTTAAACTCGTCATTCTCTTTTAACCCTTTCCCTGTTGAATATTCATGTAAGAAATGATGACATCATTAATATTTATTGGCTGAATTATTATAATGGCATTTTTGTTATTATTGGAAACTTTAGAATCAGATCTATTACAATAATTCATGAGCACACAGTGCAGACCCTGATCAGACGGCTCCAACAAGAGCCATCTGATCTGGGTCTACTCTGTTTGCAAAGACATGAAATATGTTTGTATTAAACAAAGGGTTAATGTATAAGTAGTCAAATTCTATTGAGATTTGTTTACTAAAGTTTTTCAAACAGATTTCAACAACCCTTTACTCCATGAATATTTATGTAATTATTATGACATCATGAATATTTATTAGATTATTTTTTTAAATAGCGTATTTATGGAGTAAAGGGTTATTGGGTAAGATTTTGATAGTAGCATGGTCTCACCGTCTATCGAACCTCTTAACCTTTGACCAGGCACAGAAAACGTTTACCGTGAATATTGAAGAAAAAAATAAATCAGCAGTTCAAAATAATCTTTTATACATACCTTGAAACAATTAAGTAATTTTATTCTCATCTATTAATCCCAAAACAATCCAGTGTTCCCAACCACCCGCATAACAAAAACAAAAATGGCTGCCAGAAAAATATCACCTGCTTATCGAACTTTTATTTTAGAAATTGTTTACTGTAACATAATACTCAAAGTCACATGATTTCATCATGGGCACGCGACCTTTGCATAAGCTGAAGGGGTCAGAGCTGTCAAACATTTTCAATGTGGTACACTTTTCAATTTATGTTGATATTCTATAACGTAGTAAGAGTTTTCTCATGTTTAGCATAGTTGAAGGAAAAATAAACTGTATTGACCTGTTTATGACGCATATTTCGTTTTTAAAGCTAGGAGGCGTTGTTTACAGACAAAGCAATGGTACTCATGATTTTATGACGCAGTGTGCACTTGTGCATGCGTAAAAACACAAAAAAATGAAAGGTTCGAAAACTAGGTGGGGTTCGATAGAAGGCGAGTCTACGATATTACCAGTACATGCTGTTCAGATCAATATCATGTCTTGTACCTGGATCCAAACTGTTTGACACTGTATGATCATGTTTTTGAATTAACCCTTTCCCTGTTCTATGTTTATTCCATATTTCAATACCTATTGAATATTCATGAATAAAGTAGTTATAATGAAATATGGAATGTGTAACCTTTTAGCCATTTTAGAAAGTAAATAAACAGATCTTTCAAATTCTATCAGCAAACAGAGCAGACCCTGATCAGACGGCTCCTCTAGGAGCCGTCTGATCTGGGTCTTCTCTGTTTGCAAATGCGTGAAAACACGTTTATATGAGGGAAAGGGTTAAACAAAAATCTGTTGAGCGATTGGAAGCAGACAATACATTTTGCAGACAAACATTGCTTCAACCCTTTCCCTGTTCTATGTGTATATTCCAAATTATAATACCTACTGAACATTCATTGACAAAATAGTTGTAATGAAATATGGAAGTTGGAATAGTGTAGCCATTTTAGAAACTAAAGAAACAGATTTATAAAATTCCATTAGCAAACAGAGCAGATCCGGATTAGATGGCTTCTATAGGAGCTGTCTGACCTGGGTCTTACCTGCTTGCAGATGCGTGAAAACACGTTTATATGAACCCTTTCCTTAGTAAAAACACCTTTTTTATGCCTTTGTAAACAGAGTAGCTACAGATCAGGTGGCTTCTGTGGGGGTCATCTGATCAGGATGTTCTCTGTTTGATAATGGACTTATATTAGATATAATTCTACGGTTTCTGCCAGACAAAAATATCCTGTGTTCATTAACCTTTATTACAAATTTGCCAATAAATATTCACAGTGTCATTATTTCTTACATGAACATTAGCAGGTAAAGTTTTAATCCGTTCCTCCATAAATACGCCTTTCTATGCCTCTGTAATAACCACTTCTTGAAACCATTGTGATAAATAGAGCATTTGCTCCTATATGAGCAAATGCTCTATTTATCACAATGGTTTTAAACTACAAAATTCTAAAATTTTACTTTTCTCTAGTAAATGCTCCTTTTGGGTAGACTCATTCAAAGAGGTTGGGTCTTAAAATAGCCTATTGAGGAAAGGGTTAATTGTTTCAACAATAAGTAACTTTCATTTACAAAAAAATCCTAGAATAAAGTTTACTTCATTTCTTTTCAAAAACAATTTTAAAAACAGTTTCTACCATCATGCATTTCTTTGCGAAACCAAAGATTCTTGTTTAACTTTGTTATGTGACAGACTATAAGGATAAGGGTTGACTAGTTATTCAAAATAGATTTAACCCTTTACTCTACGAATATTCATGTAAGAATTAATGTCATCATGAATATTAATTAGATTAATTGTTATAATAGCACCTGGACACAGGAATCTTTGGCCAAGGCAGAAACTATAGAATCAGATCTGTATGATGTCATAAGCAAACAGAGCAGACCCTGATCTGATAGTTCCTGCAGGAACCGTCTGATCTGGGTCTACTCTGTTGCAGAGGTGTAGAAAAAGCGTTTTTATGGAGTAAAAGGTTATGAACTGCTCATGACATATATTTCTTTACATGTAATTTGAAAAGTAAGTGTTGCTTTGTGTTTAGGTTTGGGTCGGCTTGAACAGGCAGAGGAGTACTTGGCACAAGCCCAGTGGACAGTTTTGAAGACCCCAGAATGTTCAAATGCAATCAAGTCCAAACTGTACAGGAATCTTGGGCTTCTTTATGCGGCGAAGGGGGAGTATGAGGACGCGCTGAGACAATTGGCAAATGATGTAAGTCTCTTGAGTCTGGGTTTTTTAACCCTTTCCTCCATAAATACGCCTTTCTATGCCTCTGTAATAACCACTTCTTGAAATCATTGTGATAAATAGAGCATTTGCTCCTATAGGAGCAAATGCTCTATTTATCACAATGGTTTCAAACTACAAAATTCTAAAATTCTACTTTTCTATAGTAAATGCTCCTTTTCGGTAGATTCATTCAAATTGGTTGGGTCTAAAAACAGCCTTTGGAGGAATGGGTTAACTCACACACTTTCTACGTGTAGTATTAGGCACTAGGACTGACATACATACAAGAAAACCTCTCAAAAAAGACAACTCGAATTTTGCTAGACATGCACAATTTCAATAAAACATAGGGATGTAGATGAGATGAGTACTGATCTATTAACTCTTTCCTCCATAGGCTATTTTTAGACCCAACCTCTTTGAATGAATCTACCCAAAAGGAGCATTTACTAGAGAAAAGTGAAATTTTAAAATTATATAGTTTGAAACCATTGTGATAAATAGAGCATTTGCTCCTATAGGAGCAAATGCTCTATTTATCACAATGGTTTCATTAAGTGACTTTTACAGAGGCGTAGAAAGGTGTATTTATGGAGGAAAGGGATACTATCTCTTATTTCTCAGCCATATCAAATCTTGCTGTCACTCATTAGAATTGCCCAGAGGGTAACCCTTTCCCTGTTGTATGTTTATTCCAAATTTCAATACCTATTGAATATTCATGGGAAAAATAGTTACAGGAAAATATGGAAGGTGGAACTTTGTAGCCATTTTAGAAAGTAAAGAAGCAGATCTTTCAAATTCCATTAGCAACCAGAGCATACCCTGATTAGACGGCTCCTCTAGGAGCCGTCTGATCTGGGTCTACTCTGTTTGCAGATGCCTGAAAACACGTTTATATGAGGGAAAGGGTTACGTAAAGGGTTAATACTCATAGCAGTAGGTAGGAGTGCTGATCGAACACAACAGGTAACTGTTGATAATGTCTTTGTTTTTCCAGATATACCATGCCTCAGAGGTCTTTGGAACACATGATATTCGAACATCAGGGGGATATTTTCACATGGGCAATGTGTTCTTCCGACAAGGAAGAATGGATGTGGCGGACACATTATACAGACAGGTAATAAATCAAAATCATGGTAGTATACAATAGTAGATTTTACATTTTTGGTTCGTCTGTTGTTGTTTTGTTAACTCTTTACTCCATGAATATCCATGTTAAAAATAATGACTTCATGAATATTAATTAGATTGTTATAATAACACATGGACACAGGAATTTTTGGACGCTATCAGGAGCCGTCTGATCTGGGTCTACTCTGTTTGCAAAGGCATAGAAAAGCGTATTTATGGAGAAACAGGTAAAAGAAAAGTGGGATTATTGCCATTGCATGATCTAGCTTGGTGGGCATTGTGATTATTCAAAATCTTTGATATTTTGTCACATGTACTGTTTATGCCCCTGATCAAAGGGGGGGGGGGGGGGGGGGGGGATTGCTTTTGACCTGTCTGTTGGTTGGCTGGTCTGTGTACAACTTAAACGTTGGCAATAATTTTGTAGCCATTGCATATGCATAATCCAAACTTGGCATGCATGTGCAACTTAGGGAGGCGAACATTTAAGGGTGACTTATTAAGGTCAAGGTCATATAACAAGGTCAAAGGTCAAATTACGGATCAAATTCATATTGGCGATAATCAGGGGCATAGTGTTTCAAAAAACACATCTTGTTAACTTTATGTTTAAAAGTTTGCTTTTTGTAACAGTTTGTCAAATATTCAGGCAAATTGTTCCATTCTTAGCCCTTACAACACAGAGTTTTCTAATGGACTATTCCTAAAGCTTATGGTGAATAAATATTTTGGTATTTTTCTTAAGAAAAGTGTAACATGACAAACAGCACAGACCCTGATGAGAGAGTTCCTCTAGGAGCCCTCTCATCTCGGTCTACACTGTTTTAAAGGACATTAGTAACTTGTTTCTCACACTGTAAGGGTTAAATACCATCACAAAAAAAAAATCTGACGCAAAACTCTCAACACCTGGTCCAGTAAGTTCCACTATTTTGCATCTTATCTCAACACCTGGTCCAGTAAGTTTCACTATTTGCATAAGATGCAATCATACTTTGACAATGCCATTTGTAATAGATTTGTTTAGCTCCAATACATTCTGTACGCAGAATCATAATATGTCTGAATTATCATAAGTTCTTGTTTTCAAACCACCACTTCTGAAGGAATTGGGGGATCTAGATTTCTTAGTCAGTTACTCAATTTTGCAAATTTATTACGTAATAATGTATTTGGACTAAAGTCATGAAATTGTTTGACTCTAAATGATTGGTCATTATGTAAATATGTGCATATTGGTATACGGTCATAATATGCACTCAGCAACTTCATCATAGTCATTGTCTTAGACCATTCCATAGTAACACAGTCATATTTAAACCTGTACTTCATAGATACACCTTTTAACACCTTTGCAAACAGAGTAGACCCAGATCAGACTGCTATCTGATCAGGATCTGCTCTGTTTGCTGATGAAATTATATAAATCTGGTTCTACAGCTTGTACCATTGTCAAACGTTCCCTTGACTTCATGCTACAATTATACAAAATTTAGAAATATGGCTTTTTAACCCTTTCCTCCATATATACGCCTTTATACGCTTCTGTAAAAGTCACCTGTTGAAACCATTGTGATAAATAGAGCATTTGCTCCTATAGGAGCGAATGCTGAGTTTTAAAACACTGTAAGATGGTGGATAATTATGAGGACATTGACAACTGGGTTAGAATTGCTGGTATTGATATGATCTGTACTGATGGCCCTAAAGTTATGACCCTTATTTCAGACCATATAATAGCAACAAATTCAAACGTAAGCGAAGGCATTTGTGTAATATTGACACATTTGTGTTGTACATGTAGTTGATTTTTTTGTCATCAGTCATTCTTAATTTCTTACAAAATGATTTCAGGTAACAGAGATCTGGTATGCTCACCTGTATAGCATTGTAAAGGTACGAACACGTACCCCACCCACTCCAAAAGGTGTAGGACCACTAATTGTGGAAATGTTTGATGAAAAAGAAGACAGCTTGGGTAAGTAATTGAAATACCACTTGTGGACAGCATAAAGTGTTATCCTTTCTTACCACCCTGGCATTTGTTTGTTTGGTATATTTAACAAATGATTAAGTAATAATTCTAGTTCTTTGAGAAAAAAAATCCTCAAAATGTCGATGAGTTTGGATCCATATTGTCTGTAGTCTGTAATTAATTCCATGAGAGCTTAGACCATTTGTTTAGTAAATCAGGTATATAGGGTTCAGCGCAAAACTGTTGTGTCAAACTTGTGATGACCTTTGCATACTGTATTTTGTTCTAGATGAGATATCAAGTAACTTGGTGTCTTATCAGGGTCGCAGCTGTTTGACACTCTGATAGTGCTCATTAGTGTCACACCTGTTTGAAACTCTGATAGTGCCGATTAGGGTCGCAGCTGTTTGACACTCTGACAGTGTTCATTAGGGTCGTAGCTGTTTGACACTCTGATAGTGCTGATCAGGGTCCCAGCTGTTTGACACCTTTATAGTGCTCACCAGGGACCCCCCCAGCTATTTGACACTCTGATAGTGCTCATCAGGGTCCCAGCTGTTTGACTATCTGATAGTGCTCATCAGGGTCCCAGTTGTTTGACACTCTGATAGTGCTCATCATCAGTACAAGAAATAGAAAACTCAACTTTGACAATATTAGGAAAGGAACTATTTTGAATACTTATAAAAAGTGAAATAATCTAGTTACTACAGTATTGCACTCAGCCCTTTATTTGGATGGAATAGTCTGTCTATTAGCTGGAGCTCTGCTGTCCCCTTTACTCCTTAAATACATCTTTCTACACCTTTGTAAACAGAATAGAACTAGATCAGATGACTCCTGTTGAAGCTGTCTGATCAGTATCTGCTCTGTTTGCTTCTGAAATAATATATTGTCTTAAGTGACCATTCATTTGTTCAAATAGGAGCTGCCTGCATTACTTTTGACCTGAATTAAGCTACCACCTGTCTTAAAGACTCAGAATTAGACTTCTTTTAAATGGTCAATTAAGACAGGTCCTACTGTATATGTGATTCTACAGTTTCTGCCATAACCAAAGCTTCATGTGTTCATGAGTCATTATATAAAATAAACCAATCAATATTCATGGTGTCATTATTTCTTACATTAATATATTCATGGAGTAAAAGGTTATATATTCAATTATCTATTTAGTACTGAGAGT
Organism: Azorinus chamasolen; assembly: GCA_963576725.1. Classification (NCBI taxonomy): domain Eukaryota; kingdom Metazoa; phylum Mollusca; class Bivalvia; order Cardiida; family Solecurtidae; genus Azorinus; species Azorinus chamasolen. Next base: position 56,655,613 of record OY755249.1, read on the forward strand.
TTGAATGTCTTGTCCACATTTACAGATGAGGCCCAGGAAGCGGAAGCTGTCCAAGTTCTCAACTCAATTTACGATATGCGTGAACACCAGACAAACAGACAGCCAGAGGACATGGCTAAAGTCTGCCATGCCCTGGCAATGCTCTACTTTGTTTTAAGTGATATCATGAAAGTAAGTACTAATAGTTTCTTATACCTATTCATTTACCCATATAATTCTGTAAAAGACGATGTTGGCTCAAACTCTTATATGATTTCATAAGCAAACAGAGCAGACCCAGATCAGATGGCTCCTACAGGAGCCATCTGATTTGGGTCTACTCTGTTTGCCAAAGTTTATATGAAGTTAATAAAGAGTGCTATATTTAACCTTCAGTATAAGAGTGAATGCTTTGCAATGTTAGACTGTAAACATGGATTACATGTATTTGCAACCTTTGTGCAATAGAAGCGTCAACTGTGTCTATTTTTAAACAGACTTATTCAACTCTTTAGTTTATGAATATTCATGTAAGAAATAATAACATCATGAATATTACCTGGTTGAATTTCTATAATGGCATGGTATCCCTTTTCCCTGTGCGATTTTTATGCCAAATTTCAATACCTTCTGAATATTCATGAACAAAATAGTTACTATGAAATATGGAAGATGGAAAAATTGTAACAATTTTAGAAAGTAAAGAAACAGATCTATCAAATTCCATAAGCAAACAGAGCAGACCCTGATCAGATGGCTATTATAGGAGTTTTCTGACCTGGGTCTACTCTGTTTGCACATGTATGAAAACACATTTATATGAAGGAAAGGGTTTACACAGGGGGGGGGGGCTGTAGAATCAGATTATACTATTCTATAACAAACAGAGCTGACCCTGATCAGAAAGCTTCTACAATGAGCCTATGATCTGGGTCTACTCTGTTTTCAAAGGCATCTCTACGAGTTAAAGGGTTAGTAAATTCAGATAAGTCATTCACATACATATTAGATGGTCCCCTGTATATGCAGCAGTACCTCCTTTAGTGACCACTTGATAGAAAATTATTAGAAATTGAGATATTTTGTCCTGCATCAACCCTGTACTCCATAAATGCACCTTTGTATGCCTTTGCACACAGAGAAGACCCAGGTCAGACAGCTCCTGTTTGCTTAATATGATATTATATAGATACGATTTTTTAATGTCTGCCATGGCCAAAACATCATGTGTCCATGTGATAATATAACAATTAATCAAATTAATGTTCATAATGTCATCATTTCTACATGAATATTCATGGTGTAAAGGGTTAAGCTACCTCTTATCCTTTCCCTGTTCAATATTCATGTAAGAAATGATGACATTATGAATATTTATTGGCTTAATTTCAACCCTTTCCCTCTTATAAACGTGTTTTCATGCATTTGCAAATAGAGTAGACCCAGATCAGATGGCTCCTAGAGGAGCCGTCTGATCAGGGTCTACTCTGTTTGCTAATAGAATTTGATAGATCTGTTTCTTTACTTTCTAAAATGTCTACAATGTTCCACCTTTCATATTTCTTTATAACTATTTTGTTAATGAATATTTAGTTGGTACTGAAAATTGGCCTAAATAGAGAACAGGGAAAGGGTTAAGTTTTATAATTTAAACTTTTCAATGAAATTCTTTGCTTTACAAACACCAGACTTAGGTCTGTATCATGTCAAAAGCAAACAGAGAAGACCCTGATCAGATGGCCCCTATAGGAGTCTGATCTGGATACACTCTGTTTGCAAATGCGTGAAAATTCATTTATATGAAGGAAAGGGTTCAATATTGATTCTTTCTCGTCTTTTGGATGGTTGTCGAACCTTTAGCTACAGACAAAATGATGGTTACCTTTGGCAACAGCTTGAAAGATATGAGATACTATAATAATAATAATAATAATAACAATGACTTTATTTAACAAGGCTACACATTTAGGTAAGCCCAATCTTCCATGTGGGCCTCAATACATAATATATATACATAGAAGAACAAAAGTTGAGAAATTATACACAGAATAGCATTCAAAAATGAGTTAACCCTTTCCTTCATATAGATGCATGTTCATGCATCTGCAAACAGACTAGACCCAGATCAGACAGCTCCTATAGGAGCCATCTGATCATGGTCTGCTCTGTTTGCTAATGGGTTTTGATAGAGCTGCTTCTTTACTTCTAAAAATGGCTACAACATATGGTTCAGGTGGTGGCCTATCATGACTGTATGACACTTTGATCACACTTTTAACTCATTCTCTCCTAGGCTATTTTTAGACCCAACCTCTTTGAATGTATCTACCGAAAAGGAGCATTAACTAGAGGAAAGGAAAAATCTAGAATTTTGTAGTTTGAAACCATTGTGATAAATAGAGCATTTGCTCCTATAGGAGCAAATGCTTTTTTTATCACAATGGTTTCATAAAGTGACTTTTATAGATGCGCAAAAATGCGTCACTAGGGGATAATGTGTTAACCCTGTTGAATATTCATATACTCCTACAGAAGCCATATGATCATGGTTTAATCTGTTTGCAAAGGCTTGAAAAAGTGTTTATATGAGGGAAAGAGTTGATATATCTTGTATTTTGACAAATATGCTGACAAACAGTTGCTCTCAGCAAGCTAAGTGTTAAAGAGATTTTACTGTATTGTTCTTTACAGGCAAAGGAGTTTGGACGCAAAGCAGTAGTGGCCAGCGAGGGCACCCCAGATGATACCTTGTCTCGATCCATCATTGAATTCATGAAAACGTGTGAACGTCTGCCAACCCAAACTGTCTGAATGATTCTGATCAGCAGCAATATTTGGGATAAAATAAGTGAAGCCAATGAACTGAAGACCAATGTGTCTTGAAAAGTAAAAATGAAGAAAAGAAATTAAGAACTGATTAAACTATCTTTTCTTAAGAAATTGTTGGTGTTTCACTAGTAGTAAAAGAAATTTAATTAAACTTCATTTTCTTTTATTTAAAAAAATAATCAAATGTTCAAATTAATGACGGTTCAGAATAAGAATCATCATACTCTCCTAGAATGCTGTTGTAAATGTTCTCAGCCTTGTTTCTTAACATGGATAACTCTAAACTTTGAGAATATTCCATGCTGTGTTGGGAAGGACTGTACAGCTTTTCTGAGTATGCATGGTTATTCAAGTTATTAAATTGTTTTCTATCCAGTAAAGGGGGTAACTAAACTAGGAATTCAAAAGATCAGACACAAATAATGTAAGCTGCTTAATAAATTTAGGAAATAAGGTTTATTTGTTGTTACAAATTGAGTAAATACGCATCTGTCACTGTGTCAAACACAAGGAGTCAACACTGTTTGTCAAGTATGATATGTTGCGTATGCTCATGAGTATCAAACATTATACAAAAGTCCAGAAAAGATGAGTAAATTAAAACATTTTCATTGATAACTCCTTTATTTCTCCACCAAACCCTATTTTGTGACCACTCTTTAGAATCTTCTCGAAGAGACGATTCTAAAGAGTGGTCACAACATAGGGTTTGGTGGAGAAATACCGATTTTAGTATTTGAGTACGCACATTTATCTGTTGCTCTGATTATACAACCTGATCAGAAGTCATATCTATGATTCAGTGGCTGCTCTTGGTCTACACAGTTTACAACACCTAAATGATACCCTTATCTGTTTGCTATGGCATAGATGCAGCCTTATAGCTTTGATCTGACCTGTCAGTTATCAAAGAGAGTCTTATCATGTTCTGTTTCATGAAATCCTAAAAAAATTGTTGCCCGTTTTGAGATCAATTCTCAGTAGGTTTTCTTGCATTTCTCTATATGCAATCCATCATCAGCCATCATACAGAATTCTTTTATGTTAAGGTTATTGTCCCTTGGAAAATACAGTCAATAAGATTTTTGCATGGTACATTAATTACTGAAATTGGTCAGATTGTGATAATTGTAATGTTGATGTTGTTAAAGAAATATATTAATGTGGCAAAGAGTAGACTTATAAGCAGACAGAGAAGACCGTGATCAGACATCTTCCAGATCTGATTTGAGTCTGCTCTGTAACGATATAGAAACACTGTTATCAAAATGAAACCTTCATTCTGTAGTGTCTCTTCCAAAATCCTTGAACAGAGTGTCAAACAGTTTGAATCCAGTTGGGATGCTGAGTAACTCAATGTTTCCTCTGGATCCGTACTATTAGCATAGTTCATCAAGAATACGCCTAGGATGTGTTAGGAGCTACTGAGTTCCAAAAGGAGTTGAAATGAATATATGAGTATTGTGATACATGTTTTGCAATATGTGGGGATGAAAACTTTTGTCAAAGAATTTACTTGGCCATTTACTGTTTGTATATTCAATAAAATACAATAAACATGATTGATGTTTTCATTTCTTAACCCTTTACTCCATAAATACACCTTTTGACACCTTTGCAAACAGAGTAGACCTTGATCAGATGGCTCCTTTAGGAGCCATCTGATCAGGGTTTAAAATTTTATACACTTTGAAACTTTACACACTTGTTTTGAGTTATCAGTTATCAGATGACCCAGTATGACAAGTTCCATAACTGTGGATGTAAATTTTTACAGAATTATGTCTCAGTTTGGAGTTTTAGGTTTTATTGCAATACTTTATCTCTGAAACTGAAGGAAGTAGTAACACACTTGTTTTTGGTTATCAAGTGCCCATGTATGACAATTTCCGTAACTTGCAGAATAAAAGTAAAATAAAAGTAAATAATAAAAGTCTATATCTTCTATTAAAGTCAGATTTTTTGACATAGTTGATTATGAACAAGATTTTCATGAGGTGCATTGTCTCAGAAACTGAACGATGTATTAATTTGATATGAAATTTACATACATATTGTACTTGTATGTGGTCATCATGTGACCCTGTTTTACATGTTCTTTATAACTATTGATTGCATTTTGCCAAATTGTGCCCCCCTTTTTTTTACTTTGTTAGCTAGGTTTTCATGAAGTACTTTATCTCAGAAATTATAGGAGATACTGGCATTACTATGAAACTTTTCACAAAGGCTTGTTGTTTGGTGTCATCAGATGGCTGCACTTCAGAGAAATAGATTAAAGATGTATAAATTAAAACTTTTTTTTAATAATAGCTTCTTTATTTCTCTTTCAAACACATGTTATGACCACTCTTTTGAATAATCTGTTCAAGATGATTTCAAAAAGAATGGTCACAGCATAGGGTTTGGTGGAAAAATTACAATTTTAGTATTTGAATATGCACCTTTAGCTATAGCTCTGTTTGTATGAAAAGTTCCATAATTCTGGATGGTATTTTGACAGAACTTTGCTCAGTTCGACTTAGTTTTAAGGTTACAGTTTTTCATGATCAAACTTACCTCAGAAACGATAGAAGGTATATTGCAACCAAACTCCACACACTTGTTTGGGTGATCAAGCAACTCTGTTTTCCAATTTCCATCTGGATCTCTTCCATACCTTTAGACTCATAGGGTTTGGTTGAAAAATGAAGGCGAAATTCTTGTGGTGCATTTAAATTCTCATTGGGGAACGTTAGTCCAAATTAGGTCACCTTGCCTGTAGGTTTTTGTCTGACAGCAAAAATGGTTACAACGTTAACATCATTCAACAAAAAATATAGATAAAGAGGTGTTTTTTTTTCCAAATACTAAGCTTGTCATTTCTCCATTGAGATCATTCTAAATAATGGGAACAACATACAGTGTGGTGGAGAAATGGAGATGTTCTTGAAAAAAAATGTTTAAGCATTCATATAAATGCCTTTTCAATTAAGTCTTTGCAAGCAGAGTAGACCAAGATCATATGGTTCCTGTAGGAGTCATCTGATCAGGTTTGCTTATGAAGTTTTAATGGATCTTACTGTACATGTATTTCTATGAATACAGCAAACTTCTCGGTACATAAAAATTATGCCTTTATAAAATTACAACTAATAAATTTCTTACATGAATATTCAACAGTGAAAATGGATTAATTATACACATCTTATCTATGTTTCAAATACATGTACAGTAAATTTAAACCTCTCTTTAACGGCCACTAAATTGTGTTATTTGGTATTTAGCTAGGGCAGCTGGCTGCTTAAAGCAACTAAGGTGAAAGTAAAACGGAACACTCCTATATGAGCGTTCTGTTTTACTTTCACTTTGCTTTAAGCAGCCACCGCAGCCTTTAACACAAAATGATGTAATTTAGTGACCCTTATAGAGAGGTTTTACTGAAGTAACAATTTGAGGATGGAATTGACTCAATTGAGTCATGCCATTATATATGTTTAAACCATTTATCTGTTCAATATTTGTGTAAAATATTAATTGACATCATGAATATTAATTAGCTGATTTTTTTATAATGAAAACTTTTCAAGGATTTTTTTTGTTTCAACAAAAACTGTAAACCCAGAGCTGTATCATGTCAAATGTAAACAGAGCAGGCCCTGATTTGGGTCTACTCAGAGACAAGTATAATATATGTCTCTGGTCTACTCTGTTTGCAAATTCGTGAAAAGGCCCCACAAAATGCTTTTTTTCCTCAAACAATTACTCAAATGTAATACTTTATTAGCACTAATTTATAGAGTAATTATTATTATGGTGGGTGTTTAGTTTTGACGTTTCTGGTTCCATGAAATGCAGAATGATTGCGGGGCACAATCTAGAGAGATTTTCACAGAAAAGTAAGTTTCACAACGACACATTTTGGAAATGGCGCTAGTTCTAAGAAAAAGTTGAAAAAGTTACAATGATAAGAAAAGACAGAGGCATTCGAATTTATGTTCGGAATAAAGCTAGGTACAACCCAGAATCGAAGGAGCGTGACTTTCTCCATGTTGACATAGCTGATTTTGCAGGCACAACCATCGGAGATATCAAAGAGGTAAGCATGTCATTTGAAGCGAAAGTAGGTCAAATTTGTTTACAATCATTTGGCATGTGTATACTTAGATAGTGATTGCTTTTTGGCTCTTGATAATTTACCTCATGGAGACACCTTTTCAAAAGAGAATACCAAGACCAGCGTCTGGTCAATTTTACTTCCGGAATAATCTGGTTCTACAGTTTTGCTTTGCTGATTTTTTTCTGTGTTTCAAACTTTCATTAGGCTACAGCTAGTACAGTATTTTTGTTTATTTTTATAATACCACAGGATCTTTTGGTATTGGTAGAAACTGTAATAATTTCATAAGCAACAGTTGTACAGAGCAGACCCTGATCAGATGGCTCAGGTGGATGCTGGAGATTACGCCTAAATGACGATTTCGCCTACAATTGACAATTTCGCCTACAATTAGATATGTAGTAAACCAAATGAGATTTCTCCTAGAAAGCAATTATATAGTGATTGTATTTCGCACCTACGCGGTCTGATCAGGGTCTGCTCTGTTTGCTGATGTCCAGCCTGGCAGCGCTCAAGCATGAGGGCAATTTGGGAGAAAAAGTCTCCCTAACCCTGCTGACTTCTCCGTTTTGAGCTGAGGGAGAAGTTTAAATATATAGGCCATATAGGGAGACAACTCAACAACAAGTTCCAATGAAAATCGAGCCAGTTACACACCTCCCCCACTTGTTTAAATAATGTCCACGTCATTTACTAAGCAAAACACAAACAAAACACCACACCAATCTGTCAATCGTCATGTTTGCCTTTAAGCATAACACAAAACAATAATATTATAATACTATAACACCATGACGGCATGCAGGGTTACCCAATTAAAATTGTGGAATAAGCTATTGTTTTTCACAATAAGGAGTAACAAAAAACAAAGAAATCTAGCGAAAAAGCAAAGAAATTTTTGAATACCTAATAAGAATTTGAATAATACCCAATTACGAAAACTGCCAATACCCAATAAAAATTGCAAATACCCAATTCTGTAAAAAATCAAGGGGTAAATACCCAATTGCATCAAAACCTTATCTGTAACCCTGGACATGTACTTTGTAACTGCTTATATGCACTGCACAAATGAGTTTATTCAGTTAATCAATTACAATAACTCATTCTGCACAAAACTATTACTCAATATAATAAATTTTCATTAATAATCTGCCCGTCTTTCATTGGAAATGTGTCCCCATATTGGATAGACAAAATACCATATACTAAGAAAGAAATTCATTTAAGGTAAGATGGAAAAAAAAATCCTTGAATACTTTGATATAATTGAACGTGTTGATGGTCCAACAGGCTTGGTCTCGCCTATCGTTGTAGCATCAAAACCCAAAAGCAAAACAAACGAAGTATGTATATGCGTTGAAATGCAACTTCCAAATCAGGCAATCAAACGCACACGTCACATTATACCCACAATAGATGATATGATCCTGGATCTGAATGGTGCCAAGGTGTTTAGCAAGTTAGATCTTAATCAAGGATATCATCAGCTGGAATTAGCAGAATCGTCTTGAAATGTGACAACGTTTATGACACACCTAGGATTACGACGCTACAAACGTCTCATCTTCGGCATTACCTGTGTAAGCGAACTGTTCCAAAATGCATTGCATACAGCTTTAGAAGGACTTGAGGGTGTTCGACATTAGTGTCGACATAATAGTGTTTGCACGTACACAGAAGGAGCATGACGAGAGACATGAGGCAACTGTACAAAGGTTCCAAGACAAACATTTGACACTAAATAGAACAAAGTGTGAATTAAACAAACGAAAGTTAGAATTCTACGGTTATGTGTTTGGAGAAAACGGCATGTCACCTGATCCAGAGAAATGTGAATCAATCAAATCTACTCCACCGCCAACAAATATATTGGAAGTTAGAAGCTTCCTGGCAATGACAAACTATGTTTTAAGGTTCATACCAAATTCCTCACAATTACAGAACAGTTGCGCAATCTGACACACAAAACACCAAATGGAAATGGGATGCTGAACAGCAAAATGAATTTGAACTGTTGAAATCAAGGCTGAGTAATGAAACAGTTATGACCTACTTTGATCGCAAGAAAGAGACACAGGTAATAGTAGACAAAAGCCCTGTGGGAATTGCAGCAATAATGCTACAGGAAGAAAAAGTCATCTGCTATGCAAGCAAATTACTGGCTGACCAGAGAAGCACTACTCACAGACAGAAAGGGAAAGCTTCGCACTTATATGGGCAATTGAACACTGGCACATATATTTGTTTGGACATAAATTGGTGTTAATCACAGATGCAAAAGCATTGGAAAGCATCTACAGCAATCCGAAATCAAAACCTCCTGCATGACTAGAACGTTGGAGAATGAGACTTCAAGCGTATGACTTTGAGGTCTCATACAAGCCACTGAAGCCAGGTGAAACAAATATGTTGGATTACTTAAGTCAACATCCACATCTTACCAAAACACGCATGTCATTCATAAAAAATCTCAGAGGAATGCCTGTCCTTTATTGTACAGTGTACACCACAACGTTCCCAAAGCAATGACACTGAACGAAATTGCTCATGAAACATCCAAGGACACTGACCTACATACAGAAACCAAACAGCACACATGATAAATTCACAAGCTGCAGAAATAACCTAACAGTTGCTACTGTACATTGTAGATCAGGGTGAAGTGTTGCTTCGTGAATCCAAACTGATTATACCCAAATCACTGCAGAAGGAAGTCGTTTTGATCGCACACGATGGTCACCAGGGAATAGTTCAAACCAAACAACTGCTTCAAAAAAAAGTTTATTTCCCTGGAATCTACAAACTGGTAGAAGACTATGCAAAAGTTGCATACCCTGCATAGCTTCAGTCAACAAAAAATGTACCAGAGCCCCTCAGGATGAGTGCAATGCCAGAAAGTTAGTTTGGACTTTTGCGGACCTTATCCTGATTGAAACTATCTCTTAGTTCTGATTGACAACTACTCATGATTTCCGATCGTCGAAATTTTAAGCTCAATCAAAGCAAACACAGTGATCCCTGTATTAGACAAAATCTTCTCGGAATTTAGAATTCTGAAAACTGTGAAAAGTGATAATGGTTCTCCCATGAACTGTCACAAATTTGTTCCATTCGCTGAATATCATGGATTTGCACACCGCAAGATAACAATTTAGTGGCCACAAGCAAATGGAGAATGAAAGATTTATGCATTCAATAGGCAAAGCAATCAGAGCAGCGCGTATTGAAATGCATCTTGGAAACAAGAGATGTATGCTTACTAACGCAACTATTGCGCTACGCCATATATTGCATACAATTGCCAACAATTTTGCCAGCAGATTTGTTTTATGGTAGACAAATCAACATCAAGCTACCAGTACCAAATACACCGCAGATACCAAAATCAAGTGGCAAACATAAATTAGGGCTAGATCAAATGACAAGAAAATGAAATGCTAAGCTTTCAAAATTTCAAATTGGTGACAAAGTTCTCATTAAACAAGAGAAACAAATAATCTCACACTGCCATTTGATCTAAGACCTTAAGAATTTGTTCAAAAGAAAGTTCCTTTCTTTAATCATAGTTCCTATGATTACATCCAAACAGGAAGACAAATCACCCGAAATTCTTCGAAATTAAGACTATTAAATCCACCCGATCTGCCAGGTTATGACGAATCTGAGGACACTTTAGTTTCAAATGGAAAAAAGCAGACAACAATCAACAATGGACGCCTGGTCTTGAGCCCCATGTTCCCGATGCATATGGTCCCGAGAATGCCTGCAACCTACCATGTAGCTCCACCAGGACTCGTAAACCTCCTGATTATCTCAAGGATTATGTGTGTAGTAAATTGTGTTTAACCCTTTCCCTCATACAAACGTGTTTTCACGCATTTGCAAACAGAGTAGACCCAGATCAGACGGCTGCTAGAGGAGCCGTCTGATCAGGGTCTCCTCTATTGGCTAATAGAATTTGATAGATCTGTTTCTTTGCTTTCTAAAATGTCTTCAAAGTTATACCTTCCATATTTCTTTATGTCTATTTTCTTATGAATATTCAGTAGGTATTGAAATTTGAAACAAACATAGAACAGGGAAAGGGTTAAAATAGTGCATACTTCAATGGCATAATAAACCAAGTGCAGTTCTAATATTCCACTGGATTACTATATTCTATATGGAATTATTAAGTGCATTCACAAATGGATTATAATGTATTCATGTACACAATGTACAAATTTACACTTGTATGCTATGTACCGGTAACCTGTATGTAATTGTAACCTGTGCCTGGACACAGGAAGTGTTGGCCATGGCAGAAAATGTAAAATCATATCTATATTATATCATAAGCAAACAGAGCAGACCCTGATCAGAGTGAGACGGCTCTTATAGGAGCCATCTGATCTGGGTCTACTCTGTTTGCACAAAGGCGTAGAAAGGCGTATTTATGGAGTAAAAGGTTAAAAGGTGTTGCAATTACATTTGAAACAGAACACTTCGAGGGCTTGGTGCAAAACTATTCTAACTCCTTCACTTTGTGAAGGAGTTAGAATAGTTTTGCACCAAGCCCTCGACTTGCTAAAGACAGAATCCTGCTAAAGACAGAAACATTAAATCTAGGACATTGGGATGTATATATACCAGGCATCATACTCAAATTCATTTACACCCTGTGAAATTTGCAATTAGGACTACCAAGAACTCATTAACTAAGCCGAGCCAGCAAGCAGTGACCTGATATGAACTGTGGTAAGGTCAAGCAGAAGTAATAAATTCACTGGAATGTTAGATACTCTGAGCAATGTTTACATCTGGAACTATTGTTATCTGTCCATGATAATTCTATCCATGATAATTAAGTGTGGAGCGAAAACAGAGATGGTTCTTTGATATTTCACCACCTTACAATTAATCTAAGCTAAGGGGAGATGTAGTGTATAGCTCTATTGCCACTCACAGCCTCTTTATGTCAATTGCCCACTGGCCTTTCTGATAGGGTTTTAGGCTGGGGACAGTTTACTAGTATCATTCATATATATGTTGCTAGACCAATAATTAAGTGCTTAACCCTTTCCTCCATAGGCTATTTTTTTTTAGATCCAACCACTTTGAATAAATATACCAAAAAGGAGCATTAACTAGAGAAAAGGAAAGTTTTTAGAATTATGTATATGTAGTTTGAAACCATTGTGATAAATAGAGCATTTGCTCCTATAGCAAAAAATGTTCTATTTATCACAATGATTTCATAAAGTGACTTTTACAGAGGCGTATCAGTCATGACCCAAACTTTTTGTGTAACAGTACATATGTCATTAGAAGAATGCATCTAATTGTAACCATGGTAACAATATTTTTTACATGAATATTCATGGAGGAAAAGGTTAAGTGGTCTTCAAAAAAGAGGTTCTAATTATTGATCTATAAGGCAGGTGGTAGCTTAATGCAGGACAAAAGTAATGCAGAAAGATGTAGGATTGTTCTGAATTACCTTCACCCTGCATTAAGCAACCATCTGCTGTCTAAGACTCCTACATTCATAAATGAATGACTTCTTAACCCTTTCCCTCATACGCTATTTTTAGTTCCAACCACTTTGAATAAATCTACCGAAAAGGAGCACTAACTAGAGAAAAGGAAAATTTTAGAATTATGTAGTTTGAAACCATTGTGATAAATAGAGCATTTGCTCCTATAGGAGCAAATGCTCTGTTTATCACAATGGTTTCACAAAGTGACTTTTACAGAGTCATCAAAAGTCGTCAGTATGAGTGAATGGGTTAAGACATGTTTAACTGTGGCACATTTTTTGTTGTACAGGATGTGAGAAAGCAGTGCAGGAATTCCCTGAGGATTGATTCTGTTTATCTAAACAATGAACCTCTGGCCAATGACAGGTTTGTACACAGTAGGGCAGACATAATATGGCGTACAATTTATATTAAATTGACTTTGATTATATGTTTACAGGCTGTGCTTGTAGCTTGCTTTATTATACACTGGTTACAAAGTAGCCAAAGGCAGCTTGTCTCACGATGCATGACAATTTACACTTAGGGATCACTTTTCTGTCGTCTGTCTGTCTGTCTGTCTGTCTGTCTGTCTGTCTGTCACACTTTCTTTTTTTGGCTCTCATTTCTAAACTAATCAATATACAGCTTTCAAATTTCACTTGTGTCTTCCTCTCATTGAAGACCATTGATGTAACTAAGGTCCATCACTCTGCATGCAGTACTTTTTGAGTTATTCCCCTTTGTTCACACTTTTTTTGCCAGTCATTTCTAAACTAATCATTATAGAGCTCTCAAATTTCACATGTGTCTACCTCTCATTGAGGACCATTTATGTAAATAAGGTCCATCACTCTGCATGCAATACTTTTTGAGTTATTCCCTTTTGTTCTGATTTCACTCCATCACATTAACAATTTTTGTGTCAGCTGCGAGTAGGTGACACATGTGTTCCTCCGAACACTCTTGTTTTTAAATTGACTTTGATTTACGGGCTGTGCTTGTAGCTTGCTTTATAATACACTTGTTACAAAGTAGCCAAAGGTAGCTTGTCTCATGATGCATGACAATTTTTAATCGCTAGAAGTGATATGGATATACATGTACAGTAGAACCTCAGGAATTCTAGTAGAGAAGAATTTAGATACTTTAAAGCAAGTGGCTACTAAACCCTTTCCTCCATAGGCCTATTTTTATATATAACCTCTTTGAATAAATCTACCAAAAAGGAGCATTAACTAGAGAAAAGGAAATTTTTAGAATTTTATAGTTCTGAAACCATTGTGATAAATAGAGCATTTGCTCCTTAGGAGCAAATGCTCTATTTATCACAATGGTTTCAAAAAGTGACTTTTACAGAGGCATAGAAAGGTGTATTTATGGAGGAAAGGGTTAACCTAGTTCTATGATATTCTCAGTTTCAATACCTACTGAATATTCATGGACAAAAGAGTTATAATGAAATATAGAATGTGGCACATTGTAGCCATCTTAGAAAGTAAAGAAAGAAATCTTTCAAATTCCATCAGCATGTAGAGCAGACCCTGATCAAATGGCTCCAATGGGAGCCAACTGGTCAGGGTCTACTCTGTTTGCAAATGTGTGAAAGTGCATTTATATGAAGGAAAGTGTTAATACGGCTGCAGCCGGTGTTAATGAACACAATCTGATGGAAGATATTTCCACTTGAACCATTTTGTATTGTCTGAGCAAAGCAGAAACAGTGGCTGACTGTCATCAGCTATCTCTCTATTAGTCATTGCTATATCTTTTATAAGTTATGTACATTGTGTCATTCAAAAGAAATTTAAATTGCATAAAGCAAGATACATGTACAGTAAACCCTCATTATACCGGCGTTCGTTACAATGGCACCCTCGTTATACCGGCAGTATGCATTGAAACAAAATATTACCGTTAAGTCTTTGAAACAGCCACTGAATAAATAGGTGCAATGCCAATAAGACAGGTGATCTCTTAATGCAGAACACAAGAAGTGCAAAAGGGAGCTTCTTGCACTTCTTGTGTTCTGCAATAAGCATTCACTTGTTGGTACTAGTTTAAAACTGGCCACATGGTTCCTTTCAGATTTAAACTCGTTATAACGGCAACCCTGTTATACATGTACCAGCAAAATGTCTGGAACCTAACACCACCGTTGTAACGAGGGTTCACTGTACATAACTTTCCCCTTAGTAATTATATAATATATATGGTCATGATTTTGGTGTATTTTTGGCAGATCTGTGGCTCACTACAATATACAGGATGAGACCATTCTGGAGACGAGTTCCAACCCTTTTTGGGTATCCTGCTTGTATATCAAAGCAGAAGAGATAAAACAGCTGAGGGCTGGACACCCAGACGATGAGGACATCCAGAAATGGACAGAAAAATCCCTGCCCAAGAAATACACTCTTATAGGATTGCTGTTGAACTCCAAAAAGTAAGCAAGTATTGGTATGAATATTATGTTGACCAATATGAATGTCAAATGATGGTTAGGAATTATGTCTCCCCCCCCCCCCCCCCCCATATTTATATGAGGGAGACATATCGTTTTTGTGAGAGTCTGTCAGTCTGTCTATCACACTTTCTTGTCCAGACAGTAACTCATTATATATGCCTGATGCCAGTTGGTTGAAACTTCATATATATGGAAAGAGCATGATGAGAGGAAGTGTCATGTACTAGGTCCATAACTCCGGCTTCAATAATATTGGAGTTATTGCCCCTTGTACATTTTTTTCACACTTTCTTGTCCCGACAATAACTCCTATATGGCTCATGCTGTTTGATTGAAACTTCATACATGGAAAGAGCATACTGTGAGGAAGTGTCATGTACAAGGTCCATAACTCTGGATTCAGTACTTTTGGAGTAATAGCCCTTTGTTACATTGTTTTTGTCCGATCAATATCTCCTGTTCTACTGATGCTATTGGAATGACATTTCATTTATGGAAAGAGCATAATGAAAGGAAGTGTCATACACAAGTGCCATAACTCGGGTATCAATATTTTTGGAGTTATTCCCTGTTGTCATTTTTAGCCAGATTTTTCGAGAAAAATCTCGGCTGATAGTTTGGCGAAAACTGGTCGGGCGGGCGGCGTGCTGTCTTTAACATTGCCTTATAACTTCTGAATTACTTAAGCTAGACAATTCATATTGGTATGCAGATAGCTTGGGTGAAGGACTTTCCTTTGACACAAGGATAGATGAAATTAGGTCAATGAATATTCAGTAGGTATTGGAATTTGAAAAAAATAAATATATAGAACAGCGTTAAGCAGCCACTTGCTTTAAAGTATCTAAATTCATCTCTACTAGAATGCATGTATATCCATATCTCTGTTATAAAGCTGATTTTTGATAATTGCATTTCAACAAGTGAATTTTTGGTATTAATGTTAAAAAGCTGTAGAATCAGCTCTACATCATTCAATAAGTAAACATAATACATGTACTGTAGAGCGTGGCAAAAACGCTCCTACAGTTCTCCCTCTCTACAACGACGATGGGATACGAAGATTGTATGTGTTGTTCAGAGGGAGTTGTTATAGGGAGGGAAAATCGAACATAATTAGCTTGTTTGCAGATCCCCAGATAAGGTGTATTTCGAGAACTTAAACCGTTATGCCTCAATCAAACCCTATGCTGTGACCACTCTTTAGAATCGTCACAAAGTCACGATTCTAAAGAGTGGTCACAACATAGGGTTTGATGGAGGCATAAAGAAAATACGGTGGAAAAAAGTTGTTTCAGGAGCCTTGTTGTTTCGGAAACAGTGACATGCGTTGTTGTAAGGAGGGAATCGTTATTGAGAGGGTCGCTGTAGGGAGGGAGCACTGTACAAGAGTGCTCTGATTATGGTCTGCTCTGTTTGGAAATGCGTAAATGCATAAATAACAAAATATGCATCTTATTAAAACCTTTTTCCTGTTCTATATTTATTAAAAATTTCAATACCTACTAAATATTAATGGACAAAATAGTTATAATGAAATATGGAATGTGGAAAATTGTAGCTATTTTAGAAAGAAAAGAAATAAGTGTATCAAATTCCATAACAAACCGAGCAGACCCTGACCAGATGGCTCCTACAGTAACTGTCTGATCTGGGTCTACTCTATTTGCAGATGTGTGAAAACATGTTTATATGAAGGAAAGGGTTAATGTAGGGTGAAAGTCATTTTCCCCCAGTGGCTTTTTTTAGATCCAACCTCTTTGGATGCATCTACTGAAAAGGAGCATTAACTAGAGAAAAGGAAATGTTTGAAACCATTGTGATAAAAACAGCATTTGCTTATATATTTGTCACAATGGGTTTCAACAGGTGACTTTTACAGAGGCGTAGAAAGGCGTATTTATGGAGGAAAGGGTTAACCCTTTCCTTCATTTAAATGCTTTTTCATGCTTTAGCAAACAGAGTAGACCCAAATCAGACGGCTACAACAGGAGCTGTCTGATCAGGGTCTGCTCTGTTTGCTCATGAAGTTATTATAGATCTCTGTACAGTTTCTACCAATACCCATAAACATTTACACATATTCCATTATAACTATTATTAAGCAAATAAATATGCATAATGTAATTATTTCTTACATGAATATTCAACTTGGAAAGTACATGTATTGCCTCAAGCAGGGCTACAGATAACGATGGGTATCCAAATACTAAAATTGTGATTTCTCCACCAAACCCTATACTATGACCACTCTTTAGAATCGTCTCTTCGAGACGATTCTAAAGAGTGGTCACAGTATAGGGTTTGGTGGAGAAATAAAGGAATTATTCTTGAAAGTAATTGAATGTACGCACCTTATCTGGACCTATGCTCAAGCCCTCAACGGCCCATTTCCTCATATTGTGGCTCAAGTATGCTTTCACTATTATTCGTCAGTGAGTACAGAGGTCAACCTCAACATTTTCCAACTCTCGATGACTTTGCTCTATATCTTGAGAACCTGAAGAAGAAAGGGGCCAGTATGCATCCAGAATATACGCAGAAGGATATGCGGGCATTTGAGAGAGAATACAATGCAGATTTTGTTGGTAGATATGATGACCCCCTGGCAGCGTTCATAGATCACTATGCAGTGAAGCTTGGGTATCTTGATCCAGATGACATAGGTATGATAGCCTTTTGAACACAAACTTTCTGAATTTGACACCAGCTATTGAGAGGTTATCCCTTTCAGTGTGGGAAATGAGCCATTAATGCCCTTTGCCAACAGTGTAGACCCAGATTAGAGGGCGCCTTAAGAAGCCCTCTCATCAGTGTCTGCACTACCTGTTTGAATTTTGGAATAATCCATTTGACAGTTCACTGTTGAAAGGGTTAAAGATGCTAAATAAAAGGTTGAAGCACCAGACAGCCATGTCTTGAGTAGAGAGCTCCTGAATTGCTCATTATGCTGTCTTTATCACTAAATGTCCTGTTTAAATTTAGCAATATAGTTAATGCATTACTTGATAATCCTGCCTGCATTTGCCTTTGCAAACAGTGTAGACCCAGAACAGTGAACTCATGTTGTTATCTGATCACACCATAACCCTTTCCCTGTTCTATGTTTGTTTCAACTTTCAGTATCTACTGATTATTCATGGACAAAATAGTTATAATGAATTAATGGAAGGTGGAACATTGTAGCCATTTTAGAAAGCAAAGAAACAGATATATCAAATTCTACTAGCAAACAGAGCAGACCCTGATCAGACGACTCCTCTAGGAACCGTCTGATCTGGGTCTATTCAGTTTGCAAATGCGTGAAAACACGTTTATATGAGGGAAAGGTTAACAGGTTACAGGTCTGATGCCCTGCTGTATTCGATGAAAATGAATTTCCTTATTTATATTTATAATGCAATAATATATGAAACCTTTTCTCCAAAAATGTGCATTTATATGCCTTTGCAAGCAGAGTAGACCCAGAACAGATAACTACTGTAGGAACCATCTGATCAGGGACTGTTCTGTTTGGATATGATTCTACAGTTTCTCCCATGGCCAAAAATTCCTGTGTACATGTACTATTATAACATTTAAACTAAATAGTATTTATGATGTTATTTCTTAATGTTTACAATGTGTTAGGAGTGTGAAATTGTTTTTACCTATAGCCCTATAAAATGATTTCAGTTTCAAACCAGGGACCACAGCAGAACATAAGATTAGGACAAGCCAGAGATGATCAAACTGGCAAGACTGGTCCACAAGCAGTTCAAAACAGGGTACAGGGCAGAAGAAAGGTAGGGTAGGGCCTGACGACATTTTTGTACTTGGAACAGCGTATTTATGGATTTGTGGAGTAAAGGGTTGCCCACTATTTTCCCACTAGTAGAACCTGTCTTAAGTGGCCATTCATTTGTTGATCATAGTAGTCTTAAATAAGCAGGTGGCTTCTGTAGGAGCTTTCTGCATTACTTTTGACCTGCATTAAGCTACCACCTGCCTTACAGACCCATAAATAGACCTCTTTTTGATGGCCACTTAACCCTTTCCTCCGTAAATACGCCTTTCTACGCCTCTGTAAAAATCACTTAAACCATTGTGATAATAGAGCATTTGCTCCTATAGGAACAATTGCTATATTTATCACAATGGTTTCAAACTACAAAATTCTAAAATTTTACTTTTCTCTAGTAAATTCTCCTTTTGGGTAGATTCATTCAAAGAGGTTGGGTCTAAAAATAGCCTATGGAGGAAAGGGTTAAGACGGGTTCTACTGCACCTAGGTGCAAATAGGTTGGATCAAGACGAGGAACTGAGTATCTCAATATCTCATTAGGAATAAAACTGTTTGTCACTTTGATTCATTTTTATACGCCCGAAGGGTCGTATTATGTTATGGTCTCCATCGTCTGGCCGTCTGGCTGGGTGTCCGTCTGTCCGTCTGTCCGTCCGTCTGTCTGTCCGTCCGTCCGTCCGTTAGCAAATTCGTGTCCTGGCTATAACTTACTCATTTTTTCTCCGATTTTCAAAATTCTTTCACACAAATGTTCAGTATCACTTGAAGGTGTGTCGCGTACAAAACCCAATTGTGAACTTTCAAGGTCAAGGTCACAAATAGGGCGTTAGCAATTTTCGTGTCCTTGCTAAAACTTACTCATCTTTTCACCAATTTTCAAAATTCTTTCACACGTATGTTCAGTATCACTTGAAGGTGTGTCGCGTACAAAACCCAATGGTGAACTTTCAAGGTCAAGGTCACAAATAGGGCGTTAGCAATTCTGTCCGTCCGTCCGTTAGCAAATTCGTGTCCTGGCTATAACTTACTCATTTTTTCTCCGATTTTCAAAATTCTTTCACACAAATGTTCAGTATCACTTGAAGGTGTGTCGCGTACAAAACCCAATTGTGAACTTTCAAGGTCAAGGTCACAAATAGGGCGTTAGCAATTTTCGTGTCCTTGCTAAAACTTACTCATCTTTTCACCAATTTTCAAAATTCTTTCACACGTATGTTCAGTATCACTTGAAGGTGTGTCGCGTACAAAACCCAATGGTGAACTTTCAAGGTCAAGGTCACAAATAGGGCGTTAGCAATTCTGTCCGTCCGTCCGTTAGCAAATTCGTGTCCTGGCTATAACTTACTCATTTTTTCTCCGATTTTCAAAATTCTTTCACACAAATGTTCAGTATCACTTGAAGGTGTGTCGCGTACAAAACCCAATTGTGAACTTTCAAGGTCAAGGTCACAAATAGGGCGTTAGCAATTTTCGTGTCCTTGCTAAAACTTACTCATCTTTTCACCAATTTTCAAAATTCTTTCACACATATGTTCAGTATCACTTGAAGGTGTGTCGCGTACAAAACCCAATGGTGAACTTTCAAGGTCAAGGTCACAAATAGGGCGTTAGCAATTCTGTCCGTCCGTTAGCAAATTCGTGTCCTGGCTATAACTTACTCATTTTTTCTCCGATTTTCAAAATTCTTTCACACATATGTTCAGTATCACTTGAAGGTGTGTCGCGTACAAAACCCAATTGTGAACTTTCAAGGTCAAGGTCACAAATAGGGCTTCAGTATCACTTGAAGGTGTGTTGCATACAAAACCCAATTGTGAACTTTCAAGGTCAAGGTCACAAATAGAGCGTTAGCAAATTTTGTGTCCGACAAATAAAAGATTACTATTACAATAAGCAGTTTTACTCTCCTTGCTATTGCCTTAGCCCTAATAGAGTCCTCATATGCGCAACTTCTGAAGGTTCACACATTGTGTAAATAGAACAGCCTTCGGGCGTATATTGCCCCGTCTCGCGGTGCTCTTGTTTAAATAAAAAATATGGAGGAAAAATAAATTTCAGTAAGTGCAGCAGATGACAATTTTTGCAGATTACAGAAACTGTAGAAGTTACTCTGTCCTGTCTTTCAGGAGCTACGTCTGTGTGAGGATTGCGAGAGCTCAGCGGCGGAGGTGTTCTGTGGAGATTGTCAGGGTGGACTCGCACTGTGTCGACCGTGCTCTGCCACACTACACGCAGGTGTGACTCGCAGGAGACATGCACTGCAAGGTTTGTGCTGTTTGACAAAGACTCTCGTATGGTAAAACCTCTCCTGATTTGCCACCAAATTTTTTTTAATTGACAGTCTTTAAAGCTGATGGTAGCTTCATTGTCTGCTATGTTTGCTTACGGAATCAAAAGATCTGCTACAGTGCTCCCTCTCTTCAACGACACCCTTTGGGATACGAAAATTGTATGTGTTGTTCAGAGGGAGTTGTTATAGGGAGGGAAAATCAAACATAATTAGCTTGTTTGCAGATCCCCAGATAAGGTGTATATCGAGAACTAAAACCGTTATGCCTCCATCAAACCCTATGTTGTGACCACTCTTTAGAATCGTCACTTTGTGACGATTCTAAAGAGTGGTCACAACATAGGGTTTGATGGAGGCATAAAGAAAATACGATGGAAAAAGTTGTTTCTGGAGTCATGTTGTTTGGGAAACAGTGACATGCGTTGTTGTAAGGAGGGAATCGTTATTGAGAGGGCCGTTGTAGGGAGGGAGCACTGTACTACAGTTTCTGCCATGGCCAAAATGCTTTGTTTATGTGTAAAAAATTCTGCTGATAAATATTCATGGTGATATTATTTCATAGATGAATATTCAAGAGATGAAGAGTTTACAAGTTTTCTGGAGGTTAAAGATGGAGCAGTTAGCAGTTGAAGCAGATTACATTGTTGCTCAATTTCAAGTTTCAATCCTTTATTTCCAGATATTGCCCAAGCACCAAAGACAGCCAAACCGTATGTTCCACGGGTAAGAGTTACTAAGTTTGTCCTCGAAGTTGTAGCTTAACCCTTTCCCTCATAGAAACGTGTTTTCACGCATTTGCAAACAGAGTAGACCCAGATCAGACGGCTCCTAGAGGAGCCGTCTGATCAGGGTCTGCTCTGTTTGCTTATGGAATTTGATAGATCAATGTCTTTACTTTCTAAAATAGCTACAATGTACCACCTTCCATGTTTGATTATAACTGTTTTGTACATGAATATTCAATGGGTATTAAAATTTGGACTAAACATAGAACAGGGAAAGGGTTAACAAAGTTCCGCCAATTCAGCAGTTTCTTGATTTTTGTGTTCCATATATAAACCGCAATCCATTTGTTATACCCCTGCAAGCTTTGTATCTGAGGGGATGAGTAAACAGTAGTGACCATGTTGGACTGCTATCTGTTGGCCAAATGGTTTTCTTGTCTGCACTATTTCTCAGCTAATGACATGATTTCATTGAAACTATGAAAAGCTTCATCATCAATAGGAAAATGCGTCAGCATTATAGCTGGAAGATTTTTATCATCTCCTCCCCCCCCCCCCCCACTTCCTCCTCTCCCCCCCCCCCCCCACACACACACATATAGCCTTGCTCTTGCCCATCCATCTGTATGTTCATCTGTCTTTCCATACATCCCACAAATTTTGAGTGTCCCTGTTCTATCAATACCTACTGAATATTTATGAGTAAAACTAATACATGTAATGAAATAATGAACAGGTACAGTACTCCATTTGAATGGAGTATCAAATTCCATTAGCAAACAGGGCAGACCCTGATCAGACAATTCCTATACATGTAGTATCTGACACTACTGTTTCTATCAATACCCAAAACCCCTGTGTACATATGCCATTATAAAAATGCAGCTAATAAAAATGTGTGATGTCACCATTTCCTACTTGAATGGAGGGTTAATGTCTCCTGATCTAAGCAGTTTGCTAATTTTATAATAACAATAAGCAAATGCAGTAGACCCCGATCAGATGGGTCCAATAGGAGCCATCTGATCTGGGTCTACTCTGTTTGCAAAAGCATGAAAAGTCATTTGTATAAGTTAACAGGTTGATTTTAATGAGAGTAGTCACAGCTTTTGGTTTTGCATATGAAATAATCCCCTATTTCAAACTCATGAACACCCTTTTGTCTGTTTCAAATCTATTTTGTATTTATTTCAGGCATTTTTAGCTCCATTTGCCATTATTGTCGCCATGTACAGGTGAGTATGTACTCTGCAGTCAATTTAGCTGGAAGCTTTGATTCCATTGACGATTACTTGTTAACCTATAGCCTGTTGAGTTTAGTTTTTCTAGATTTCAAACACTACATTTTCAAAATAAACTCAATGTGTCTATCACCTGTCTTAACCTTTTACTCCATGAATATTCATGTAAGAAATAATGACATTGTGAATATTAATTATATGTAGATTGATTACTATAATAGCACAGGACATTTTGGCAGAAACTAGAAATAGATCTATATAATACCATAAGCAAACTGAGCAGACCCTGATCAGATGGCTCCTATAGGAGTCGTCTGATCTGAGTCTATTCTGTTTGTAAAGACGTAGAAAGGTGTATTTGTGGAGTAAAGGGTTAAAGACCTACAATTTGACCTCTTTCAGGGTCCCTGCTTATAAAACTTTTAGTTGAATCTGAGTACGTTCTCAAGCTTTTGATTGGTCAGATTTGAGCCTCTGGCTCAAATCTGACCAATCAAAAGCTTGAGAACTCAAATCTGACCAATCAAAAGCTTGATTTTCAACTTCACTTAACCCTTTCCTTCATATAAACACATTTTCAAGCCTTTGCAAACAGAATAGACCCTTATCAGACAGCTCCTATAGGAGCTGTCTGATCAGGATCTGCTCTGTTTGCATGTAAAATTATAATAGATATGACTCTACAGTTTCTATCATTACCAACAGATCCTGTGTACATGTACCATTATAAAAAATAATCCAGTTAACTCTTTACTCCATAAATACGCCTTTGCAAACAGGGTAGACCCACATCTGATGGCTCCTGTAGGAGCGGCCTGATCAGCGTCTGCTCTGTTTGCTTATGATTCTACAGATTCTGCCATTGCCAAACATTCCTGTGGCCATTTACCATTATATCAAGTTAATTAATATTCATGATGTCATCAATTCTTATATGAATATTTATGATAAGTTGACATGTTAATTCTGCTTCTCATCAGGTCAAAATTGATTGATGTTTTGTTTTGGTTGGTGTCGTCATATCTTACATTAATAATCAAGATTTCATTATTACTTAAATTAATTTTCAAAATGGAAAGGTTTAAGAGAGGTTTAACGGTAGATAGAGATATATCACTACGATCTTTACCCCATCTTACCATTTTCAGTGCTATGAGGGATGGTAAGCTAAGTTTGACAGAGGCAGAGATAAAGATTCGTGCTCAGTCCCTGACCGACACAGACTTACAAGACAAACAGCATGGTAAGTATGCTGTATCAGTATCGGGCCCAAATAACATTACCCAGACAGGGTGGATCCAAATTAGACAGTACATAGCCCAAACAGTGTAGATCCAAATAAGACAGTACATAGCCCAAACAGTGGATCCAAATTAGACAGTACATAGCCCAAACAGTGTGGATCCAAATTAGACAGTACATATCCCAAACAGTGTGGATCTAAATCAGACAGTATCATTATTATTATACCACATTTATATATCACTCTTTTCACACAGGATATGTGCGTTCAAAAGCGCTTCACGTAGATAAATTATATGTACAGAATACCCTGTACAGTACATGGCCAAAACAGTGTGGATCCAAATTAGACAGTACACACTGGTAGTCCAAACAATATGGACCCAAATCAGTATATAGCGCAAACAGTGTGGATCCAAATTAGTACATAGCCCAAGTGTGGATCCAAATTAGTATATAGCCCAAACACTGTGGCTTCAAATGGTACATAGCCCAAGTGTGACAGACAGAACATAGCTCCAACAGTGTAGACATTTTAATATACATTACCACAATTGCTGTTGTTCCATTTAATGGACCCTTTTTCTATATTCATGTAAAAAAATACTGACATCATGAATATTCATTTGCTGATTTTTTATGATACAAGAAATGTTTTGCTTTGACAAAATCTGTAGAATCAGATCAATTTCATGTCATATTAAAGCAAAAAGAGCCCACCTTGATCAGACAGCTCGTACATGTATAGGACTTGTCTGATCTAGGTCTACTCTATTTGCAAATGCGTGACAAGGGATTTATATGAGGGAAAGAGTTGAGGAATATTCATGTAATAATGGGCTATCATGAGCATAAGGGTTTACTAGTATGGGTGGAGGTATGGGTTAGTGTACGGCTTGTTCTAGTATGTATGTGTTAAGAAATTGATGGAGATTAATTCTGGTTTTTTTATAGGTAAATATGTTGGAGGGTTTGACTGCATGGAGAATGTACTGATGGTCAAGGGGTTTGTGCACAAAGAAGCAGCTCGTGTGCCAACGTAAGTCCCATCATACTCCTTAATACGGTGTGTGGAAAGAATGCCACTGAAAAAAATGCCACTGGAAAAAATGCCACCATCAAGTGGAAAAAATGCCACTGGAAAAAATGCCACCCTTTTTTTTTTTTAGTTAGTTATTTTTTATCTTTTTTTTTAATTTTTTAAGTTATTATGCACACTTTAGATCCAGACCATGAGGTTCAAAATGAGCCTTATGGTTTGGATCTACATTGTTTGTCTATTTGATGAACATATCTTTAATGTAGTACAAACACACTAAAGCACTAAAATTATGTCGTCAATTTACATTGCACACAGTGTAGAGCCAGATTAGGCAAACAAACGTGAAACGTCAGGTCTCATCTAGGACCCAATCTACTAGGCCTGAACTGGATCTTCACTAATTAAAACTGAATAAAACTATAAAAGAACCCGGAAAATAAGTTTTAAACAAAACAGTGGCATTCTTAAGCAGACAGTCAAGGAGGCTAAAAATGCTAATGACAAGTAGCTGCCTAAAACAGGTTGACTGACTGTAAAATAACTTCAAGGATTTTTAAAAAAGAAATAATAAATAAGGGTGGCATTTTTGCCAGTGGCATTTATTCCAGTGGCATTTTTTCCACTTTAGGGTGCCACTCCTATAGGAGCAAATGCTGTATTTATAATACAAAATTCTAAAACTTTACTTTTCTCTAGTAAATGCTCCTTTTGGGTAGATTTTATTCATAGAGGTTGGGTCTAAAAATAGCCTATGGAGGAAAGGGTTAATCGTGTGCTTTTTGTTACATAGGTATGCCTTAACTGCAACTGGACAAGCTCTGGGGGACAAACTGTTTACATTCTACACTGCTTACTACAGATTCTGCTCAGAGTGCAGACTGCCAAAGATAAACAACAGCTTTAGGTATTAGCTTTGTATGTAAAATTGATACATGTCCCAAAACCTTTCTTTTGTTGTATATTGTAAGCTGTGCAAGTTCTTAATGTCACCTACCAATATTACAAAGTTGATTAACTTTTAACTCAATGAATATTCATTTAAAAAATAATCACATCTTGAATATTAATTGGAAGTTTTTTTTTACAGTGGCATATGAACATAAAATCCGATATTGATACTAACTTGAAATTATGGTTTAGAGAGGTTTTACTGTATATCACATCAGGGTTTGTGCTGTTTGTAAAGTTCCACTTTTAACCATTTATTTTACAAATATGCTTTTCCACACCTTTGCAAACAGAGCAGACCCAGATCAGATGGCTCCGATAGGAGCGTCTGATCTGGGTCTGCTCTGTTTGCTTGTTACATGATATAGATTTGATGTTACACTTTCTGTCTTGGTTAAGTTTTCCTGTGTTCATATGTAATTATAAATATACAGCTAATTAATATGCATGATGTCATTACTTCTTAACCCTTCGCTTGCTATTCGCATCAATATACCTACATGTAAATAGTGAAGACCCAGATGAGACAGCTCCTGCAGGAGCTGTCTCATCAGGGTCTGCACTATTTACAAGTTGATTATGCAACCAGTGCACTCCACAGCAGTGATTGCACAGCGAAATACTTGTACACAGTGAAGATATATGTAATTAAACAACAGGGCATGGGTAAAGAAGGAGAAATGTATTTTAAAATTCAGCAAGAGAAGGGTAAAATGATTATTTATGGAGTAAAGGGTTAAAACCACCTGTGTTACTGACAGAAAGTGGTCTTATTATGGAATCATATGTATTCTTGAGAGCCTTAATGAGTACAGTAAAACCCCGCTAATGCGACCACTTAATAAACAGCCACTGGCATCGTTTAAAGCAGGTGGTTGCTTAATGCAGGACAAAAGTTATGCAGAAAGCTCCTATAGGAGCTTTCTGCATAACTTTCGTCTTGCACTAAGCTACCACCTGCCTCTGCAACCCAGAATTATGCCCATTTTTGGTGGCCACATTGGCGGGATTTTAATGTATCTGAAATGATTACTTTACCAAGTCTTAGGTTATAGATATATACATTTAACCCCCCTGTCCTTGTTTAATATTTATTTATGATTTCTTCACCTCATGAATATTCATGGACAGAATAAAAAATGGAACATGGATTTTTTTCACTGTTGTGGAAACTGCATAATCAGATCTATGAATTTTCATAAGCCTTCTCTGTTTGCATAGGTGTGAAAAGGCATTTATATGAAGGAAGGATTAAACATCATATAGCTATTTATTTATAGATTTTGTCTTATATGATCAGGTCATCTGTGATGGGGAATAGACAGCTGTGTTTGTTGATAGATGAAAATGAGCGGGACAAGGACAGGTTACTGAGGTTTGCAACTGAGAAACAGATCAGTTCTCAGGTACGAATGTTACCTGCAGGCGATTACGTTTGGATCCTTACTCCACCCATGGTAGACCCTCACATGGTGTACACTGGGCGGGACTATGCAAATGAACAGGTGAGTTGGCTGAAACTTTGTAGGTAAAATTTGAAAGTGTATGTTTTAAATACTACTTAGATTTAAGAAATAATAAATTCATACCAGTGTTTTATCGTGCAATCGAACACTGGTAGGAGGTGAGAGCAAATGCTCTATTTATCACAATGGTTTCAAAACTACACAATTCTAAACTTTTCCTTTTCTCTAGTAAATGGTCCTTTTGGGTAGATTTATTAAAAAAGGTTGGGTCTAAAAATAGTCTATGGAGGAATGGGTTAATAAGCAGATAGGGTTGACCCTACAGGATCTTGATCTATTCTGTTTACGAAGATATGACAAGGTATCTGTATGAAGTAAAGGGTTAAACTTCTCTTCATTCAATCGGCACCAGTTCATACAATGTATGCATGCGTTGGAGTGACATTTGATGGCATGGTATAATAGGCAAACTTTTATTGTTTACATTACCCAGAAAAGAGATGCAGTAATTCTTACTAACCAAAACACTGAAATAAGTATGGAATTAGATCTTAAGTCCTTACTTTCATTTAACCCTTTCCTCCATAGGCTATTTTTAGACCCGACCTCTTTGAATGAATATACCCAAAAGGAGCATTTACTAGAGAAAAGTAAATTTTTAGAATTTTGTAGTTTGAAACCATTGTGATAAATAGAGCATTTGCTCCTATAGGAGCAAATACTCTATTTATCAAAATGGTTTCAAGAAGTTTTTATTACAGAGGCGTAGAAAGGCGTATTTATGGAGGAAAGGGATAAACACCTTTGCAAATACAGTAGACTTTGATTAGGCACTCTTGTAAGAGTCATCTGTTCAGGGTAAATCACATTTCCTGTAAATATAACACCTCACTGATTGGCGTCTGCCGATGAGTTGAAATATGAAACTCGGATTAAACAATCTATTTATATTTAATGGAGAGATATGATCAAAGGGACCAGCACAGGTGCCCGAAACACTGGATTTCGGATCAACCGCAAATTTGTACGTTTAACCCTTTCCCTCATAAAGATGACTTTACACCTTTACAAACAGTGTACATGTAGACCAAAATCAGATGGCTCCTACTTGAGCTGTTTGATCTGGATCTACCTGGGTGTATAAATGAAGTAAAGGGTTTTCGAGGCACTATTCATGAAGACCTTGATAAGGGAAGGTCAATGCCAACCTTGTCTACATGTATTGAGTGGCATTTTCACAGGTGCTGCCTTTTGTGGTTGAGCGTAAGAGCTGGGAGGATCAGGGTCCATGCTTATAAAGCTTTTAGTTGAGTCTGAGAACGTTCTCAAGCATTTGATTGGTCAGATTTGAGCCTTTGGCTCAAATCTGACCAATCAAAAGCTTGCGAACTCAAATCTGACCAATCAAAAGCCTGAGAACGAAACTCAGACTCAACTAAAAGCTTTATAAGCATGGACCCTGGAGAACAGTAGACACACTACCAGATTTCAGAGACAAGTCAACAGTATGCTGGTATGTAAACTGTATGAGTTCTTTCCCTTACATTTCTTGCCCACTGTGTAATTTCCTGCTAAAACTTTTTTTAACTATTTTTAGTTGTAGCTTGAAACATATGGTTTTAGACAATGAAATTTGAGTTTTCAATTTATTCCTAATTTTGACTTGCCATTCTACTGAGTGTCTGATTCAACTCCAATGGACCTCTGACTGAATCAGAATTTTCCTTCTTGTTCAAGTAACATGTAGACCTATGCCTGATATTTTAAATGAAACCAGCTGCTTCAGAGCGTATATAAACTATGGACCACCTTCTGTACGAGTGAATACATGTATGTCATAAGTGAAGAGTTAAATACTCATGACTGTAGGAGTTACTTGTAACTGTAGGAGTGAATATTGTCAACTGTAGGAGTGTATACCCATAACTAGGAGTGAATATTGGCAACTGTAAGAGTGTATACCCATAACTAGGAGTAGGAGTGTATACCCATAACTAGGAGTTAATATTGTCAACTGTAGGAGTGAGTACCCATAACTAGGAGTGAATATTGGCAACTGTAAGAATGTACCCATAACTAGGAGTGAATACTGGCAACTTTAGGAGTGTATACCCATAACTAGGAGTGAATATTGGCAACTTTGGGAGTGTACACCCATAACTAGGAGTGAATATTAGCAACTGTATGAGTGAGTACCCATAACTAGGAGTGAATATTGGCAACTTTGGGAGTGTACACCCATAACTAGGAGTGAATATTAGCAACTGTATGAGTGAGTACCCATAACTAGGAGTGAATATTGGCAACTTTGGGAGTGTACACCCATAACTAGGAGTGAATATTAGCAACTGTATGAGTGAGTACCCATAACTAGGAGTGAATATTGGCAACTTTAGGAGTGTACACCCATAACTAGGAGTGCATATTGGCAACTGTATGAGTGAGTACCCATAACTAGGAGTGAATATTGGCAACTTTAGGAGTGTGCACCCATAACTAGGAGTGAATACTGGCAACTGTATGAGTGAGTACCCATAACTAGGAGTGAATATTGGCAACTGTATGAATGAATACCCATAACTAGGAGTGAATACTCATAACTGTTAGAGTGAATGCTTGTAACTATAGGACTTAATACCGGTGAGTGGGATTTAATGGTGTAATTCAAACATTTGTAGGGTAGTGGCTTGAGGAACTGTTTTTACCTAGTGGAAGGAACTATTTCAGCAACCAGGTATAACCCCACCCACCAACAACAGCACCAGCTAAGGGTAAGAAGTGCAGAATTTACCTCTGCATACTATCTGTACATTGGTAATTACTCTGTTTCCACTTTTGATGAAAATAAAAAAACTTAACCCATACCCTCTTATTGACGCCTTTTGACGCCTCTTTAAAGGTCACTTTTTGAAACCATTGTGATAAATAAGGCATTTGCTCCATAGGATAGGAGCAAATGTTGTATTTATCACAATGATTTAAAAACTACACAAATCTTAAATATTCCTTTTCTTTTGTAAATGCTTCTGTTCAGTAGATTTATTCAAAGAGGTTGTGTCTAATCATGGCTTATGAGGGAATGGTTTTATTATATCAGATTTGCAGCAGATTATAGTTTGTCCAGACAACTTACTAGTACTTGGCATGAAAAGGCATTCAGTAAACCAGCGTCTTGCTTGGTGAAATGAAAATGAACAAGGAAGAAAGATAGAGTTTTACCGAGCTCCAGATATTATATGTAAATTTAACCCATTACCTCATAGGCTATTTTAGATACAACCTCTTTCAATAAATCTACCGAAAAGATTCATTACCTAGAGAAAAGGAAAATTTTTAGAATTTTGAAGTTTGAAACCATTGTGATAAATTATAAAATAGAGCATTTGCTCCTATAGGAGCAAATGCTCTATTTATCACAATGGTTTCAGAAAGTGACTTTTGCAGAGTCGTCAAAAGTTGTCAATATGAGGGAATAGCTTCTTTCTTTCTCCACCAAACCGTATACTGTGACACTATTTAGAATCATTTCTTTGAGACAATTCTAAAGAGTGGTCACAGTATAGGGTTTGGTGGAGAACTGAAGATTTCAGTATTTGGATACGCAGGTAGTAGAAGTGAAAACTATTATTCATATTCATATTCATGTGTCATTATAAAAATTCAGCTAATAAGTATGGGTGATCATTTCTTACCTGAATATACGTGGAGTAAAGAATTAACATGCAAAGAATAAAGTAAAGTCATCTGACAGATGTAATTGATAAAACAGATATCAAAGGCTTGGGGAAAGCCATGATTTTCCTAAGCTTTTGTAGCTTTTTCTGCATATGGCAATTGTGAAAACAAAAAAAATGTTCCCTAAAAACTATAGTTTGATGTTCTTATTATACCCCATTTTGAAAAAATCGGGATATATTTTGCTTTACACATGTAGGTCGGTCGTTCGGCCTGCTGGTCGGTCAGTAGATCAAACGGTTTCTGATCAATAGCTGATAAACAGTTTGGTGTAGGATCTTCAAATTTGCTGTGGTGGTTGGTCATGACCACTAGATGACCCCTATTGGTTAATTAGGTCAATGGTCAAGGTCACCATGACCTTAACTGGTGAAATGATTAAGGGTTCGGCTTAGGATCTTCAAATAGTCATGACCACTAGATGACCCCTTTTGTTTTTTATGTCAAAGTCACCATGACCTTAACTTATCAATAGATTCTGTTCAATAACTGCTGAAGGATCTTCAAACTTGCTGTGGTGATTAGCCATGACCACTTGATGACACCTATTGTTTTTGAGGTCAAAGGGGTCTTGGGGGATTACATGTTTTACAAACATCTCTTGTTCAGTATAGTTTCTCAAATGGTTCAGACTATTGTAGCTTGGCAAAAGGTGGAGGGCATATAAAATGTATGCGTGATATTTTCAGGCAGTGATTGAGAAGCTGACAACAGAGTATGGGTTTTATGTTAATTACACGACTTCCTGGATGAAGTCTGCTCAGTGGCTGCTATGGTTTACTGGTCTGATAATGGAGCGACTTTGCAAAGGTTTGTGAAGCTTCATCATTATTTTAGGTATTGTAGGATGCAATCTGTTTTACTCTGTAGATATGACTTTCTGTGTCTTTTCAAACATAGTAGACCCAGATCAGACAGTTCCTGTAGGAGGTGTCTGATCAGGGTCTGCTCTGCTTGCTAATGAGATAATGTAGATCTATTTCTACCATTGCCAAAACTATAAGTGTTCATATCCCATTATAATAAATGCTTCTACCTAATCAATATTCATGATATCATTGTTTGTTTCAAAGTGACCACCCAATGAGTACAAATATATGTGTCATAGAAAGCAAGACAGTATTAATGCAGAAATGTCTTTCTGTATTATATCTGGTCTGAGCTAAACTCCCACTTGTCTACAAGTCAGCAGTCAGGTTTCTTTTGAGTTGTTCATTAACCCGTTACTCCATAAATACGCCTTTGCAAACAGTAGACCCAGATCCTGTAGGATCTGTCTTATCAGGGTCTGCTCTGTTTGCTTATGATATAATTAAGACATGATTCTACAGTTTCTGCCACGGCCAAATATTCTAAAAATCTATGGCAGAAATTGTAGAATTAGATCTATATCTACATCAAAAAGAGGTCTAACTATGGGTATGTAAGGCAGGTGGGAGCTTAATGCAGGTCAAAGGTAATGCTGTAGGAGCTTTCTACGTTACTTTGCCTTGCATTAACCTACCACCAGCTTTTTAAGAATACTATTTTCAATAAATGAATGGCCATTTAAGACAGGTTCTTCTGTATCTCATAAACAAACAGAGCAGACCTGATCAGTTGGCTGTTATAGAAGCCATTTTATTTGGGTCTAATCCGTTTGCAAAGGCATTAAAATTGTATCAACGTGGTAAAGGGTTAAGAAAGGTTTTGTACTTGCAGATCATTAGTTAATTATAAGGGTTAACCCAGTCCCTCATAGGCTGTTTCTAGATCAAACCTCTTTGAATAGATCTACCGAAAAGGAACATTAACTAGAGAAAAGGAAATTTTTAGAATTTTGTAGTTTGAAACCATTGTGATAAATAGAGCATTTGCTCCTTTCTGAGCAAATGCTCTATTTATCACAATGGTTTCACAAAGTGACTTTTACAGAGGCATCAGTATGAGGGAATGGGTTAATTAGAAATAAGAAAATATAAGAGAGTAATGACTTTGTGCTTTTCTTGTTGAATGCAAAAGTGTTGTATCTGAACTCTGAGAAAATCACAATAACCCTTATAAGCAGTTTGTTAACAGATAACATGTTATCAGGATCAAATCTGTGTAACACTCTGATTTTGTATTTGTTTTATGTTATGCGCTCATTATATAATTATTCAGATGAGTTCCGAGATAGGGAGATTTCCTACACAGAGTACATGTCACGGGTTGCCAGGCAACAGGGGGCGGTGACTGCACAGGTTTCATTTAGGACAGCGAAGAAAGTGAGCCACAAGTGGACCGCCCAACTCTTCATTGATCACATCTTCAGGTATATCACACAGCTCTTGTTTTCTTTTTTCTTTCAGCTCTGATACTGGGCCTTATTCTGTTTAGAAATTATCTGAAAGGCTACAAATGTCACATTGCAAATACTGAAGACCTAGATCAGGTCTGCATAGTTTACAGTTTAGTCTGGAATAAGGATCATAGCTACATAAACACCCTCTAAAACAGAATTTCAGTAAAGAAGAGGAGCAGGACAGCAACGATAGAATCAGATCTGTATTATTTTATAAGCAAACAGAGAAGACCTTGGTCTGCTCAGTTTGCAAAGGCATTAAAAGACATATATGGAGTAAAGGGTTCTTTTCTGAAACCTCTGGCAAGTTTCAATATAATTTGGCAGGAGTGATCGCTAAGTGAGCCTCTACTGAATAACTGTTTAAGCCAATACATTTAACCCTTTCTTCCATAAGCTATTTTTAGATCCAACCAATTTGAATAAATCTACCGAACAGGAACATTTACTAGAGAAAAGGAAAATTTTAGAATGTTGTAGTTTGAAACCATTGTGATAAATGGAGCATTTGATCCTATAGGAGCAAATGCTCTATCACAATGGTTTCATAAAGTGACTTTTACAGAGGCGTAGAAAGGCATATTTATGGAGGAAAGGGTTAAACAACAAACTTGCCTATCATTGGCAGCCTTTTGAAGCTATGGTGATTTTTAAATATGATTCAAGTACAGTTGAAAATTTAACCTGTATCATCTAGGGACAGTCTTAAAGAAAGGAGCATGCATTCCACAGTGCAGGAAGACCTAGGAATTGGGGATGGAATCAAACACTTGGTGATTATTGAAAACTTACAGGAGTACAATAAGGTACAATTGTTGTTTCATAGCATTATAAAAACAAACAACACACACAATGATTTAACCCTGTCCCTGTTCTGTATTCATATAACAAATAATGACTCCATGAATATTCATTAGCTCAATTTTTATAATATAAACGTTTCAAGAGAAGTTTGCTTGGCCAAAAACTGTAGAATCAGATCTATATCATGTCACAAGCAAACAGAGCAGACCCTGATCAGATGGCTCCTATGGGAGCCATCTGATCTGGGTCTACTCTGTTTGCAAATGTGTTAAAAGGTGTTTATATGAGGTAAAGGATTAATCCTTTCCCTGTTCTATGTTTGTTTCAAATTTCAATACCTATTGAATATTCATTAATAAAATAGTTATACAGAAATATGGAAAGTGGAACATTTTAGACATTTTAGAAAGCAAAGAAACAGATATATCAAATTCTACTAGCAAACAGAGCAGACCGTGATCAGACGGCTCCTATAGGAGCCGTCTGATCTGGGTCTACTCTGTTTGCAAATGCGTGAAAACACGTTTATATGAGGGAAAGGGTTAAAGGCAGTCAATGAAGTTTGATTTTGCAAAATTACTATATTCACGAACTAAATAGGCTTGCTAAACATTACTATTGCCACTTTTAATTTGATTATAAAATGTAAGACTTTATAATTAGCTACATGTCAATATTTGACCCTTTATTTTTTGTCTTGGTCAAAACATCCAAGGGCAATAAAACCAGATGCAAAACTAGCTTATTTCCTAGTTATCTATGAGATTCCCCTCAGAATTTCCCTCATCTGCCTTTAGTGTCTCTTGTGCCTCACCAGTGGCAGATGAGCCGCAAAGGGTATACAATATGCTTTGACAATAAACGAAATTTAAAAAAAATTATGGGATTTAGTCATTACATGTCAGAAAAAAAA
The DNA here is from genome assembly GCA_963576725.1 of Azorinus chamasolen. Taxonomy (NCBI): domain Eukaryota; kingdom Metazoa; phylum Mollusca; class Bivalvia; order Cardiida; family Solecurtidae; genus Azorinus; species Azorinus chamasolen. The sequence continues at coordinate 56,691,001 of OY755249.1, forward strand.
AATGGAATTTTATGGCTAAAATGTTATCCCTTATGGTGCGGGACACAGGTCACTAATGTCCTTTGCAAACAGTGTAGATCCAAAGTAGCAAGTGCTATATTTATCACAATAGTTTCAGAACTACACAATTCTAAAATGTTCATTTTCTCTAGTAAATGCTCCTTTTTGGTAGATTCATTCAAAGAGGTTGGATCTAAAAATAGCCAATGAGGGAATGGGTTAAACATTGCTGTTGTAGACAGTCATACGAGGATCTTGAATATAGTTTGAACATCGATTACTGCCAGATGTACTTTGTCAAAACCCTGTTAATAGGTAATTTTCTATCAATTTGTTATAAATGGATTGAGTTCACTGTCAAGGTATCTAAAAACAGTTTTTGATCTTCTCCTGAATTCAAATAGTTTTCACGTGTAATCACAAAGGTCACTGGCATGCTTGGCAAACTATGAATGTTGATCTAATGCTGCTTAGAAACCAGAGTCAATATTACTTCAAACTCATCAGCTCCTGTTATTTGTCTTTCGATTGCAGAAACGACAGTCCACACTGAACAAGTGTTGTGATTTGGTTTATTCCAACCCAGGACAAGCCAGAGGTATGTAAAACGAATTGTTTATATAGTAATGCTTGAGAGGCTAACTTCAGATGGCTCTTTGTACTTATAAATACTTTAGCTGTTCAATATTCTTGTAAGAAATAATGACTCTATGAATATTTATACCCCCGCAAATGCAGTTTGAGAGGGGTATATAGGAGTCAGTGTGTCCGTTGGTCTCTCTATTTGTCTGTCTGTCCGTGTTAGTTGATATATTTTAATGCAAGAATTAAATTAATTAATATTCATAATGGGTGGAGTCTTTACTCATGTGTAAGGGATTGTTTTCCAGAGATTGTAGAAGACAAGATAGGAGCTGTGATTCACAATATGGTCCACTATGACATCCCCTCCTACTGGCAGCTTTACATACAGGTAACCTTCTGTTTACCTATTTAAAACCTTTTACTCTATTTATACATCTGGATGAGATGCAGATTAATTTGACGTCTTTAAACTTTTGACTCTCTGACTAGATCAGAAATGGTCAGTGTCAAAGTCTTGATTAGAACACATTTTTTCTCAGCATGCTAAGATGGAGAAACAAGTTATTGGGATAAAACAAAACTCTTACCCGGTGCTATGATATACTGCAAAACTGGAATTTTAATAAAGAAGTTAGATGTCTTCAGGCAGATGGCTGCTTAACCCATTCCCTCATATTGACGCCTCTGTAAAGACTACTATGGGGCAAATGCTCGAATTATCACAGTGATTTCATAGCTACTCATTAAAAAAAAAATCACTTTTTTTTTGGTAAATACTCCTTTTCAGTAGAAAGAGGTTGAGTCATAAAAATAGCCTTTTTTCACAGGAGAACAAGAGTTGAAGATATTTTTCTCTGACTGTTTTGTGCATCTTTCAGGGCTGTAAAATACCTCTCAGTAATTTTTAGCTCACCAGAGCACTTTTGTGCTCAGGGTGAGCTTTTGTGATCGCCTGATGTCCGTCGTCCGTCGTCGGGCGTCAACAATTTGAACCTTTAAAAATCTTCTCCTCTGAATCCACAGGGTTCTCAGCTTTCATCTTTGGTACATAGCATCATCTGTAGGTCCCCTACAAAGGTTATATAAATTATGCCCCTAGAGTCAAAATTGGCCCCGCCCCAGGGGTGCCTTGTTTTCTATTGAAATATATAGTAAAACTTTGAAAATCTTCTTCTCTGAAACTGGAAGGTTCTCAGCAATCATATTTGGCACATAACATCATGTTCAGGTCCTCTACAAAAGTTATATAAATTATGCCCCTGGGGTCAAAATTGGCTACACCCCAGGGTGGCCAGTTTTCTAGCAAACTTGAAGCTGACTGCACTTTTAAGCATCTTATCTTTACTCATAAAGGCCATCAGGTCAAGCAGTAGAGAGGGGAGACTGACCTAGTATAGCCAGTTCCAAGTTTTACCCTTAGTCTGATCAGTAGAGTAGAAATTGTGTTTAGCCAAATAAATAACAAACAGTCATTTTAGATTGAGAAAACTAAGTGGATAATTCTCAAAATGCTCTTAGCATATCTATGTCCTGCATTAAGCTCTCAGATATCAATATAGAGTCTTATCAGTATATCTTTTGTGAAGTTCAGCTGAATACAAGTCAAGTGTTCTATGCTGTAGCATTCTTTATCAGTATTATAGTTGTCTGCTTCAGAATTGTTGTCTGCTTGTCTAAGATTGTTCACATTGTTTTTTAATACATGTCAATCTTACAATTAACTCTCTTGTACAAAACAATTATGAAGTACAATATTGGATTCTGATCTGACACATATGTAACTTGAAGTTACATATGCATCAGATCAGAATCCAAACTGTGCTAGGTCTCCCTTTGCACTTTTGATAACAACTGGATTGCCTCCCTTCTGGGTAGACAACTGATGTTTTTAGATCTGGCCTATTGCACAGACAATTAACCCTTTACTCCATAATTATGCATTTCTACACCATTGCAAACAGAGTAGACCCAGATTAGATGGCTCATTTAGTAGCCATATGATCAGTCTGCTCTGTTTAGATATTAACATATGATATTATATAGTGTAAATTGCATTAAATTATTTCCATTTTGTGTACAATGTACTTATAATATGTTTACTTAACCCTTTCCCTCATATAAATGCCTTTTCATGCATTTGCAAGCAGAGCAGACCCAGATCAGGCGGCTCCTTTAGCAGCTGTCTGATTAGGGCCTATTCTGTTTATTAATGGAATTTGAAAGATGTTTTTCATTACTTTCTAAAATGGCTACACTTTCTAATTTTCATTATAACTATTTTGTCCATGAATATTCAGTAGGTATTGAAATTTTGAATAAACATCGAACAGGGGAAGGGTTAAAAATAAGTTAAGATATGAATAATAATATGAACTCATGTAGAAGGTATAATGAAAATATCTGATGACCTTCTTTAGATTTACATTGTTATAATATGTTTACATTTACATTTTTCTTTAATTTCTATTCACTTGAGGTCCTCTACAAAAGCTATATAAATTATGCCCTTGGGGTCAAAATTGGCACACCTCAGGGCCGGCTAGTTTTCTATGGAAACATAATAGTGAAAACTTTGAAAATCTTCTCCTCTGATTGTCTGGTGAGCGATGTCAGGGCCATTCTGGCCCTCTTGTTGTTTGAGTGAGATATCGGGGTTTTTTCTAGAGGAATATATGGTCGAAGTGTTTTTTCTGCTTTAAGGGTGCATCACAATTTTACGTAATAGTAACCCTGTCCCTACTTAAATATTCATGTAAAAAGAATGACTTCATATTAGCTGAATATTCATAATGACATGCATTATGCACACAGGAGTTTTTGGAATTGGTAGAATTTGAAGAGTGATGCTTATTATAAAATTTCATAAGCAGACAGATCAGGCCCTGATCACATGGCTCCCATAGGAGCCATTTGATCTGAGTCTTCTTTGTTTGCAAAGGCTTGAAAACGTCTTAACTCTTTGCACGCTAGTGGCGAAACTGTGATTACCTATGCAAACAGTTTGGATCCAGATGAGACGCCGCATAATGCGGCGTCTCATCAGGATCCAAACTATTTGTCATCTTGACCATATTTTTGCAAAAAAATGAGAGAAAGTTTATTTTAAGAATTGAAGCAGACGACAATTGTTGCAGACAAAAAATTACTTAGCGGGCAAAGAGTTAAAAGGATTAAAGTAAAGTGTTTTTTATTGGCAGGTGTTACTGAGTGTGTATATAGTGAGAACAGAGAATGATCAGGATACGGAGAGAATAAAACAGAAATTCCTGGCTGGACCCCAGGACCCCCCACTGCCCACTGCTAGCACCAAGAAGGGTGAGTGTGGTCAGATATCGACATATGCTGTTATGTTGTTTACTGAATGTTTTCCCTCATGAATGTGTATACAAGAATTTGTGACTTGATCAATATTCATTACTTGAATTTATATTGGTCAATAGAAAATGGATTTTTTTTGCCATTCAAACAGTAGGCTCAGTTCCTAGAGGAGACGTCTGATCTGGGTCTCCTCTGTTTGCAAAGATGCCAAAAGTTGTCTACATGAAAAGGTTTAAATGGCAAATATCAAACACACAAAATCTAGCTCCATATACTCCATCATCACCCCTTCCTGCACCTTTGCACAAACAGAGTAGACCCAGATCGGACAGACGTAGGAGCTTCCTGATCAGGATCTGCTGTTTTCTTATATGGAATAATATGGATCCCCTCCTACAATAACTTCTATGGCCAACAATTGCCTTGTTCATAATGCCATTATAGAGTCACCAGCAGACTAGTTTTCACATATATATTGTATATTTATTTTTCCTTGAAACCGTTAGTCAGATTTAAACATAACAGAATTCATAAATATATGATGTGTGAGTAGACAGTATCCTGTGTATGCAGAAGATCTTGTGTGAACAATTTACCGTTTAAATAGTCGGATTTAACATAACAGAATTCATAAATATATGATGTGGGAGTAGACAGTATTCTGTGTATGCTGAAGATCTTGTGTGATCAATTTTCCTCATAGACACCTTTCGAAGACTTTACAGAGAAGACCCATATCAGATGGCTCCTATTAATTATTGATGTTGGTGTTATTATATAAAGAATGTTTATCCTTTTTTATACGCCCGAAGGGACGTATTATGGTATGGTGCATGTCGTCCGTCCGTCTGTCCGTCTGTCCGCACTCACCAAAGGGTAGTTGTGTGACTTTTTCTAACTAGTCCCACAAGTAAAATCATTAACCTGGCCATCTCTTGTGACATTAACCTGGCCATTTCTTGTGACATTAACCTGGCCAGTTGTGGGACGTAGGGTTAGGGTTAGCTTCCAGATCATTCTTTTCCAAAGTTAGAGCCAAAAATAGTTTTTCTTGTGGGACTAGTCACACAAGAAAAGATCAAAGGAAAAAGTCACACAACTACCCATTTGTTAGTACGTCCGTCCGTCCGTCCGTTAGCAATTTCTTGTGCAACTAACTCCTCCTTCATTTTTCAACATAATTTCTTCAAACTTTCAGGAATGATAGATACTGATGTGTAGTTGTGCATATCAGTGAGATAACTCTCATATCATTTTTCATTCTGGAGTTATTGCCCTTTGATAGTTTCGGGTAGCAATTTCTTGTGCAACTAACTCCTCCTTTATTTTTCAACATAATTTCTTCAAACTTTCAGGAATGATAGATATTGATGTGTAGTTGTGCATATCAGTGAGATAACTCTCATATCATTTTTCATTCTGGAGTTATTGCCCTTTGATAGTTTCGGGTAGCAATTTCTTGTGCAACTAACTCCTCCTTTATTTTTCAACATAATTTCTTCAAACTTTCAGGAATGATAGATACTGATGTGTAGTTGTGCATATCAGTGAGATAACTCTCATATCATTTTTCATTCTGGAGTTATTGCCCTTTGATAGTTTCGGGTAGCAATTTCTTGTGCAACTAACTCCTCCTTTATTTTTCAACATAATTTCTTCAAACTTTCAGGAATGATAGATATTGATGTGTAGTTGTGCATATCAGTGAGATAACTCTCATATCATTTTTCATTCTGGAGTTATTGCCCTTTGATAGTTTCGGGTAGCAATTTCTTGTGCAACTAACTCCTCCTTTATTTTTCAACATAATTTCTTCAAACTTTCAGGAATGATAGATATTGATGTGTAGTTGTGCATATCAGTGAGATAACTCTCATATCATTTTTCATTCTGGAGTTATTGCCCTTTGATAGTTTCGGGTAGCAATTTCTTGTGCAACTAACTCCTCCTTTATTTTTCAACATAATTTCTTCAAACTTTCAGGAATGATAGATACTGATGTGTAGTTGTGCATATCAGTGAGATAACTCTCATATCATTTTTCATTCTGGAGTTATTGCCCTTTGATAGTTTCGGGTAGCAATTTCTTGTGCAACTAACTCCTCTTTTATTTTTCAACATAATTTCTTCAAACTTTCAGGAATGATAGATATTGATGTGTAGTTGTGCATATCAGTGAGATAACTCTCATATCATTTTTCATTCTGGAGTTATTGCCCTTTGATAGTTTCGGGTAGCAATTTCTTGTGCAACTAACTCCTCCTTTATTTTTCAACATAATTTTATAGAACAGCCTTCGGGCGTATATTGCCCCGTCTTGCGGTGCTCTTGTTGTTGTCTAAGGGAAGCAACACTTTAAGTAGTTCCTTTTAGTACAGTACGAATTATCTACCTTAGACTGTAAATATCAGTCATCTTCATTATTTATTATTGTTTGTTATTAATCTCTTAATTTGACCTGAGACTCAATTAACCTTCCGAATGTTTATTGGGATTGTTCGTAATACTCTGTGACAAAAATAACAAAACAAAAACCAGTAATAATCATGTTCCACAAGGATTGTATTCTTATGGTGCATTTGTTGGGATGAATATATATTATCAAGTATGTTATTGATTGATAATAAATACCTTTGTAAATTTATCGGAAGACTACCGACAATAATAAACGAAATATGCATGAGTCTCAGGCCAAATTGGGAGAATAATATAATACAGTATTTATCTGTTTTATGGTGTAAGGGAATATTTTTCCTTTTCATTGTGGGGAGGGGGGGGGGGGGGGGGCACATATTGTTTTTGCTCTGTCGGTTGGTTGGTTGGTTTGTCTTCTCCAAAAGTATTTACAAATTTGATGAGGATAGAAAATGCACAATGTGCAAGTTTGAGTAAATGACAATTTTCATAGGAGAATAATGGTTGCTAAATTTTATCATTTCCCTTTTGAATATTTATGTAAGAAATAATTACATAATGATATGAATATTAATCAGCTGGATATCTGTAATAATGGTACAGTAAAACCTCTATAACGACCACTAAATTACATCATGTATTTTCTGTTAAAGGTAGGTGGATGCTTAAAGCATGATGAAAGTAAAACAGAACGCTCCTATAGGAGCGTTCTGTTTTACTTTCACCTTGCTTTAAGCAGCCACCTGCCCAAAACACCAACTAATTAACACAATTTAGTGGTTTTACTGTATATGAACTCTGTATATTTGGTATTGGTAGAAACTGTAGAATCCGTTCTTTATAATTTCATTAGCAAACAGCAGACCCTGATGAGAAGACTCTAGTAGGAGCCATCTGATTTGGCTCTACTCCGTTTGCAGAGTGCTTGAGAGGGCATTTAAAGGAGAAAAAGGGTTAAACAAATGACACAAAAAATATAACAAATGGACTTTGTTGGAGCAACCTGGTGGCTACTACAGAATTCATCTGATCTGGATGTACTTTTTGCAAAGGCATGAAAAGGGTTAACTATGCAAACAGTTTTGATACAAATGAGACACAAATTAACTCAGTGTCTTATCAGGATCCAAACAGTATGAAACTTCATCTAATTCAAGACATATTGAAAATTTCTGTACTCAAGATAATTAAATAGAGCTCTATTTTGCAAAAAAAGTGCTTGGTGTGCTGTACGATTATTTCTTACCAATTTGGCAGTTAATATTTGTATTACGTAAACTGGACATTCAATTTAGTATAAATATCAGTCTTGTAGATAGGTGGCAGCTTAATGCAGGGTGCAAGTCATGCAGAAAGCTCCTCTTGGAGCTTTCTGTCTCGACTTTCACCCTGCATTAAACAGCCACCTGACTAAAGTATCTAAATTCTTCTCTTCTAGAATTCTGGTTTAGAGGGGTTTTACTGTATTTACTTAATTTTACATCATCAGGTGGATCTAGACAGCCTAGGAAGAAACACACGACACATTCAGAGACTGATCTGTACATCCCACAAAATAGCCCTGCTACATCTGCCAGAGAAATACCTCATTCATCAACTACCAACACATCTTTAGACACAATAGATCAGTTTCGAAAAAAAGCAGTCATTCATACTATAAGTTCTGTTAAAGAGGCAGTGCCTGACATAGATATGGGAAATAGTAGAAGAGGAAGACATCTGTCATCTGACAGGTTGAATAGTGCGAGTGAAACTGGGAGAGACAGGGAACTGAGTGGCAATGGGGCAGGCAGACTGGAGGTTGTCCCTTTCTCTGGCAGAGGTATCTGTTTGGGAACCACGGCACATGTGAATAATCGTGAGGGCAGTGTTGAAAATGCAACAGGAAAAGAAAGGTCTCATATAGCAGGATTGGTTGGTGGAATGAGAGATATAAACAATGGTGCAGACAGTGTTGGTGCGACAAGAGTGTTAACCGACCTTTCCATGAATGAGATTGGTAAAAGGAATGGTGAAATGGCAGATACTGAAGAAGACATACCTGATGGTGTAGCAATAGATGCTGGAGATTACGTAGATTCACAGAATGAGGAGAACATGCTGGAAAAAGTAAGATATTTCCTGTTAACTCTTTACCTGATGAATATTCATGTAAAAAATAAGAATGTTTATATTTATTTGCTGAATTGCTTATAATACTATATGAACATTAGATTGTTTGGCCCTTGAAGAAACTGTAGAATCAGATCTACATTAATTCTATATTAACCCTTTCCTCTACGTCTCTGTAAAAGTCACCTGTTGAAACCATTGTGATAAATAGAGCATTTGCTCCTATAGGAGCAAATGCTCTATTTATCACAATGGTTTCAAATTATAAAATTATAAAAAAAAATCCTTTTAATTTTTTTTAATGCTCCTTTTCGGTAGATTTATTCAAAGAGGTTGGGTCTAAAAATAGTCTATGAGGGAATGGATTAAGCAAAAAAAAAAGCAGACCCTGATCAGAAGACTCTTACAGGAGCAATCTGGTCTTGGTCTTCTCTGTTTTCAAAGACGTCAAAAGGTATCTCTGTCAGATAGTCTTTTAAATAGTCTTTTTCAACACTGTTTGTGAATTGGTGATAAACTGTACAAATTCCTTGGATATAGATTCAACTCAGGAGAAGTCTGCATCTCATGGTCAATATCGAAGTTAGTCAATTTTCAGATCAATTAAGAAAAAGAAATTAACCATGGATATATTTATCCATAACCCATTCCCTCCTGTAAATGTCTTTTCACACATTTGCAAACAGAGTAGACCTATCAAATGTTTGACACTTAGCTTTTCAAAACTCAAATCAAAATTGCAGCAAATCAGTGTTCAAGCAGACTTACTTGTACATGGCAACAATTGTTAATCAAGGAATATTTTGTTAATTCAGATTTTTTTTATTCAATTGGATAATTTTGTACACATTATAATAGCCGCTCTAATTATATGAAGAGCTTACCGAAGTGAGGTACATGTATAGGAAATTCAAAACTGTGCTTGCATGGGTTAGATTGCTTTCATCCAAACCTTTTTATTTGTTAATTCCACTTAAACCTTTACCTCATTCAAATGCTTTTTCATACATTTGCAAACAGAGTAGACCCAGATCAGATGGTTCCTCCAGGAACTGTCTAATCCGAATCTGCTCTGTTTACTAATATGAAATTATATAGATAATATGTAGTTTCTACCAAAACCAAAAAATCTTGTGTTCATATTCCATTTATCAAATTGATCTAATGAATATTCGGTGTCATTTTTAGCTCTTCTGTTTCGAAGAAATCATGAGCTATTGTAACTCCCGCGTCCGCGTCGTCGTCCGAAATCTTAACATTGACCATAACTCGAAAAGTATAAGAGGTATCAACATGAAACTTCATAGGTTAGTAGATCTCATTGAGGGGAAGGCCCCTACATAAGAACCATAACTCTTGATTTCAAATTTTTGGACTTATGGCCCTTTATATTTTTTTTACAATGACGATGGATGAGCGTTTGCACCCGCTTGCGGTGCTCTTGTTTACCTGAATATTGATTATGTGAATAGTTAACTGGAATGAGAGAGGTTGGATGGTCTGATAATAAACTGTTTCAGACAAATCTCCCTATCCAATTACTGAATTAGAGAATTTGTGTAAACCTTTGAAAATGGTTTTGATCCAAATAAGATTCATAGTTGTGTCACCTACTTTACTAAGTCTTTAGCAGGGTGTCACTTAAGGATCACATTACTGTGATCCGTCCATTTGTCGGTCCATCTGTTTTTGCTTGAAGTAATGCATATTACAAAATATTTATGCAACATTTATAGTGCAAATAATCAATTATGATTTTTTCAACAATAGGTACTAAGCAGGAGTACTTTAGAAACTCAGCATTTATCCAACGAGGACCAGATGATGCAACTTGCTCTAGAACTCAGCAAAAAGGAGACAACAGTAGAGAAACTGGTCACAGGTGGTGAAGACGAATTATTACAGAAGGTTATAGAACAAAGTAAACTTGATGTTGGGAGAGGAGAGATCTTAGAAGTAGATTCAGACAGGCCATTCGAGGCAAAAACTCCAGAAACTGGTAACTTTAATATGAAGATTAGTACTGGTGAAAGGCTTGGGAAAGACAATAATGATGTGGAAGAAGATGATGGAGTTAATCTGAAGTTTGATCCAAACAATGAGGACGAAATGGTTGAATTTGCAATTGAAATGAGTAAAAGAGAGCTTGCACTTGTTCAGAATATAGAACCCAAAGGGCGGGGTAGAAGTAGTGGTATTTCAGGTGAGGGAGAACAAATAGGATCAGCTGTAGACATGAATACTGCAGACAATGCTGTTACACATGAAGAAATGGCAGAAGGTGGAAAGATCATTGATGATGTTACTGACAAAAGACATTCAAGAAGACCTGTTAAAAGAAAGATAAATGAAGATGAAAATAAAGTATTAAGTTACAGTGTTGATGAAATAAAGAAAGAGGTTATTGAAAATTCTACAAATGAGGAAGATGACTTGAGGAAAGTCATTGAACTTAGTATACAGTCAAATGAGAAAAATACTGAAAACCAAGAATTAAAACTGGCAATAGAGAAAAGTATCGTTGAACACAGCCCAATGAAGAAATCAAGAAGGAGTTATGATGAAGAGTTAAGACTGGCATTAGCAAGAAGCATTGCAGAGCAAACAACAGTAACAACTGAACAAATTCAATCAGATGTAAAAGAAAGTTTTGAAGAATCCGTTGATAAAAGCTTAGTTGAACACATCCCCACTAAAAAGGCTAGGGTTTCAGTGAGAAAATTGAAAGAAAATATGAATCGGGACCAAGCAAAATATACAAACCAAATTTCTACGGAAAAGGAAAATGAAGCACAAATGGCTGGCAGACACTGTCAAGAACAGATTGTGATATCTTCTCAGTCAAACATTTTAAATTCAGATTGTGCTGGTATATCTGATGTAGGAGGTAAACAATCAGTTGGTAATCGTGAAGGTGACAGTTTCATTCATGTGCCTACCAAATCTTGTCTGGGGAGATCTGGTGAAGAAGACAATTCATACAAGATAGGAAAGAAAAACTTGTTTCAGCCGTTGAAAAATTCAGTGATATGTGTGCCAAGAACAGTTGAAGAATTCTCAAGAAAGGAAGTAATCAGTGATTCTCAATACAACAACAGTGGCGTTAGAAATATTTCAGAACACAGGGAAAGTGATTCTGAAGATGATCTTGTTCCTCCCTCTCCAGATAAATTGTCCCAGAGCTTACAGAATAGGAGTACTACAGTCCCTAAAGAAACTGATATAATGAAGGAAACGGGTTTCAAGAAATCAGGGTTTGATATCAAAGCTAGTCTTTTTGAAACCAGTGATAGTTCAGGTAGTGAATCTGACAATGAAAGTGATGATAATATCTTTAAGGATAAAAAAAGTCATGACACTGGTGAATTTGAGAAAGAAAGTGATGACAATATCTTTGAGGACTCAGTATGTGATGACAATGGTGAAATCAAGAATGAAAGCAGGGAAAGCATCTGTACAAATAATAAGAAAAGAAAAGTTTATGATCTGAAAACTGAAAGGAATACCGATAGCACTGGTACAATGGAAGGTTGTGGCAATGTTGAGTATGATGAAGATAATGATGATCTTGATATTGACTATCAACCCAGCACACAAGAAATGCTTGAGGTCACAGAAGAAGTTGATAATGACTCTGATGTAAGTACTGACATACCTGATGTTGATGATGATGCTTTACCTGTCATTCGGGAACCAAGAAGTAAGCGATACAAAGAGTTGAAAACCAGATGTGAGGACCTTTTGAAACAAAAAGATGCTGATCGAAATTTTTATAAGAGCATGGAAGGTAGTTTTGGTGTTTTAGAAAATGACATGGTGAATGCTGAATCTGCTCTTGAAGGAGATAGAGACTTGGCAAAATTGTTGCAGGAAGAGTTTGACAGAGAAAATAAAAAGGAAAGAGAAAGACAGGCTTTGATTGATGATGAGTATATTGCAAAGAGATTGCAAGAAAAATATAATGAAAAAGCAAAAGATTTGGTACATGATGTAGATAAAAGTGTGGACTTTATCTCAACAGAGAAAGATGAAGAATATGCTAGAAAACTTCAAGCTGAATTAAACAAAGATGTGAAAGGGGTTGAAGAGAGGCTTGAAAATGCTGATGACAATGGAAACGTTGGACAACTTCCCATGATAGATAATTCTATAACGAATTTTGAGGATGGAAGTAAAGAACTTGTTAGAGAATTGCAGAGAAGGGAACTGCAAAAAGTGCAGGCTCTGAAAAAGACCATTGACAGAGATAAAATATTAGCAGATCAGCTACAAAATCTGGAAAAGAATGTCACAGGTTATCATCTATTTCTTTATTATAATTTTTAAGTGTAAAATGTGATGTATGTATAGTTCAGTATAAAATCTTGCATGGGTGTTAACCCTTACAACGCTGACTTTTGAAATGGACTGTTCCAAAATTCAAACAGGCCTAGCTTATGGTAAATATTTAGGGATTTTTTTTAAAGAAAAGTGTAATATGGCAAACAGTGCAAGCCTTTCTGCATTCCAGATTTTGCAATATTTAAAGATATTTCACATATATGATAGGTTAGTGCAATTTTTATGCCCCCTAGATCAGATCTGGGGGGCATATTGTTTTTGCCCTGTCTGTCTGTTTGTCAGCAACTTTAACATTGGTCATAACTTTTGAGCCAGTACAGATAGAGACTTGATATTTGGCATGCATATGTATCTCATAAAGCCGCTCATTTTGAAGGGTGACATGTCAAGGTCATCCTTCAAGGTCAGAGGTCAAATATATGGGTCAAATCACCGACTTTAACATTGGCCATAACTTTTGGACCAGTAGAGGTAGAGACTTGATATTTGGCATGCTTGTGTATCTCACAAGGCTGCACATTTTGAGTGGTGACATGTCAAGGTCATCTTTCAGGGTCAAAGGTCAAATATATGAGGGGGGCATAGTGTTTCACAAACACATCTTGTTCAATTTTTCTTTAATTCTTTTCATGCCTCACTTCAAAGACAGGAATATTGTTTTTCACTTGTCATCTATCGGTAGATGCAATGGTTTCCAGTCAATAACTATTTGACTGCATTACATAGAGTCATATTTGGTAGGGAGTCATTAGTTATCTGTTCATTATGATCTCTACTATTTTTGATATCAGTGGATGAAAGGTCATGCTTCAAGGTCAAATGTCAAATTTTTAAAACTTTAAACTTGGCATTTTGAACTATTAGAAATACTGGTAGTGACTTCAGACTTGGTATGTATAATTATCTGGTGGAGCTGCAACTTTTTATAGGTGCCATGTCAAGGTAAAACTTCAAGGTCATAGTCAAATTTCTAAAACTTTAATTTTGGCCATAACTTTTTAATTATTAGAGACAGACGTCATAGTTGGTATGCTTACTCATCTGATGAAACCAGACGTTTTAATGCTGTCATGCCAAGACCAATGTCACACTTTAACCAATTCCCTCATATTGATGCCTTTTGACATCTCTGTTTAAGTCACTTTTTTGAAACCATTGTAACATATAAAGCATTTGCTCCATAGGAGCGATAAAAGGTCAAAGGCTGACTTCCTAGTCAATTCATGGAAACCTTTGCAATCAGTTTTTATCCATACAAGATTCCAAATAGATGGGCATCTTATTAGGATCCCTTAACCCATTCCCACTTAGGCTATTTTTAGATCTAACCTCTTTGAAAAAGTCTACCCAAAAGGAGCATTTACTAGAGAAAAGAAAATATTTAGAATTGTATAGTATTGAAACCATTCTGATAAATAGAGCATTTGCTCCTATGTTGATGACATTAGATATACATGTATGTAGATATATGTGTGAATATTTAATGACATTTGATAGCTGTAGATATATGTGTGGATATGTTGATGACATTAGATATACATAGATATATGTATGAGTAGATATATGTATGAATATTTAATGACATTTGATATGTGCAGATACAGTAGAACCTGTCCTAAGCAGCCATTCATTTATTGAACATAGGAGTCCTAAAAAAGCAAGTGGTTGCTTAATGCAGAGTAAGAGTAATGCAGAAAGCTTCCATGGGAGCTTTCTGTATTACTTTTGACCTGCATTAAGCTACCACTTGCCTTATTAACCAAATTTTAGATCTCTGCTGATGACCACTTTAGACAGGTTCTACTGTATATGTGTAGCTATTTTATGACATTTCATAATATGAAATTCATGTGTCATCTTCTGATATGTGTGAACATTTGATGACATTACATAGACTATGTACATTTGATACGTGTATTTCTTTCCATGTATTGTGTTACAACAAGATGATACATTAACTTCAGGTGGCTCTAAGACTATAGATCCTACTGTTAGCCAGACATCATTCAAGGAGTTTGTTGCACAGCAGGAAGTAAGCAGAACCCAAACCCTAGCACAGGTGGGTTTGTTTGTTTGTATCAGGGCTTAACATGACTTTAACCCATTCCCTTATAGGTTAACTTATTTTTAGATCCAACCTCTTTGAATAAATCTACCGAAAAGGAGCATTAACTAGAGAAAAGGAAAATTTAAGAATGTTGTATTTTGAAACCATTGTGATAAATAGAGCATTTGCTCCACAGGAGCAAATGCTCTATTTATCACAATGGTTTCAACAAGTGACTTTTGCAGAGGCGTCAATATGAGGGAATGAGTATATCCCAATATCAAGCTAATTACAAATGGAGGAAGACCCCAGTGCAGACACTGCAGAGCTACAGATAATGGTGCGTACGCAAGTACTAAAATCGTCATTTCTCCACCAAACCCTATACTGTGACCAGGCTTTAGAATAAAGGAGTGATTCTTGAAAATGTTTGAATTTACTCTGACATCGTATCTGGAGCTCTGCCCAAAAGATTTGTCTGCCTGGAACAAATTGTAGTGGTTTGGAAGATCATATGATAGTTTATGGTGTACAGGAGTTTATCAAATGGAGTTTTTCTAACATGGTAGAAACTAACTAGAGCAAGGAGTACAAAAAGTGTATATGTATTATATTTAACTCTTGGCCTGTTCAATATTTATGCAAGAAATAAAAGTTTGATAGATATAGTTTTATGGGCATATTGTTGGAATACCTCCTTATGAGCACTTTGTCATTGACATTATTCACAGTGTGATCTATTTTGTACATTTTCTATATAGGCATGTCTGGCTGAAGATTATTTGTATCTAATTAGATCATTGGTCATATACACATTTGCTCCACTGGAACAAATGTTCTATTTATCACAATGGTTACAAATCTAAACAATTCTAAAAAAAAACCTTTTCTCTAGTAAATGCTACTTTTCTGTAGATTTATTCAAAGAGGTTGTGTCTAAAAATAACCTATGAAGTAATGAGTTAGGAAAGCAAATTTGATGAAGTGATACATCTCTTGTTCATGTGAGGTATTCCTAAGGTTATACGGTAGAACCCCACTAAACTAGATATTGAATTTAGTATAAATATCTGTCTTGGAGACAGGTGGCAGCTTAATGCAGGGTGAAAGTCATGCAGAAAGCTCCTAGGAGCATTCTGCATGACTTTCACCCAGCATTAAACAGCTACCTGCCTAAAAAAAGTATCAAAATTCTTCTTTTCTAGAATTCTGGCTTAGAGAGGTTTTACTGTAAATATGAAATATACATGTATAGGAATTAACCTTTACTCAATGAGTCTTTTTATAATGACAAATTTACAATATGAAGAAGGGTATAGTTTTCCATGGCAGAAATTGTAGAATCTGATCTGTATTATTTCATAAGCAAACACGGCAGACCCTGATCAGAGTTGTCTGATCTGGATCTACTCTGTTTGCAAAGACATCAAAAAGGTGTTTCAATCAGGTAGAGTTAACCTTTTCCTTCATATAAACGCCTTTTCATGCATTTGCAGAGTTGATCCAGATCAGACAGCTGCTATAGGAGCCATCTGATCAGGGTCTGCTCTGTTCACTCATGAAAATATAATAGGTCTGACTACATTTTATGAAAATACAAATAAAATATATGTAGGTATGCCAGTATTAAAATTAAGCTTATGAATATTCATGATGTCATTATATCTTACATGAATATTGAACAGGGAAAGGGTTAATGATTTATTTACAATTGTTTTTCTCCGATTCTTATACCGTTACATGTAACTTTATTAATTCAGTTAAATGCGTATCGGCGGCAACAAATGGAGAAATATACTGCGAATCATGGGGCTGCCATTTCTGGTATTGATGTGGACAAAGACGATGTCTGGCCACTAGATGATCCCTACACTGAAGGTACTGACAATATTGAAACATGTTCTCGCCTGGAAGACAGGATAGTCGGGCCAGGTTAACCCTTTCCCTCATATAAACGTGTTTTCACGCGTTTCCAAACAGAGTAGACCCAGATCAGACGGCTCCTAGAGGAGCCGTCTGATCAGGGTCTGCTCTGTTTGCTAATAGAATTCTATAAATCTGTTTCTTTGCTTTCTAAAATGTCTACAATGTTCCACGTTCCATATTTCTTTATAACTATTTTGTTAATGAATATTCAGTAGGTATTGAAATTTGGCCTAAATACAGAACAGGGAAAGGGTTAAATACAGAACAGGGAAAGGGTTAAATACAGAACAGGGAAAGGGTTAATGTTTATTGTTGTACCAGCAAATGTTTTCTTTTCACCTTTCGAAGAATGATAATCACATTGTTGTTATTTTCCTATTTGAGGTACATTGACTTACCGGTAATCTTTTACCTGATGAATATTCATATAAGAAATGATATGAATATTAATTAGATTATATTTTTATAATGGCATATGAACACAGTAATTTTTTACCCTGGCAGAAACTAAATCAGATCTGCATTACATGTATTATTTTAAAAAAACAGAGCTTGCTGTGATTAGACAACTCCAACAGGAGCTGCCTTTTCTGGGTCTACTCTGTTTGCAAAGGCATAAATATGTGTATTTCAAGTAAAGGCTTAAGATTTGCTGCTTTGCCAACAGAGTAGACCCAGATGACTCCAGATGGGGCCATCTGATCAGGGTCTACACTGTTTGCTAATGGAATTATATAGGTCTGATTTTACAGTTTCTGTCATGGCCAAAAACACATTATGAAAAACATCAGCTAATTGATATTCATAAAGCAATTATATTATCCAGTTATCTAGCTAATATACATTGTATATTGTTCTACATTTATTTTTAGTAAAATATGAAAGCTGTACCATAAGAATAGCACTAAAAATATTGCAAACATGCTGCAGTTCTGTAACAATTATGCTGACAGACATGAGAAAAGGCCTTTGACGGGTCTACTTCATGTATATACATGTATGTGCAAAGACCTATATTATCATAGGTCTTTGGTATATGCAAGAATTTATGACCTTGAACATTAATGAATTTTTGTCATGAATATTAATTAACTGAACTTTTATTAAGGTATTTGGACTCTGGAGTTTTTGGTTCTGGCAGAAACTGTAGAATCTGACCTTTGATAAGCAAACATAGCAGGCCCTGATCTCATCTGGGTCTGCTCAAGGTGTAAAAATGTGTATCTATTGGGTATAGGGTTAAACTATATACAGTAAACCCTCTCTGTAACAACCACTAAATTACTTCCAGTATTTTGTGTTAAAGGCAGGTGGCTGCTAAGTGCTTAAAGCAAGGTGAAAGTAAAACAGAACGCTCCTATAGGAGCATTCTGTTTTACTTTCACATTGCTTTAAGTGGTCACCTGCCCTAAATACCAAATAATTAACACAATTTAGTGGCCGTTATAGAGAGGGTTTACTGTATTCCAAACTGAGTAACATGCATAAGTTGTATATATTTTATCAAGGAAAATCAGGGGATTCTCAAATGAAGTCAAAAACAGATGAAAGATGCTCTGGCCATACACAGGCAGCATTTGATTGTAACATGACCCAGCCTGACCATTCACAGTATGTAGTAAGTGGTCACATGACACAGACTAGCCAATCAATGAAGAGTAATGTCACATGTGGCAACTGTGGAGAGCAGGGACATACCAGGAAGTTTGTACACTGTCCTAGATACCACACAGCTGAGGAAACAGCCAGGAGAGAGGTAGGGGCTGCTGAAGTACAACCTTTCTTAAGTGGCCATTCATTTACTGAACATAGGAGTCTTAACCCTTCCCCTGTTCTATGTTAAACCCAAATTTAAATACCCATTGAATGTTCATGGTCAAAATAGGTACATGTATAATAAAGTATGGAAGGTGGACCATTGTAGCCATTTTAGAAAGTAAAGAAACAGATCTATCAAATTCTATTAGCAAACAGAGCAGACCCTGATCAGATGGCTCCTCTAGGAGCCATCTGATCTGGGTCTTCTCTGTTTGCAAATGCGTGAAAACACGTTTATATGAGGGAAAGGGTTAAAAAACAGGTGGTTGCTATATGCAGGGCAAAAGTAATGCTGCTATGCAGAAAGCTCATATAGGAGCTTTACGCATTACTTTTGACCTGCATTAAGCTACCACCTGCCTTACATTCATAATAAGACCTCTTTGAGATGGTCACTTAAGACAGGTTGTACTGTACTTAGAAGATAGATATACCTCCAGGTTGATGTGTGCTTACTGCTATTATAACCCTAACAGGACCAGTGCCTACACTTATGTTTCAGACTGGTTTAAGAACTTGCTTTGGGTAGAACCACAGGGGCACCTAAAACTAGGTTTTTTCATATATAAGAAAGTGTGGTTTGCAAGAACAGACATCCACCACAGTGTTGGAATAAGCCTAGTGTTAGGTGCCCTTAAATTATGAAAAATGGCATCTTAAGCATCTTATCACCCAAGCAACAGTCCTTTATAACCCTTTCATATTAACCCATATTCACACATCTTGTGAACAGTGTAGATCCAGATCAGACAGCTCCTGAAGGACTTTTCTTATTTTACAGTTTCCATCATGGTGAAAAAAAACTTTACCATGTTCCATTGTAATGACTTTGTCAGTGAATATTAATGAGGTGATAAAATCTGAACAAATGTTAAATAAGGAAAGGGCTAAGAATCTTGTCATATTAAGATGTAATCAAGAACTTTAATCCAAATTAAAACTTCTGTTAAGTACTCAGGTGAGTGATACTGGGCCCTCTTGTTTAACTCTTTACCTGATGAATATGCATGTATAAACCCGTTAGTCCATAAATATGCCTTTGTATTCCATGCAGAGTAGACCCAGGTCATATGGCTTCCATAAATACGCCTTTGTATGCCATGCAGAGTAGACCCAGGTCATATGGCTTCCATAAATACGCCTTTGTATGCCATGCAGAGTAGACCCAGGTCATATGGCTTCCATAAATACGCCTTTGTATGCCTTACAGAGTAGACCCAGGTCATATGGCTTCCATAAATCTGCCTTTGTATGCCTTACAGAGTAGACCCAGGTCATATGGCTTCCATAAATCTGCCTTTGTATGCCTTACAGAGTAGACCCAGGTCATATGGCTTCCATAAATACGCCTTTGTATGCCTTACAGAGTAGACCCAGGTCATATGGCTTTCATAAATCTGCCTTTCTATGCCTTGCAGCATAGACCCAGGTCATATGGCTTCCACAGGAGATGTCTGATTAGAGACTGCTCTGTTTGCTTATGAAATAATATAGTTTCTTCCATGGCCAAAATTTCCTTTGTTCATATGCTATTATACAAATGGGTGTAATTGATATTCATGACATCATTTCTTACATGAATATTCATGAAGTAAAGGGCTAAATAATGCCACTATGACTATTGACCTATTACCTCATAGGCTAGTTTAGATACAACCTCTTTGAATTAATCTACCGAAAAGGAGCATTAATTAGAAAAAAGGAAACTTTCAGAATTTTGTTGTTTGAAACCATTGTGATAAATAGAGCATTTGCTCCTGTAGGAGCGAATGCTCTATCTATCACAATGGTTTCACAAAGTGACTTTTACAGAGTCGTCAAAAGTCATCAATATGAGGGAATGGGTTAACTAGCTGAAGTTTTGTAACGGCATTATGAACAAAATCATTTTTGACCATGACAGAAACTAAAAATCATATCTGTTTGCAAATATATTATAAAAAATTGTCCCAATCAGGTAAATAGTTAAAAATTGTCACATAATAAAATGCTATTTAATTTATTCATAATTCATACATTTAATTCATATACATGTATTCTAATTTACAATATTTTTTTCCAATACACACAACTGTTATAGTGAAAACTTTTTTCTGTTATAGGACAAAGCCAAAGAGGACAAAAAGAGACGTGAATTGAGAGCTATTCAGGTGTGTACAGTTAGGAGTGTAACTGAATCCAAATGTAATGTACCCGCCATGGTATACTTCCCCGGGAAAATGTAGAATTGTGAAGGTTTTGAAACCATCGAGATAAATAGTGTCTATTGGAGCAAATTCTCTATTTATCACAATGGTTTCAAAAGGTGACATTTACAGAGGCGTCAAAAGGCATCAATAATCAATGTGAGGGAATGGGTTAAAGCTCACATAACAAGACTGAACGTTTATCAAAGTCTAACCACCCCCACCCCCTTAACATTCAATTTTGTTACATTTTGGTCATAATTTTATTTTCACCTTTCAGTTACACACATGTGTAAGTGTGTATTGCTAGCTATGCCCCTGACAGCTATGCAGACGCTGATAGTGATTATTTGGGAAGGGGCTAATTAAGTAAAATGAAGTCCTTAGCACTCACTGTCTGTCTGTGTCTCATTAACCTGTTACTTCATGAATATTTGTGCAAGTCTCCACCCATTATGAATATTAACTAATTTAATTATTGTATAAACAGTACACAAAATATCGAAATACTGAGATTTACAATAGTAGAATTGGATCTGTAATATGTAAGCAAACAGCAGACCCTGGTTAGATAGCCCCCATCATGTAGTCTTTGTACTATTATGTAGTTTTGTGCTATACTGTAGTCTGCTATCATGAAGTCTGTGCTATCATTGTAGTCTGCTATCTCTGTCCTATCATGTACGGTCTTTGTGCTATCGCACACTGTCTTTTTGGCAGAAATTTCTAAAAAACATCATGAATATCAGAGCTATCATGTACAGCCAGTCTTTTTTATCTCATATTTTCAGGAACAAATAAAACAGCAGATCAGTGCCCAGAAAGATGAGAAGAAGAAACAAGAAATCAAAAATATGCAGGTGAGTGTACAGATTATAGCATTGCTATTCAACATTGTTGTTACTAGCCAGCCCTCTGAGTTCTACATTGTCATGTATCTTTTGTTGTTACTAGTCAACCCTCTCTGTTTTGGACTGTTGTTACTAGTGTGCCCTCTCTGTTTTAGGCTGTTGTTACTAGTCAGCCCTCTCTGTTTTAGGCTGTTGTTACTAGTCAGCCCTCTCTGTTTAAGACTGTTAATACTAGGCAGCCCTCTCTGTTTTAGACTGTTATTATGTCCCCCAAATGAAGTGGGGAAACATATTGCGTTTGCTCTATTTCTTCTTATTATGTCTCCCCCCATTAGGGGAGGGAGACATATTGATGTTGTGCTTTCTGTCTGACTGTCCGTCCGTCCGTCAGTCTGTCTGTTAAAATTCTTGTGCAGCTAACTCCTTATACACTATTAGAGGGATTTCCTTCAAACTTTTACATATGAACCAGCTATATGTGAGGATGGTCATGTGGTTTGGAATTTTGCTTTTGCCAGGGTAGAGGGTGCCAGAGGGTGAATTCATTCCTCTTATGGGAGCGGGGTACCGGGGGAGACATGTGTTTTTCTCAAAAACAAACTCTAGTTATTCTTTCTTCTGATGCTTCCGATTCTTCTTCTTCCGCCGTGAACTTGTCCAACACATTTCTTGGTAAGTAATGGTTTGATGCTAATGAAACTTCACATGAACATTGCTGGTTAAATGCAGATGTGCATCCCACTTTTATTTTGAATTGCCATAGCAAGCAAATGGTGGGCTCTGATTGGTCGAAATTTAGATATTGTTTGGCGAAGTATCACATCAATCGATTTTGTTGAAAATTGGTATCATGGGATATTTTAGTACCCCAAATTGACAAACTAAGATATTGTTCAATTTTGCTGAAAATTGGTATGTTGGGATATTTTTGTACTCAGAATTGATTCAGAGGTCATTCAAAATAATTGGTTGCCGTGGTAACTGAATGATGGGCTCTGATTGATCAAAATTAGATATTGTTCGAATTTGCTGAAAATTGGCACTTAGGAGTATTTGGGTACCGCAAACTCAGTCAGGTTATTTTGAAAGATGGTAATGGTGTAGTGTTGTCTGTTTTAGACTTTCGTTACTAGCCTGACCACTCTGTTTTAGACTTGTTACTAGTCTGCCCTCTCTGTTTTAGACTTGTTACTAGTCTGTCCTCTCCGTTTTAGACTGTTGTTACTAGTCTGTCCTCCCTGTTTTAGACTGTTGTTACTAGTCTGACCTCTGTGTTTTAGACTGTTGTTACTAGTTTGCCCTCTCTGTTTTAGAATGTTGTTACTAGTCTGTCCTCCCTGTTTTAGACTTGTTACTAGTCTGTCCTCTCTGTTTTAGACATTAGTTACTAGCCTGACCTCTCTGTTTTAGACTGTTGTTACTAGTCTGCTCTCTGTTTTAGACTTGTTACTAGTCTGACCTCCCTGTTTTAGACTGTCGTTACTAGCCTGACCTCTCTGTTTTAGACTGTCCTTACTAGTCTGCTCTCTGTTTTAGACTTGTTACTAGTCTGTCCTCTCTGTTTTAGACATTAGTTACTAGCCTGACCTCTCTGTTTTAGACTGTTGTTACTAGTCTGCTCTCTGTTTTAGGCTTGTTACTAGTCTGACCTCCCTGTTTTAGACTTTCGTTACTAGTCTGCCCTCTCTGTTTTAGACTGTTGTGACAAGTCTGTCCTCTCTGTTTTAGACTTGTTACTAGTCTGTCCTCTCTGTTTTAGACTCTCGTTACTAGCCTGACCTCTCTGTTTAAGTTTGATAGGTATAATATTTTGCACTGATATCTTACTTAAATAGTGGCACTTTCCACTTTTGGAGTTTTGGTTAATAAATTTAGTATCAAATTTATTTTGTGCATTTCAGTAGCTTAGTGGAATGAAATGTATCTACCACGATGTGACAGAGAGCATGCTTATTATTTACTTGTTATGTAAAGCCCAAAGGTACCTTTTGTCTTGGCTTGGCTTATTTATCTTTATCTTTTCCTCAGGACATCGTCATGTCAGCAGAGACAGAGTTCCAGACGACCATGAACAGGCTACGGAACATCATAGATCAAGTTGAACACCTCTCAGATCCTGATTTGGAGATCAATAACAACAAGACCAAATCCAAACAGAAGAAGAAGAAAAAGAAATAGAATAATGATAGAAGTAAATGTAATTGCAAGAGACAATTAACTCTTTACATTATAAATATTCATGAAAGATTCAGTCCATTATGAATATTGATTGATTTTAACCCTTTACTCCATAGATATGCTTTTCTATGCCCTTTTGCAACCAGTGCAGACCCAGATCAGACAGCTCCTATAGGAAGTTTGATCTGGGTCTGCACTGTTTGCATTCAGGGTCTTTTAGACCCATGTTTATCCTGCCTTCCATGGAAATAATTGACAATATGTTACATGTCCATATCAAAATAGAATTTAAGATAATATATTAGCCCTCTCCCTGTTCAATATTTAGGAAAGAAAAAAATGATGTCTTGAAAATTTATTAGCTGAATTTTTATATTGGTCATGAATACACCTTGGCAAAAACTCTAAAAAAACATGTACATAATTCTCGAGGCAAACAGAGCAGACCCTGATCAAACAGCTCCAGCAGAAACTGTCTGATATGGGTCTACTCTGTTTGTAAAGGCACTAAAAGGGTTAGGGTTAAAATATATATTCAGTGGGAAGTGTTAAAAGTCTAGTATTGTATATAACTCTTTGTGATTAAACAGTTCCACAGTATATCATTTCATATTAAGCAAACAGAGCAGACCCTGATAAGATGGCTGATCCTACTCTGTTTGCAAAGGCATATATATGGAGTAAAGGGTTAAATGTAATTAAATAGAATCATGGGTATGTCAAGATTTTTAGATTTTGTCAAGATTGTGTTGGTTCCCTCAGAACGTGTCATTTTGAAAATGTTGTTGTTAAGAATATTAACTTGTAAAGTAACACCCAAATAAACCTTGCATTCAAATAAGCATCAATGCTGCTGTGTAAGACAGTTGGCGCATAATTCCTTAATTCTTTATTCTTTCGCTGCCTAATTTTGTCGTCTGCAACATTTGTCATCTGCTACAATTTTAATTTTTTACTTTTAATCATCATGTTTAACCCCCCCCCCCCCCCGGGATCGGGGGGGGGGTCTGTACATTTCAATCAGATCATGGTCTATGCTTATAAAACTTTTAGTTGAGTCTGAGTTCGTTCTCAAGTTTTTGATTGGCCAATCAAAAGCTTGAGAACGAAACTCAGACTCAACTAAAAGCTTTATAAGCATGGACCCATGCCTTGTTGGTACTCGTTAGAATTGCCTTTGAGAGGCAGCTAATGCTCCATAACTATGCCTATGTAGAAAAGCCCAAAGTACTAACAATGTTGGCCTATACGCGGGCTTTCCACAACCACCCGATTTATTTTTTTGTCTTGGGTACTTTTCTTGTCCTCTCAAAGTGTCCGAGCACCTTGGTATATGAGGCAAGGGCAGTGGCGTGTGTGGAGGGTAAAACAATTAACATCAAAAATTGCACATAGGTGTTAAGACTTTGACCTGATTCCTATCCAAAAACTTATATTTTGCCCGTAAGTGTCACTCATATTGAACTTGGTATGGTCTTTTATGAAATAGTCACCCTTTTTGTCAAAGACACAGGGTTTTCATTTTCATTCATAACAACCGATTATTTTCTGGACATAGCAGATTGCACTGACATGTTCTAAGATTGAATTTTCAAGGTTTCTAGAAAAACAACTGATGCAAAACTCATTTCAGCCGATGGTTTCCATCGGCAATCGGCTGAAAATAAAAACCCTGAAGACATATCTCAGAAACTGTTTGGACTTTTTCAATGAAACTCGGATCTGACATTGTCTCAGATTTAAGACCCCACTCGTACTTTAAATCAACCAACTGAGTCAAGGATGGGCACCCAAGTATGTTGTAGAGCCATATGTATAGAACATAATTATTCTTATACTTTTATATTCTATCCTCTTTAAGTAAATGAGAAATGGAGATTTTAGACTTGCATGTTTTATTGTGTTCAATATTGATTCTTTATGTTGGATTTTAGCTCGTTTGAGCATAAAGTGCTCAAAGCGAGACATTGTGATTGCTCTCTGTCCTTGGTCTATCTACATTTTCCTTTAACCCTTCCCACTATAACTATTAATGTAGCACTTAATTCTGTATGAATATTCATGAACTGAATTTTTGTAGTAACACATTAACCCATTCCCTCATAGGCTATTTTTAGATCAAACCTCTGAATAAAACTACCGAAAAGGAGCATTTACTAGAGAAAAGGAAAATTTTAGAATTGTGTAGTTTTGAAACCATTGTGATAAATAGAGCATTTGCTCCTATGGAGCAAATGCTCTATTTATCACAATGGTTTCATAAAGTGACTTTTACAGAGGTGTAGAAAGGGCGTATTTATGGAGGAAAAGGGTTAACCATGAAATTGTATCAGATAATCAGAATCTTATTCCATAAACAAATGGAGCAGACCCCGATCAGACAGCTGCTATAGGAGCTGTTTGATCTTGGTCCACTGTTTGCAAAGGTGCCAAAAGTCATCAATATGAAGGAAAGAGTTAAATGACATCTTAAAAAATATTGGTTCCAAGATTATGAAACTTTGCAGAGAACTGTACGTTTAAAGTAGCACTTTAATTACCATGGTAACCGAATTGAAAAACAATCTTTGTAATCTTTATCCCAATTGCAATATTTTGCAGAAATGATCTTCAGAAACAATGTAGTTATTAGATTTCAAGATAATTTTACGGGAATATACCCAAGTTTATTAAAATCGTTAAAGCTGCTGTGATTTGTCCAAAACTATGGCTGCCAGGGATAGGAATAGGTTTGTCCAAAACTATGGCTGCCAGGGATAGGAATAGGTTTATCCCAAACTATGGCTGCCAGGGATAGGAATAGGTTTGTCCAAAACTATGGCTGCCAGGGATAGGAATAGGTTTATCCCAAACTATGGCTGCCAGGGATAGGAATAGGTTTGTCCAAACTATGGCTGCCAGGGATAGGAATAGGTTTGTCCAAACTATGGCTGCCAGGGATAGGAATAGGTTTGTCCAAACTATGGCTGCCAGGGATAGGAATAGGTTTGTCCAAACTATGGCTGCCAGGGATAGGAATAGGTTTATCCAAAACTATGGCTGCCAGGGATAGGAATAGGTTTATCCAAAACTATGGCTGCCAGGGATAGGAATAGGTTTATCCAAAACTATGGCTGCCAGGGATAGGAATAGGTTTATCCAAAACTATGGCTGCCAGGGATAGGAATAGGTTTGTCCAAAACTATGGCTGCCAGGGATAGGAATAGGTTTGTCCAAAACTATGGCTGCCAGGGATAGGAATAGATTTCCCTGTATGACTTCCTAAAACTGAAATAAAAAAATAATTCTTCTTTGAAAGCTATGGCTATATTTTAGTTCATGTTTGTAGGAATGTTCTTATAGTTACTTTTACCAAGCTGTTGTAATCAGTGATAACATAACTGCTAGGGATGAGGTCAGTTTTTATACATGTACATCTGGACAAAAGTTATTGTATGTGTCATATTGCCCCAGGTGAGCGATATTGAGCCAGGATAGCACTCTTGTTGATTCATTGTTCAGTTTTTGTTTTTAACAGTTTATTTGCTTGTTCAAGTGTTAGATGACTATTTTCTTGACATTATTACAAATTATTCCTTATTTGAATAGGACATGAAAATAGGGAGAAACATATTTATGTTGACTTTTTGTTTCTGATTATACGTATTCAATACATATTCAGTTCAACCCTTTCCCTGTTTAATCCTTTTCTCTGTTCTGTATAGAGGCCAAATTTCAATACCCACTGAATATTCATTAGCAAAATAGTTATAATGAAATATGGAAAGTGGAGCATTGTACCCATTTTAAAAAAACAAAGAAACAGATCTATCAAATTCAATTAGCAAACAGAGCAGACCCTGATCAGACGGCTCCTCTAGGAGCCGTCTGATCTGGGTCTACTCTGTTTGCATGTGTGTGAAATCACATTTATATGAGGGAAAGGGTTAATATTTATTCAAGATAATGTCACCTGGTTGATATTCATGGAGAGAATCAATACAATTTAACATGGAAAGGGAATTTTTTCACAAAGGTCGAAACTGTAAAATCAGATTTATAAAATTCCATCGGCAAACAGAAAAGACTGATCAGACGGCTCCAATGGCTACTGAATTAGGCTTATTTTGAATGGTCATTGTACAAGATTTTACTGAAGTGTCTAAAGTATTTTAAAAGGTAGTAGATTCATTGTATGATGTAATTTTCAAAAAGAAGCATTTTCAGTATGGGTGCTAAAAATCTCAAATATTAGAAAATAAAAAGTTATTGAAAGGAATATGCTTTATTTTTCATTTGCATACCTTACAGCGTAATGTAAACATTTAAAACTCAGTAATTTGCACAACAGACAATATAAAACACTATGTTTGCAACTATGTCATGTATAATTTTAGCTCACAACTATTGCCCAGAGTGAGTGTTGGTAACTAGTCTGGATTTCCTGTCATAAACTTTTTTTCTTATTCTTGTCTGACACATTTCTTAGTAAGAAATTGCTTGTTATGTACAGATGTGCATCCCACTTAAGTTTTAAAAGATTGTCGTAGCAATCGAATGATGGGCTCTGATTGGTCGAAATTTAAAAATCGTGCAATGAAAGTTGGATATTGTTCGATTTTGCTGTAAATTGGTACGTTATGTCTGGATATTTCGGTACTACATGTGTTGAAAAGTATTGGTTGCCATGGTAATGAAATGAAGGTGTCTGATTGGTTGAAATTTTGATATTGTTTGACAAAATTTAGAAAAATTCGATTTTGCTGAAAATTGATGTTTGGATATTTTGGTTCACTAATTGATTGATAGGTATTTTGAAAGTATCGGTTGGCATGGTAACCATATGATTGGCTCAGATTGGTAAAAAATTAGATATTCAACAAAATTTAGATATTGTTCGGTTTTGATGAAAATTGGTATGTCAGGATAATTCGGTTCACAGAATTCATTGGTTGGTGTTTCCAGAGTATTGGTTGACGGGTAGCCGAAGGGTGGGCTCTGATTGGTGGAAATTTAGGTATGATTTGATTTTGCCTAAAATTGGTACTTAGGTGTATATGGCTACCCCAAACTCAGTCGTAGGTGTTTCAAAAGAGTTGGTTGCCATGGTAACTGAGTGTTGGCCTCTGATTGGTCGAAAGTCAGATAATCTTTGTATTTTGCTAAAATTCATATGGGCTGAAAATCTCTTAAACCAGTTGTCAGAATTTGAAATTGTTAGACTCTTTATAGTGAGATTGCTAATAATGTGATGATATCAAAAAATCACCTCTTCCATAAGAATTTATGCAGCCTGATTTTTTTTGCATCTAATCACCTTCACTGCTGTAATAACCACTGTACTAAGTGGTGCATGTGTTAATGCAGTCTGCATAATTCCTTAAGTTTTATAAAAAACATATTGACACAACACTTAATTAACCATTCCCCTCACAGCAACACATACTAACACCTCTGCAAACAGAGTAGACCCAGATCAGACTGCTTCTGTAGCACCCATCTAAAGCGACCACTTTATAAACATTGGCGTCATTTAAAGCATATGGTTGCTTAATGCAGGATGAAAGTAATGCAGAAAGCTCCTGTATGAGCTTTCTGCATACTTTTCATCCTGTATTGAGCTACCACCTGCCTATACGACCCAGTATTAGACCTCTTTTTGTTGGTCGCATTAGAAGGGTTTTACTGTGTTTAGCCAACACTTTCCTTCATATAAATGCCTTTCCACGCCTATGCAAACAGGATAGATCCAGATCAGATGGCTCCTATAGGAGCCGTCTGATCAGGGTCTGCTCTGTTTGCTTACGGTATAATATAGATCTAATTCTAATTCTGCCTCGGCCATAGAGTCCTGCGTACATATTCAATTAATATTCATGGTGTCATTATTTCTTACATGAACAGGTAAAGGGTTAGACATAATTTGCATGGTTAAGATCATAAACAAGTTTGTTATTGGTAAAATCGGACTCATTTCAGTTGAATTCCCTTGATCTTTAAAAGGTCCTTGACCTTTAAAGGCATTTAGTTTCCATTCATACTGTTGGTATACAAACTTTGTATTACTGTTAGATTGTGTTTCAGAATAATTTAGACCCAATCAATAGAATGGGTCTTGATATGTCCTGCTTTGTTTAACCGTATACTCCATATATTCATGGAAGAAATAATGACGTCATTAATATTATTTAGATTCATTTTTATAATGGCATATAAACACATGACCATTTTGGCCATAGCAGAAAATGTTGAATCATATTTATATTGTTTCATAAGTAAACAGAGCAGACCCTGATCGCTAATGAATATCCATGCAAGAAATTACTGAATATTAATCAGTTTTGGGCAATTTTGGCCATGACAGAAACTGTGCACCCAGAAATATATATAGATCTATAAGCAAAAAGACCCCGATGAGATAGCTCATACAGGAGCAGTCTGATCTGGGTCTACGCTGTTTGCAAAGGCGTACCGTATTTATGGAGTACATGATTAACCCTTCATTCCATAGATATACCTTCTAACGCCTTTGTAAACAGAGTAGACCCAGATTAGACATCTCCTGTATGCATTGTTAATGGAATTACATAGATCTGGTTCAACAGTTTCTGTCAATGTGCTCTTTTGTAAGTTAATCTAACCCGTTTGAAAAGACTATTCGCCCACAGCATATTAAAGGTTTAATAAACACTGATCCTAAAACCACGTGTATGAGTCATGCAGAAAACACCACATACAAAACACACAGCCGCCCGAACAGCTTAAAGCAGACAACGTTGTTTACAGACGAAACTTATTTGGCGCCAAAAGAGTTAAGGCTATGGTCACGTACAGATAGCCATATCGTACTGACCTTGTGGTGTATATACATTTAGACAATCATACTGGACCTAGTGATATATAACAGTGTTATAAGTAGATCTATGGTATATCAAACGGATTTTCGGAACATCCATTTGTGGATTTTGTTTCAGTTGTTCATGTTCCAGTATGACCCTGTATAGTTTGCCACCGCCACCTGTGTGCTCACCGTAGTTGAGAACTTTTAAATGAGTGGTCTTAACAGTCCAGCAATACATAACAATTCCGTCGATCCAATTTATTTCGTGTATTTCTTTTGTTTATAAAGGTAACAGTTTACCTGATAAAAACGCCTTTTTACTCTTATGCAAACAGTGTAGACATGTAACATGGTGAAAAAGTTGTGACTTGATTGGGACTCGAACCCAAGGCCTCTGGCTTACCATGCCAACACTCTACCGACTGAGCTACCAAGCCACACAACTGTTTCATCACACTGTCTACCCGGCTACAGACACAGAACAGACGGCTCCTTAATTAGTAGTCGTCTGATCAGGGTCTGCTCTGTTTGTTTATGGAATTACATGTAAATATATCTGAAGTACAGTTTCGGCTCTGGTCAAAAGATTCTTTTATAATATGCTAAACAAGCCTTATAAAGTCAGTTAGGTCTAGTAGATCTAAATGTATTGCTTAAATGAATATAATTATTCATGACGTGAAGGGATAAGATGTTCCAACTTAGAATCATCTCTATATATAGTTGAACACTATGATATAAACTATTGTTTTACTTTTCGAACTTACAAATGCGTTCATGAATAATGATTTAATATGATTGAAGTAGATGGAAATGACACTTGTTACGTGACAATGTCTAAAATTAAAGAAAGTCCTGTCGATAGTGGCGTATAAATTGCCGCCATGGTATTAATGACGTCAGTAGTTTATTGTGATGAAAAAACAAGTCAGGAAATGGGTAAGTAGATCTATGCTAATTTATCCGTAATCAATACTAATTTAGTGTTGCATGTACATTCAATAGGAAAGACGTCAACACTTTACTAGATATATGTACGTCTTTTTAATACCTAAATGGAAACAGAGTAGACCCAGATCAGAAGTTCCTGTATGAGCTATCTCATCGGGGTCTTTTCTGTTTGCTTATATATATATTTCTGGGTTTACAGTTTCTGTCGTGGTCAAAATTGCCAAAAACCTGATTAATATTAAGTAAGTATTTCTGACATGAATATTCATTAGCGACTATTTAGTAATTTCACATGGGGTCTCTACTGGCAAATACGTGGCCTCTTAATGCACAACGAGTCCATTTTGGAACCTTATGTATTATAAGAGTATGTGTCCTGCAAACTCTTTAAATGCGGGAAACAAGTGTCAAAGGGTTAAGGGCGTATATGTGTCAAAGGGTTAAGGGCGTATAATATACGCCCTTAACCCTTGATGTGTGTCAAAAGGTTAAGGACGTATTTGCGTCAAGCGGTTATGGGCGTATATGTGTCAAACGGTTAAGTGCGTATATGGGTCAAACGCTTAAGGGCGTATATGGGTCAAAGTGTTAAGGGCGTATGTGAGTCAAACAGTTAAGCAGGTGTATGTGTCAAATATTTAGGGACGTTTATGCGTCAAATGAATAAGGACGTCTCAATGACCTATATGCGTCAAAGGGTTAAGGGCGTATATATGAGTCATAGGTTGGGGACGTATATGCGTGAAAGGGTTGATGGTTGTATAGTCGACAGATCCACTATGCGTTTTTGTACATATATTGTTACATACAACTAACAGGAGCGAAGCACCACAATCAATACTATGTAGGAAATAATGACTATGAATATCACTTAGCTGAATATTTATAATAGCATCATGAGTAAAATAATTTGTTTACTATGGCACAAACTTTAGAATCAAATTTATATTATATCATAAACAAACAGAGCAGACCCTGATCAGACGGTTCCAACAGGATCCAGGATTTCAGATTAGGGGGTGGGAGCGTAGAAATTATTTTGGAAGGGCGTAGATTTTTATGTTTGATGACATAAATAAATCGTGTGTTTGTAATACATGTTGAAAAAGAGCTTAATTGGGTGAGAGAAATAAAACACTCCTACTGAATCATTGTTTTATTGATTTTTAGTATATACAACAACCACTAAATTACGTCAATTATTTTGTTTTAAAGGCAGGTGGCTGCTTAAAGCAAGGTGAAAGTAAAACAGAACGCTCCTATGGGAACGTTCTGTTTTACTTTCATCTTGCTTTAAGCAGCCACCTGCTCTAAATACCAACTAATTAACACAATTTAGTTGCCGTTATAGAGAGGTTTTACTGTATATAGATCTAAATATTACTAAAGCAAATTGTTTTGACAATTTTAGGGGGCGTACGCCGGCTCCACCCACTCTAAATCCGCGCCTGTACTCTGTAAAGGCGCCAATAGGCGTAGAGCTATGAGGTAAATGATTGGGGAGATTAAACTGTACATTGTGGAATAAAGGAAACAAAATACAATCATGTATATTTTAAAAAGGGGGCGTCGGGAATTGCTCTGCATGTTCTAAACAGTATGGACATTGAGCAGGCGAGCGCAACAGAAACATTATATATCTGGCAGTTATCTGACAGTCATCTATTTCAGCAGTATGCGGCATACTGTCAACCATGACAAACAATGTAGACCTTTGCCAAGGCTTCATCTCCGAGTCAAATTCAAGATTCAGTAGTATTGGCTCTCAAGCCCTAATCAGTTGAATGCTGACTTGATCCAACGCGGAGTGGTCTCCCATTGGTACGCGGTGTTTTAACTCTTAACTCCATATTTACGCCTTTGCAGAGTAGACCCAGACAAGACAGCTTCAATAAGAACCGTCTGGTCAGGGGCTGCTATGTTTGCTTATGCTATGATATCAATAAGATTCTACGGTTTATGCCAAGACCAACAATTCCTGTGCCCATGTGCTACATGTATTATGTCAATTAATGACATGAAATGACAATTAATTTTATTTATATTAACTAGGTCATTTTTCTTACATGAATAATTTGAATATTCATGGAGCAAATGTTTAACCCTTTATTCCTTGAAAATCCTTGTAAAAACAATGACATCATGAATACTAATTAGCTGAACATTTATAACGGTGCGTGTATATGCACAAAGAAATGCTTGGTCATGGCAGAAAATGTAGAATCAGAACTGTGTAATTCCTTAACCCTTTCGCTGCCAATGCCGGATCTGTAATTACCTATGCAAACAGTTTGGATCCAGATGAGACGCCGAGTAACTCGGTGTCTCATCAGGATCCAAACTGTTTGTTACTGTTACTATGTTTTTGAAACAAAAATGAAGAAAATAAAAAAAATGAAAATTTGTAGCATACGACAAAGTTAGCAGACGACAGAGTTTGGCAGCGAAAGAGTTAAGCAAACATGGCAGACCCTGATCAGACGGCTCCTGTATGAGTCTACTCTGTTTGCAAAGGTGTTAAAATGCGTATTTAGGATTAACCCATTCCCTCATATTGACGACCTTTGGCGACTCTGTAAAAGTCACTTTGTGAAACCATTGTGATAGATAGAGCATTTGTTCCTATATGAGAAAATGCTCTATTTATCACAATGGTTTCAAACTACAAAATTCTAAAGTCTTCCTTTTCTCTAGTTCATACTCCTTTTCGGTAGATTTATTCAAAGAGGTTGTTGCTAAAAATAGCCTATGGAGGAAATGGGCTAAAGGGGTAATAATTTGGTATTCATTTTGTTAGCAGATTGGAGAAACAGTGCTTGGTCAACGCTGTTTGCAAATGATAGTTAACCTTTTCCCTCATATAACCACATTTTCACGCATTTGCAAACAGTAGATCCAGATCAGACGGCTCCTATAGAAGCCGTCTGATCAGGGTCAGCTCTGTTTGCTTTTGACATGATATAGATCTGATTCTGCAGTTTTTGTCAAAGAAAACAATTTCCTTGAAATGTTAACATCATTAAAAAAAATAGCTAATAAATATTCATGGTGTCGTTATTTCTTACATGAATATTGAACAGGCAACGGTTTAACCCTTTCCCTCATATAGACGTGTTTTCACGCATTTGCAAACACAGTAGACCCAGATCAGATGGCTCCTAGAGGAGCCATCTGATCAGGGTCTGCTCTGTTTGCTAATGGAATTTGATAGATCTGTTTCTTTATTTTCTACAGTGACTAAAATATTCCACCTGAGCAGACCCTGATTCCACCAGAGCAGACCCTGATCAGACAGCTCCTCTAGGAGCTGTCTGATCTGGGTCTACTGTTTGCAAATGCGTGAAAACACGTTTATATGAGGAAAAGGGTTAACCCTTTCCTTTTATGAACAGCATTTCACGCATTTACAGAGAAGACCCAGATCAGACTGTTATCAGATCAGAGTCTGTTAATGGAATTTGATAGAACTGCTTGTTATGTTTCTAAACTGGTTAGAATGTTCCACACTTTCCATATTTTATTATAACTATAGTTTGTCCATGAGTATTCGGCAGGTATTGCAATTTGGAATAAACATAGAACAAGGAAAGGGTTAAAGCAGAAGACGGACAGAGTCTACACGGTGTGCAAGCGCTATGAATATGCACGTTTTGTCATGAAATGGCTAATCAAGCTGAGTAAAATGCATGCTGAGTAAAATTTTGTCGCCAGCCAGAAAATAATTATCATCTGCTACAAATCTTAAAAAAAATC
The DNA here is from genome assembly GCA_963576725.1 of Azorinus chamasolen. Classification (NCBI taxonomy): domain Eukaryota; kingdom Metazoa; phylum Mollusca; class Bivalvia; order Cardiida; family Solecurtidae; genus Azorinus; species Azorinus chamasolen. The sequence goes on from OY755249.1 coordinate 56,726,302, forward strand.
ACATCTCTTCCAAAAATGCGGTCTGAACCGGCGTTTAACCGATTTAATTGGATTCTGCTGAAAGGTCGAAATCCAAATGTCGCATCCGGATCCAAACTGTTTTTGCATGGGTAGTCACAAATTCGCCTCTTGCGAGCAAAGAGAATGAACAAATGGATTATGTCGAGTTTGCTACAGTTAATCTAGCAACAAATGAATGAATGTTAATCTTTCCCCGTGGTGAGCCTCTTAGGAGAAGTCCATTTTTACGATAATTTCAAAGTTTTGTTATTTATGTTATTATGAATAAATTCATTCCTACTGAGCTCACTGGTCTTGTTTTAAAGATTTACGTATAGTTTTTACTGGATGTGTCGATTTTTGTTGAATTTTAACTTTTGTTTACGACGGTCCCCCATACAGCAAATTAGACTTGCTCGAATTGTGCAATCTGATTGGTTGGCGGTAGGTATATATATCAGCTGTTCACCTTAGTTCAGTCTCTCGAGTCAATCACAAACAACAGTAGGATCGAGCGATTGTGTTTGACCGTTCGAATATTGAATGAATGAAAAATAACGGTATTTGTAGTTATGTAAGTCCTGTTTGTTTATACTACTTTAATCTTACACACAGTTGCATGGATTTGATTAGCAAACATGGATCAATTGGAATTATTGTAAATAGTCTATTGATCAGTGGATTAGCATGTAATTGGGTTTTTTTTTTGTTTTTTTCTGTTTGCAGTTCTTGTGTACTGTCTGCATTCGTCTTTGTACTGGTCAACGTAACACTGTATCTGATGAACAATCATATAAGAAATAATAACCTGAAAATTAGCCTCTTTTATAATGACATGAATTAGAGCAGTTTTGGTCATGATTGATAGAAACTATAACCATAATTAAGCAACCAGTGCACCCTGATCAGCCGGTTCCTGCAAGATCCGGGTCTACTCTGTTTGCTAACTTTACGATCGCTTAAATGCATCTTTTGCGCAAATGAAAAAATATATACTTAATGCTGCGTATGGGTATTGTTTTACTTGGTCCGCAATTATAGTTTCTATTTTGCTAGCTCTTGTTACTTGCACGGAATGTATCACGGGTAATCTGAAAACTGTGCAGATCAAAAGCGTCTTTCTACAATTCCACATGTCAGAATCAATAGTATGCGTAACTAGGTTTATAATGTTGTGTCGTCAGACAATGCAATAGTGTGTAGGTTGGTTTAGGATGCAATAATAGACGTAAGTAATGCTGTAATATATATTTGTTGTATGTAGTTGTTTTGAGCAAAAGTACACAATTTTTAATTTTGTGATATTCTAATGTGCATATATGCTTTTGAAAAAGTCACGATTCTGCGTTTAATTTGTGCGTGATCTCCGGGTGATCTCAGTAGCGATGTTTAGGAAATGGGGGGAATTAATTTATAGCTTGACAGAATCCCATGTTTTTACCGATTAAAAATGAAATCTTACTTTGTATGGTCGATATTTTTCAGTGTTAAGTAAACATTGAGAAAAATGCCGGAGGTAATCGTTGCGGCACATACTGACATGAACTCGGAGGAAGAAAAATCGCCGAGTCCTACACCTTCCGGTTCCCCCAAGTCGCCTCAATACAAACGTTTAATTGATCGCATCAACAAACGCATCCACAATGGCAGAACTTGGTTTTCACTGGAATTCTTTCCACCGAGGACGGACAATGGAGCAGTCAATCTTATTGCACGGTAAGCTGTTTCATTCTGAGTCTTGTATTACTCGCATGAAGACGAAATGCGGAAACGTAAATATGTTCCGCTCCGGTGGGAAATGTCAAGATCACGGTCGGTTGGCACGCTTGGTGAGCGTGGCGCTATAAATAGTAACAATATTACCTTAGTGTATTGGTAAACACGGGAGGTTAAATTAAGAGGTTAAATCAGTTTTGTTTACCTATTGGTAATGCCGCTGTGCAGAGTTCGCACTCAAAGGATGTTGTATTGTTAAGCAAAATTCAAGACTTTTGCAGAATTTTCATTATTTCATAAAAATGCATGTCTGCAAGCAACATTGACCGTGCAAATTGCCTATTTACACCAGAGACATACATGTATACCATGTCTTTGTTTACACGCGCATACAAACCTGAATCCAAAACCTGGATCCAAATTGTTTGACACATTTTAGAAATGAAATTACAGGGTAAATTAAATGTGAAAAGTGTGGACAAACTGATTTACTACCTATGACAGGAAAATTAAATTACATATTATATATGAACTCTGCTCAAATAATCCACACCTGTCACACCTTGCTCACATAATCCACGCCTGTTGCACCTTGCTCACATAATCCACACCTGTTGCACCTTTCCCTGTTCTATGTTTATTTTAAATCTCTGCCTACTGAATATTAATGGACAAAGTAGATATAATGAAATAAGGAAGGAGGGCTAGTGAAGACATTTTAGAAACTAAATTAAGAGATCTAGCTATCAAAGTCCATTAACAAACAGAGCAGACCCTGATCCGATGGCTCCCATAGGAGCCATCAGATCTGGGTTACTCTGTTTGCAAATGCGTGAAAAGGCGTTTATATGAGGGAAAGTGTTAACCTTGTCATCAACTCTTTCCAAACTAGTGACACATTTGTGATAACTTGTTGAAATAGTTTAGATTCACATTTGAGTAACTCTGGGCATCTCATCAGGATCCAAACTGTTTGACTCTCTGGTTGTTACTGTCAGGAGATATGAATGAACAATATGTTGCAGATGACACACTGACCCAGTGTACAAAGACTTAACCCATGATAAGCTACTCACCTGTCAAGCTTGAGAGATCATGAGCTTGTTTATTTTGAAAATACAGGGTGAATGACCTTAGTGGTGCAAGGGGCATAATAAGGGGAATTTTCACTGCATTTGACCCCTGAGACCAGAGACTTATATTCATCTGCTTCTATTAATGATTTTTTTGTGTGATAACCTATACATCTCCATATCATCAGGATCCAAACTGTTTGGCACCCAGATCATGTATTTTAACCCTTTGCCTGTTGAATATTAACCCTTCGTTTGCTATTCACGTCAATATACCTACCTGTAAATAGTGAAGACCCAGATGAGACAGCTCCTGCAGGAGCTGTCTCATCTGGGTCTGCACTATTTACAAATTGATTGTGCAACCAGTGCACTCCACAGCAGTGATTGCACAGAGACATAATTGTAGACCGTGAAGATATATGTAATTATACCACAGGGCATGGGTAAAGAAGAAGAAATGCATTTTAAAATTCAGCAAGAGAAGGGTTAAACTTAATGTAAGAAATAATATTTATAACATCATGAATAGTAATTAGCTGAACTTTTATAATGTAAACTTTTCAGGGAAAAAAGCTGTAGAACCCGATCACTATAATATTATGGCAAAAGCAAACAGCAGACTCTGATCAGATGACTCCTATAGCAACTGTCAAATCTATGTCTACTCTGTTTGCAAATGTGTGAAAAGGCATTTAGATCTGTATGATGGAAAGGGTAAAAAGGTACGAAAATGCTGCAATGAGAAAATATATAGACAATATCTTTGTGCCAAGTATTAACAATACCTCATAATTTGCTCAGCTGTTTAAATGTTGAAATAGTGGTTGTATATGGATACAAAATGTTGTGTTGGTAATTGTTTTTTTATAACCTGTTTCTCAATAACCCATGTTAAAATTCAGGTTTTCACTGGATTTTCACCTAATATAAATCACAATGTTTGAAGGCCCAGTGAAGTTTGGTATCTGTTAACCTTTTCTCTCATACAAACTCTTTTAAGACCAAGATCAGATGGCTGCTGTAAGACCTTTCTGTTCTTGGTCTGCCCTGCTTGCTTATGATGTTATAATCAATCTGCATGACTACATTTTCTACCAATATCAAGAAACCTTTTGTACATATGCCAATATAAGATTTCAGCTTAATAAATATTCATGTTACCTGATGTTATCATTATTTTACCCCCACAAACGAAGATTGAGAGGGGATATATAGGAGTCAGTGTGTTGGTTTGTCTGTCTGTCTGTCTGTGGCACAACCTGGCACAAATCCTGTTTGATTTACCATCAAGACAGATGAGCGGGAGTATTCCATCACCTTTAGTGATACTTCTAGGTTTTACGTGAATAGAAGAAACTTCAGCCGAATGACCCAAGAAAATTAATGCTTTAACTCATGAATATTTGCAATGTACATGTATACATGAAATTCATGGCTACATGAATATTCATAAGCTAGATTTATATGGTAATGGCCAATGAACAAATTAATTTTTGGCCATGGCAGGAACTGTAGAATCAGATCATGAGCAAACAGAGCAGACCCTGATCAGACGACTTTTACATAATGGGTGGAGACTAATATGAATATTTATCAAGTAAAGGGCTGCGCTACCACCTGTCTATAAGATTCAGATGTCCGGATAAAATGCATAAGTTAAAACATTTTCAAGAATAACCGTTTGTTGTAACCACTCTTTAGAATTGTCCTGAAGAGACAATTTTAAGGAGTGGTCACAACATAGGGTTTAGTGGACAAATGCTTGAAAAGGTGTTTATATGAAGGAAAGGGATTATTATATGCTATAATGCACTTCTTTACCTAATCCATCTGATTGATTATCTGCAGGTTTGAGAGGATGTCTGCAGGAAAGCCCCTGTTCTGTGACATCACATGGCACCCGGCTGGGGATCCTGCCAACATTGAGAAGCCAACCAGCTCAACCTGCATTGCATCAGCTATGTTGAACTATTGTGGCCTCGAGACTATGCTCCACATCACTTGTGCCAACCAAAGTCCTGAAGAAATTGTAGCAAACTTGAAGAGGGCAAAAGACCTTGGCATTAGAAATCTGTTAGCTCTCAGGGGAGGTAAGTCTAGCCCAGTGTATTTTAAACCTTTATCTGCTATTTGCAAACTGTATCACATTTGCAAACAGCTCGGTTCCAGATGAGTTGCCTAGTTACTCAATGTCTCATCAGGATCCAAGCTGTTTGACACTCAGTCTATAGTTACTGAAAAGCTTCATCAAATTGGCAGTAATTAAGTTGCACCAGATAAAAAAATTCACTCTGAAATAAGGGTTAACCGTTAAAAATCTGGATAAGTATTTATTGGTATATGTACTGCAGTAGGCATACAAAGCTAATTATCACTTCTTGATTATTTTTAAATGCTGGTAAATGTTTTTTTCCCCCCACATACCACTCTGCACAGGTTTTCCATTTTCAGATTAGATTAAATTTTATCCTTTACCTGTAGATAATAGATAAAATGAAGAACTAACTCCAGATTTATAAAATTTAAAGTTTGGTCCATGGGATTTCATCAGAGCATATTTTTTTTGCTGTCTGTCTGTTGGTTGGCAGCTTTGTTCCCAACTTTAACATTTAGCAATAATTTTGTAGCCATTACACATACATACTTCAAACTTGGCATGCATGTGCAACGTATTGAGGCAAACACTTTTAGGGGTGACTTATTAAGGTCAGGGTCATACATCAAGGTCAAAGGTCATATCAGGGGCATAGTGTTTCACAAACACATCTTCATTCTTGTTATAATGGTATTTAAAACATAGGATGTTTGAGCCTAAGCAGAAACTGTAGAATAAGATCTATATAATTCTATCTTACAGGAGCCATCTGATCAGGGTCTACTCTGTTTGCAAAACTCTAAAAGGTATCTTTATCTGGTAAAGGGTTAACCTTTAATTCCTTAGATACACCTTTTAATGCCTTTGCAAATAGAGTAGACCCAGATCTGATGGATGTCGTTGGAACATTTATTCTGTTTCTTTATGGAATTATATAGATCCAAATCTAGTTTCTGTCTTGGTCAAAACATCTTGTGTTATATGCCATTATAAAAAATGATTTAATGAATATTCATGATGTCATTATTTTTACATTAATATTCAGGTATTCAGTAATCTGTTAACCCTTTCCTCCATAAATATGTCTTTCTACGCCTCTGTAAAAATCACCTAATGAAACCATTGTGATAAATAAGGCATTTGCTCTTAATATGAGCCAATGCTCCATTTATCACAATGGTTTCAAACTACAAAATTCTCAAATTTTCCTTTTCTCTAGTTAATGCTCCATTTCGGTAGATTTATTCAAAGTGGTTGGATCTAAAAAATAGCCTGTGAGGGAATGGGTCAAGTGTTAAAACAGCATATTCTTCCTTAGTATTTTTTTTTTACAAAGCTTATAATGGTTTTGAATGACAAACAGTGCAAACCCTGATAGGATACCTCTGATACTGATCTACACCATTTACAAATATATATACATGTACACTCATTGCCCACATTCAGAGGTTAACCCTTTCCCTGTTCTATGTTTATTACCAATTTCAATACCTACTGATAATTCATGGAAAAATAGCTATAATGAAATATGGAATGTGGAACATTGTAGACATTTTAGAAAGCAAAGAACCAGATCTATCAAATTCTATTAGCAAACAGAGCAGACTCTGATCAGACGGCTCCTCTAGGAGCCGTCTGATCTGGGTCTACTCTGTTTGCAAATGGGTGAAAACACGTTTGTATGAGGGAAAGGGTTAAAAGCAGCTAGCTGCAAAATACAGTATGAAAGTGATGTAGAGTGTGCATGTGCTTTCTGTATAACTTTCCTCCTGCATTAATCCGTTACTCCTTAAAAAGGCATTTTAATGCCTTTGCAAACAATAGACCCAGACCAGATGTCTCCTATAGGGGCCATCTGATCAGAGTCTGCTCTGTTTGCCACCTATCTTACATACCTATAACTAGACCTCTTTTGATGGCCACTTAAGACAGGTTCTATTGTACATTTGTATATTGAATGGTCATTTTAGAGAGGTTTACAGTATTCTTAGCCATGACTGGTATGATTATATTGATCTTTGTAGACCCCCCTCAAGGAGCAGACAACTGGACATACCAGGAGGGTGGACTCAATTACTCCACAGACCTAGTGACCCTCATCAGGAAGGAGTTTGGAGATTATTTTGTCATCTGTGTGGCAGGTAAAATAATTGAAATTAATTTTCTAACTTATCATAGTTGAACTCTTGATGACCTTTGCAAACAATTTAGGTCTAAGACTATGTATAGAAGAGTTCGGTACTGTGAGGGTAAAAACTTACTGCCGTAAACCCCCTCTAAACGGGACTTATCACGATTAACTTTACATGAAATATGCAGTAAGGAGTCCTGATGTTTCATGATTCAAGTAACCTGGAGCATGCAGTAGACCACATTATCTATTAACCCTTTCCCTGTTCTATGTTTATTTCAAATTTCAATACCTACTGAATATTCATGGACAAAATAGTTATAATGAAATTTGGAAGGTGGAACTATTTAGCCATTTTAGAAAGTAAATAAACAGATCTTTCAAATCCCATCAGCAAACAGAGCAGACCCTGATCAGACGGCTCCTATAGGAGCCGTCTGATCTGGGTCTACTCTGTTTGCAAATGTGTGAAAACATGTTTATATTAGGGAAAGGGTTAACATAGGTGTCTGTAAAACCATGTGGTTGCTTAACTCTTTACTCCATATAAACACCTTTTTTAATGCCATTGTAAACAGAGTAGACTTAGATCAGACTGCTCCAGATCAGGTGGCTCCTAAAGCATTTGTCTGATCAGGGTCTGCTCTGTTTGCTTATGGAAATATAACAGACCTGACTCTATAGTTTCTACCAATACCAAAGTCTCATATGTATATGTTCATTTTAGAAATTCAGCTAATTATTATTCATTATGTCATTATTTCTTACATGAATATTCAACAGGGAAAGGGTTATCAGTATTAAAGTTCCAAAGTAGCAAAGAAAGCTCATATAGGAGCTTTCAGCATAACTTTTGACCTGCATTAAGCTACCACCTTTATAAAATCCAGAATTATACAACTTTTGAGTGTTCATTTTAGCAGGACTACTATATAAGAAATAGATAAAAACTAAAGCTGAAGTACCTGGGTACTAGAGTGGAAGAATGATTATGTTACTTGATCTTATCTCTTGTTTCATTTGTTTGGTTGTCAAGGTTACCCAACTGGCCACCCAGAGAGTGAGTCATATGAGGAGGATCTGCAGAATCTGAAGAAGAAAGTAGATGCTGGAGCTGACTTCATCATCACACAGTTGTTCTTCAAGGCAGAGACTTTCATTAAGTTCCAGCAGGACTGCCGTGCCATCGGCATCGACTGTCCTATCATACCCGGCATTTTGCCCATCCAGGTAGTAATTTTCTGTTTGAAAATTTCTTCTATGCTTAACCCTTTTCTCCATAAACACGCCTTTCTACGCCTTTGCAAACAGAGTAGACCCAGATCAGACGGCTCCTGTAGAGACCGTCTGATCAGGGTCTGCTCTGTTTGCTTAATATAGAATTTGATAGATCTGTTTCTGTAGTTTCTAAACTGGCTACAATTTTCCACCTTCCATATTTCATTATAACTATTTTGTCCATGGACATTCACTAGGTTATGATTTTTGGAATAAACATAGAACAGGGAAAGGGTTAAAGAGGTTAGATCTAAAAATAGCCTATGAGATAATAGGTTAATGAATGAAGGATGCAATAATAAATATTGTCCACTCTTGAGATGGTTGTAATGTGTGATCAAATATAATACCTTTGCTTTTAAGGCCTACCAGTCCCTGAGACACATCGTGAAACTTTCTCGCCTGGAAGTGCCCCAGGAGATCATAGATGCAATAAACCCTATAAAAGACAATGATGAGGCCATTCGTAACTTTGGCGTCGACCAAGCAGTTGCCATGGTGAAGGAGCTTTTTAATAATGGAATACTAGGCCTTCATTTCTATACATTGAACAGAGAAGTGGCCACAATTGAAATCTTAAAAAGACTAGGAATGTGGGATGAGGATCCATGGAGACCATTGCCATGGAAAGCAACAGCCAATCACAGCAGAGTGACAGAGGAAATCAGACCAATATTCTGGCGATCTCGACCAAAGAGTTATGTACATAGAACCTCAGACTGGGACGAATTTCCTAATGGGCGATGGGGAAATTCATCTGCAGCGTCATTTGGTGATCTGGCAGACTATTACTTGTTTTATTTAAAAAGCAAAGCATCCAAAACAGACTTGCTGAAACAGTGGGGAGAAGAGTTGACTTCAGAACAAGATGTGTTTGACGTGTTTCATGATTACATTTTGGGAAATGTGAACAAAACTGGTGTGAAGGTAGGAATGCCTTTCATGACTAACCTCTATCATTCACAGGGTCCGAGGTCTAGATAAGATTCTTTACCCTTCGCTTGCTATTCACGTCAATATACCTACCTGTAAATAGTGAAAACCCAGATGAGACAGCTCCTGCAGGAGCTGTCTCATCAGGGTCTGCACTATTTACAAGTTGATTGTGCAACCAGTGCACTCCACAGCAGTGATTTCACAGCGAAATACACAGTTGAACACAGTGAAGATATATGTAATTATACAACAGGGAATGGGTAAAGAAGGAGAAATGTATTTTAAAATTCAGCAAGCGAAGGGTTAAATTACATTTTTTTCCCCAGAACGGTTCCTTAATTACTCCACCAAACCCTATATCTCTTCTAGACGATTCTAAAAAGTGGTCAAAATGAGAAATGACATTTTTAGCATTTAACCCTTTTGTCTTTTCACACACTTGCAAACAGAGTAGACCCAGATCAGATAGCTCCTGTAGTAGCTGTCTGATGAGGGTCTGATCTGTATGTTTATGACATTATATAGATATAAAGGGTTAACCCTTTCCCTCATATAAACGTGTTTTCACGCATTTGCAAACAGAGAAGACCCAGATCAGACGGCTCCTAGAGGAGCCGTCTGATCAGGGTCTGCTCTGTTTGCTAATAGAATTGGATAGATCTGGTTTTTGCTTTCTAAAATGTCTACAATGTTCCATCTTCCATATCTCTTTATAACTATTTTGTGAATGAATATTCAGTAGGTATTGAAATTTGGAATAAACATAGAATAGGGACAGGATTAAGGCAGATTCTACTGTAATTCCATATTCACGCATATTGTGCTAAATGATAATGCTTCACTAATCCTTTACTGGGTAGAGAATGTTTTTGACACCTTTGCAAACAGAGTAGACCCCAGATTAGATGGTTCCTTTAGGAGCTGTCTGTTCTGGGTCTGCTCTGTTAGAATATCTAATCGAATATCTTAGGTCTGAGTCTATACTATGTTGCATAGCTATATGTATTCACTTGTTTTATGTAACAACATGAAATGATTAGTAAACCCCATTCTGCTTGCATATCTTTCATGTAGTACAAAAATCATTGCCAGTATTTACATTTATTTCTTAAAGGCATTATTTCTTCAATTCATTTTCAGAAATGCATAAGGTCAAATAATTTGGACCCTGGTGAGACGCCGAGTTACATCTGGATCCAACCTGTTTACAAATGTTATCACAAATTTGTCACCAGAGTCATGAACCCGTCACTTGCTATTCACATCAATATAGCTACCTGTAAATAGTGAAGACCCAGATGGAGCTGTCTCATCAGGGTCTGCACTATTTACAAGTTGATTGTGCAACCAGTGCACCCCACAGCAGTGATTGTATAGCGAAATACTTGTACACAGTGAAGATATATGTAATTATATAACAAGGCATGTGTTTTAAAATTCAGCAAGAGAAGGGTTAACATTTATAATAAATAGGTGGAGACTACCATGTATGTTTTGTATATTTTTCAGGTTACTAAGATACCATGGGATGATGATGAGTTGTCTTCCGAGACTGGCCTTATCTCAAATCACCTGGCCATGGTAAACCGCCGTGGCGTACTTACGATCAACTCGCAGCCCCAAGCTAATGGCGTCTCCTCCTCTGACCCTATACTAGGCTGGGGAATCCCTAATGGGTACATCTACCAAAAGGTATTTCAACTGGTGCTTTACCCCACCTAAACATAGACAAATGGTGGTGTACTGATAATTATCAAATCCATTTCGTCATATCCTAAAAAGGAGTTTATAAACTAAAGAAGTTATACAGTATAACTTTTCATGAGCAGCCATTACTTTATTGAATACATGTATATGAATCTTAAAAAAGCAGCTGGTTGCTTAATGCAGGGCAAAAGTAATGCAGAAAGCTCCTATAGGAGCTTTCTGCATTACTTTTGACCTGCATTAAGCTACCACCTACATTTCAGACCCATAGTTAGACCTCTTTTTGATGGTCTCTTAAGACAGGTTCTACTGTATGATATTGAGTGATGCAAGGGGAGCCACTCCGAGCTGATGTATTAGTTTCTAATTATTTATTCCCCTTTGACTGCTTTGATGCAATTTTTATTGGGATTATAATCCACCATTTTTTGGAGAGAAACATAGTACACAGTATTGCTGTCATATCTATCCTTTTTTCTTTTGTGTTGTCAATACATTATTCATGCACATCGTTACAAATATGTTTAATTCATTACCTGTTCACTGTTCATTTAAGAATTAATGATGTCATATTTATTAGCTGAATTTTCATTATTTAAACTTTTCAAGGGATTGTTTTTGCTTTGACAGAAACTTTAGAATTAGATCAATGTCATGCAATAAGCAAACAGAACAGGCCCTGATTAGAGGGGGTATCTGATCTGGGTCTATTCTGTTTGCAAAAGCGTAGGTGTATTTATGGAGTAAAAGGTTAATTAGACTGACATACCGTAATAGAAAATAGTATTTACTCTGTAAAAATGTGTTTATATGAAATTACCATTAACCCTTTGAATGCAGAAATGAGTGTACTAACCCAATCAGAGGGCTTCCAGTCTGCACTGTTTGTCATTCATGTGAGGAAGCCTTCCAGCTGGCTTGCAGTAGGTTGGTGGTTCTACCCAGGTTCAAAAGTACATGTATTAGCAATTGGATCATTTTTTTAGAGAAGAAAAGAAAATGAATGAAAATCTATTTTGCTAAAGTAAAAATTGTCCACAAAAATGTCTGTTTTAATTACATGTATCACAATTAATTAATTTGTCTTCTATTTCTTTCCAAAAGCTCACTCGAAGTGTCATAGGATACCAGAAGTCAAGATAAGATGTGAAAATTAAAACATTTTCATTAATAACTTCATTATTCCTCCACCAAACCCTATGTTGTGACCACTCTTTAGAAATGTCTTTTCGAGATGGTTCTAAAGAATGGTCACAACATAGGGTTTGGTGGAGAAATGACAGTTTTAGCATTTGGGTACGCACCGGTATCTGTAGCGCTGAGATGCTGTGTGACCATAAATTCACTGTTTAAGCGTGCAGAGAGTAACCTTCCCTGTGTGCATATTAATGATGGCCTTTGCAAAATGTTTAGATCCAGATGAGATATCTATTTGCTGATGACACTATGAGCATTGCTTTTCAAAAGAAGTAGAAGAAAATGTACATTGTAATTAGAAAGAAAATTTAAGCAGATGGTGTTACAGCAATTACAGTTAAACCCCTCTAAACCGGACATTAATTTTGGTATAAATATCGGTTTTGGAGACAGGTGGCAGCTTAATGCATGGGTAAAAGTCATGCAGAAAGCTCCTAGAGGAGCTTTCTGCATGACTTTTACCCTGCATTAAGCAGCCACCTGCCTAAAAGTAGCTAAATTCTTCTTTTCTAGAATTCCGGTTTAGAGGGGTTTTACTGTACCTACAAGATAAAGAATTAACATTTTACTCAATAAATGAGCCTTTATACACCTTTGCAAACACAGAGTAGACTCAGATCAGATGCCTCTTGTAGGAGCCATCTGATCAGAGTTTGCTCTTTTTGCTTATAAAAAATATAGATATGATTTTACCGTTTCTACCATGCCTAAAAATTTCAGTGTTCATGTGTCGTTATCTCATTATAAGATTTTTTCTCATGTCTATTTCAGGCATACCTTGAGTTCTTTGCCAGCAAGGAGAAAATAGAAGCTCTGAAAAAAGTTTTGCCGGAATACCCATTGGTCAATTACCATATACTCAACCACAATGTAAGTGTATTACCATACATGTATACTGAACCACAATATAAATTAATTACCATCAACTGATCTACAATGTTAGTCATTTACCACATACTGAACCACAATATAAATTAATTACGGTATACTGAACCTCATTGTAAGTTAATTACCATATATGAACCTTATTATAAAGAAATTACCATGACCTGAACCACAATGTAAGTCAATTACCATATATACTGAACCACAATCTAAGTCGGTTACTGTATGCTGAACCTCATTGTAAGTGAATTATCATATACTGAATGACAATGTTAATTAATTACCATATACTGAACCTCATTGTTAGTTAATTTACCATATACTGAACCGCAATGTAAGTCAATTACCATACACTGAACTGCAATGTAAGTCAATTACCATATACTGAACCACAATTTAAGTCAATTACCATACACTGAACTGCAATGTAAGTCAATTACCATACACTGAACTGCCATGTAAGTCAATTACCATACACTGAACTGCAATGTAAATCTGTTTCCATACACTGAACTACAATGTAAGTCAATCACCATATACTGAACATTATTGTAAGTCAATTACTGTATACTGAACTACAATGTAAGTCACTTACGATATACTGAAATATCATTGTAAGTCAATTACTGTATACTGAATCCCATTTAAAATTAGTTGTCATGTATTGAAACAAATTACATTAGAACCTTACTAAACTGGCAACATAATAATAATAAGGTGGCTTTACAGCAGGTCTGATAAGGGTCTACTCTGTTTTGTAATAGAATATCTTAGATCTGATTCTGTACTATTTGGCTAAGCTATGTATTCACTTCTTTTATTTAACAACATAAAATGTTTAGTAAACCCATTCCTTGGAATTGTTCATGTTATTTACTATATACATGTAGACAAATACTAGTTCAAATACATGTATCTAGGTCAGTGATGCAATCAACGTCTCAATTACTCTGTTTGCAAAGGCTTAGAAAAGTGTATTTATGGAGTAATGGGATAAATATGCAATTCTATTCTGGTATCTGTTTTATCAGGGCGAGGCTGACTATACCAACTGTGACAAGATGGAACCCATAGCCGTTACCTGGGGCGTATTTCCTGGAAGGGAGATACTTCAGCCAACAGTAGTTGATCCTATAGCCTTCAAAGTTTGGAAGGTACAATTTTCCGCCTTTGTCTTTGTCAACTTCAGTGTCTTTTAATCTGACCACATCAAACATCACAGACTTAAATTATCACCAAGTGTACAGCAAACAAATCCAGGAGTTTATATTATTCATATGTATACAGATTTATGTGCCAGTTTACAAGAATGTTAACATTGGTCACAACTGAAAAATATGATAAGAGCTAACCACTTCAAATCTCACAATTGTCATTCCCAATATTAATTTTCAGTCCAACCCCTTCAACCCTTTCCTCCATAAATACGCCTTTCTACGCCTCTGTAAAAGTCACTTTTTGAAACCATTGTGATAAATAGAGCATTTGCTCCTATAGGAGCAAATGCTCTATTTATCACAATGGTTTCAGAACTACAAAATTCTAAAATTTTCATTTTCTCTAGTTAATGCTCCTTTTCGGTAGATTTATTCAAAGAGATTGGATCTAAAAATAGCCTATGGAGGTAATGGGTTAAACTAGATATTCAAATTAGTATCAGTAATGGTCTGTTAGATGGATGCAGCGTGATGCAGGGTGCAGAAAGAACCCAAAGAAGCTTCCTGCATGACTTTCATCGTGCATTAAACTTCTCCTTTTCTATATATTTCTTTTTTAGCGGGATTTAACTGTACTATGTTTATACAGAGCTATAGATAAAGATGCATACCCAAATACTAAAATTGTCACCAACTCACTCCATCAAACCCTATACTGTGACCACTCTTTAGAATCGTCTCTTTGAGACAATTCTAAAGAGTAGTCACAGTACAGGGTTTGGTGGAGAAAAAAAGCAGTTATTCCTGAAAATATTTTAATTTACACACATCTGGAGTGCTGGTTATAAATTCATACTGATTATTGTAGGATGAGGCCTTTGCGTTGTGGAAGCAGTCCTGGGCAGCGTTATACCCCGAGAGCTCCAGGTCAAGGGAGGTAATCGAGCATATCCATGACAATTACTATCTCGTAAACTTGGTAGACAATGAGTTTCCCAAAGATACGTGTTTGTGGGAAATAGTGAACAAAATGCTAGACATTGCCGAGTCAGAAAGCGGAGACATTGCCATGGAAACTGATTCTAATGGAGAGAAATAATATGGAGATGAAATGGTTCAGAAAGAGACGATACTCATGACATAGTTAGCGACTAAACTGTCAAAGACAGATCAATGAATAATAAAGATTAAGTGGTTATGACTTTATAGTATTGTGTAGTGTCAGTAGTGATATGTTAAGAATTAAGAGCGTGTTTTTTTCTTCTTGAATGGTTGCTGTTAAATCTGAAAGAAAAGAAAACATGAATTTTAGATGTTGTAGCTGCATGGAGTATTTGGCATAAAAATGCCAGCCCGTGGGTTTTCTACTTCTCCATCAAAAACGGGGTGGGGATGGGAGATATCACTTTATCCTGCTAATCTCAAAATGATATATATATTGAACCTTTTCCCTCATATAAACACCTTTTCACGTATTTGCAAACAGAGTAGACCCAGATCAGATGGCTCCTTTAGGAACCATCTGATCAGGGTCTTCTCTGTTTGCTTATGGACTTATGTAGATCTGATTCCTCCATGGCCAGACCATCCTGTTTTCATAAACTATTATGAAATATCAGCGAATTGATATTTATGATGTAATTATTTCTTACATAAATATTCATGAGGTAAAGGGTTATGGAGGGTATGATGGGGAAATGAAGAAAATATTATTGGATGCTTAGCTTGTGTCTTTTATCGGGAGCCCATTGTTTTAGCTTGTATGGGGTTATTTTTAAGAAAGAAAAGTCGAGGTAGTGCCATAGCCTTTGTTTTATGGGTATCGTCATGAGGCAAAACTTTGACATTCTGTCACAGTTTAAACTTTAGTGCATCTGTCTGTACTGCACATATAAAGCTAATAGCTGTTAACCTTTTACTTCATAAATACATCTTTCTACACCTTTGCAAACAGAGTAGTCCCAGATCAGATGGATCCTGTAGTCCTGAGCAGTCTGATCAGGGTCTGTTTGCTTATGATATGCTATAGATATGATTCTCCAGTGTCTGCCATGGCCAAAAATATACGTGTCCATCTGATATTATAACAACTAAATTAATATTCATGTCCTTATTTCTTAGATGAATATTCATGGAGTATAGGGTTAAAGGACTATTACTCTATCACCAATATTTAAAAAGAGTTATAGCTCTTTGAAATATTGATTATTTTTTTGCAGTAACAGACAAGTGATGGCATCTGCGTGCAATGCTCTTGTTTTTAAGTATATTTAATGATCTGTATATAATATGTAATGTCTGAGTGCTCATTATCTCGTAAGGCAACTCATTACAGCTTTAATTTGTATATAGTTTGTATATAGTTTATGAATCATTGTTTCATATTGTGCTACTCATTTGAAGACAAAGTTTGTTTTTGCAAATGTATCTTGCTGTATAACAAATCTCATGATGAGTACTATCTTCAGTGACAGCATTTACATTTGTGATACAGTAAAACCTCTCTTAACCGGACGTTAAATTTAGTATAAATATCGGTTTTAGGGACAGGTGACAGCTTAATGCAGGGTGAAAGTCATGCAGAAAGCTCCTGGAGGAGCTTTCTGCATGACTTTCACCCTGCATTAAGCAGTCACCTGCCTAAAATATCTAAATTATTCTCTACTAGAATTCCGGTTAAGAGAGGTTTTACTGTACTACTGTTTTCCATGTATTGGTGTGTTTTATAAACAGCATTAAAATGTTACCTTGTAATTAACCTTCAGCACTCTACTAGCAACTTTGGGTTTACCTTTACAAACAGTTTGGATCCAGATGAGATGCAAAGTAACTCGGTATCACATCAGGATCAAAACATTTTGTCACTCTGACACTGTTGTTTTGTTTTTTAAAAAAAAAAATAATTGGAGGAACAACGATGTACTTTTAGAATTCAAGCAGAATTAGAATCAAGTAGAATTCAATACAGTTGAACTTTGATGTCTTGAACTCGGATAACTTGAATTCGGGATAGCTCAAAGTAAAAGTTCGGTCATTCCAAATTTTACAATGCAGAATTGTTCTAAAATGTATATTTTGACAGCTTAATGCAGATCGAAGGTCTACAGGAGATTTCAGCATTACTTTAGAGCTGTATTAAGCTGTGAACTTGAGAAACTGTTCTGATTCGAAATAGGATGTCTCGAACTTCTGTTATCTCGAAGTAATTTTTATGGTCTCTTGAAGTTTGAGATATCGAAGATCAGCTGTATTTACAGACGACAATTGCTTAGAGTGCAGAAGGTTAAAATGTGTTGACTGTGATTAATTGTGTATCTAGGGCAATTCAGTATTAAAACTTGAAGATTAGTTTAATCTTTGAAGAAGGGCAAATTTGTGATAAACTTTGAAAATGATCTAAATCCAGATAAGATGTTTAATATTAAAAAAGAAAGTCTAATTGAGCTCAATCCTTTACTTGATGAGAATCAATATTAACCTTTTCCCTGTTGTGTGTTTATTAAACATTTCAATACCTATATTATATCTTTATTTACATTATTTGTCCGGCTCTATATGACCATCAGTGTCAATGGGCCGTAAAACACCATTCATTCATTCAGTCATTCATTCATTCATTCATTCATTCATTCAATACCTACTGAATAATCATGGACAAAAAGGTTATAATGAAATATGGAAGGTGGAACATTGTAGCCATTTTAGAAAGTAGAGACACATATCATTGAAATTCTATTAACAAATAGAGTAGACCCTGATCAGACGGCTCCTCTAGGAGCCGTCTGATCTGGGTCTTCTCTGTTTGCAGATGCGTGAAAACATGTTTATACGAGGGAAAGGGTTAATTAAATGATTTCTGACATTTGAAAGTAGAAAATCTTGACCATGGAAGAAAGTGATGAATCAGGTCTATATCATTCCATAGGCAAGTAGAGCAAACCCTGATCAAATGGCTCCTGTCGGAACTGTCTGTTCTTGGTCTACTCAGTTTGCAAAAGTGTTAGAAGGTGTTTTTATTGGGTAAAGGGTTAAAGCAGAACAAAAGTAATGAACAGCACTATTACCTGCATTAAACAGCTACCTACTTTTGTAAGACTATCGTATTATTATATTTCTTCTGTGGTTCTGTTACTGACTTTTATAGCATATTCATTGAGTTAAAAAGTTTAACTCTTTCAACAGTTAATTTTCAGAGTGGTATAATCCGTCGGTTTAACTCATTCTCTCCTAGGCTATTTTTAGAACCATCCTTTTTTAATTAATCTACCGAAATGGAGTATTAATTATAGAAAATGAGAGTTTTAAAACTGTATTATTGAAACTATTGTGATAAATAGAGCATTTGCTCCATAGGAGCAAATGCTCTATTTATCACAATGGTTTCACAATGTGAATTTTATAGAGGCGCATAAATATGTGACTAAGGGGTAATGTGTTAACTATAAGAGTCCACTCGATATGAAAGGGCAAACCTGAACACTTTCAACAGTGAATTTTTTTACATTGAATGACAAACAGTGCTGACCCTAATTAGACGGCTCTGATCTGGGTCTACATAGTTTGCAAATGACAGTGTATAAATCAAAGTCTCACCCTTACTGTACATAGTACCACTCATCCCCCAGTTTATTAAAAAAACAAAATGAACGAAACTTATCTCCTTCCATGCTATGTAATTGTTGTCTTATGTTGTCTGCAGTGATTCTGTTAGTCAAGTTACGCTGTGTTTCATATGAATCAAAATGTTTTGCATAGTTAATCATAGGAAGTGAATATTAATTGTCTTAATATTTATAGTTAAAGTTTTAGTCCTGTCAAAAACTGTAGAATCAGATCTATATAATACCATAACCCTTTACTCCACACATAGTATGATACACCTTCCTGCACCTTTGCAAACAGAGTAGACCCAGATTAGACGGTTCCTGTAGGAGCCATCTGATCAGGGTCTGCTGTGTTTACTTTTGATATAACATAGATCTGATTCTCCAGTTTCTGCCACAATAATGAATTAATATTCATAATACAGTAAAACCTCTCTATAATGGCCACTAAATTACATCAAGTATTTGTGTTAAAGACAGGTGGCTGCTTAAAGCAAGGTGAAAGTAAAACAGAACGCTCCTGTAGGAGCCACCTGCTTTAATTACCTACTTATTAGCACAATTTAGTGGCCGTTAAAGAGAGGTTTTACTGTATACATTTGGAGTAAAGGGTTAACAAACCTGGGTGGGGAGTTGGATACTCTGTTAGATTGGCGTCCTGTCTCTTACTGTGTCTAATGCCAACAGACGTAGAATTACTGTTGTAGTTATTAGTGTTACAAAAGTGACCGTTTATTAAATAAACTTTGGTGTTCTTAGAAGGTAGCTGCTTAGTGCAGGACTAAAGTTATGCAGAAAGCTCCAGTCAGAGGTTTTTTCCATAACTTCTGTGCTGCGTTTAGCTCCCCTGTTTTAATCTTTTGCATTTTAGAGATACTTTTTCACCCATTTGCAAACTGAGTAGATCTGGATCAGATGACTCCTATAGGAACCGTTTAATCAGTGCTCTCTTCACTTATAAAATGATATAGATCTCATTCTGCAGTTTCTGCCATAGCCGAAATTCCTGTGTTCATGTACCATCATAAAAATTCATCAAATTCATATTCACCATGTCATTTAATTTTTACATGTATACAGCAGAACTCGTCTTAACCCTTTCCCTCATAGAAACGGGTTTTCACGCATTTGCAAACAGAGTAGACCCAGATCAGACGGCTCCTAGAGGAGCCGTCTGATCAGGGTCTGCTCTGTTTGCTAACAGAATTTGAGAAGATCTGTTTCTTTGCTTTCTAAAATGTCTGCACTGTTTAACCTCTCATATTTCTTTATTACTATTTTGTTAATGAATATTCAGTAGGTATTGAAGTTTTACTTAAATACAGAACAGGGAAAGGGTTAAGCAGTCATCAAATATATGTCTAATTATGGGTCTGTAAGGCAGGTGGTTGCTTAATGCAGAGCAAAAGTAATGCAGAAAACTCCCATAGGAGATTTCTGCATTACTTTTGCTCTGCATTCAAGCAACCATTTGCTTTTTAAGACTCCAATATTCAATAAATGAATGGTAACTTAAGACGGTTTCTACTGTATTCAAAAGGGTTAAACTCCTATAAGCATTAGACTTTCGAGTGACTGTTTTAGAGAACATTGTATATGTTTATTCTCTTGGTTTTGTCGGTAATTTAAAACTTGTTGAAACTTTTGAATAAAAAAGAATTATAAATCCTGTACTGGAGTGTGTTGATTTTGTCACCCGTTTTTTGTACGCCTGCAAACAATGTTTGAGGGGGTATACTGGAATCAGCATGTTGGTTGGTTGGTCCATTCACAAATTGTGATCAAGGGTATTCATCACTTTTAGAGATACATGTAGTTCTATTTTTTTCACCCACTTTTGAAAGGGTGGCATTGAAATGTACCTTTGTCCATCTGTCTTTAGTCACATTGTTTTGTGTTGGCATAAAACTTTGAAATTATATGACCAAGAGGTCTTGAAACTTTATTGAATGGTTGACCATTATGTGAACTTACACAGTGACACATACACTAGAGCATAATTATGTGTTCCATGGCCTCTCTATTCAAAGATGAATTTCAACATGCTTGTATGTGAAATGGAATCTGATAAACAGCTTTTGCAAAGATTGTTGAACTGTTTTACTGTCTACAAAAGAAAAGTAGCTATGTACTTAAAAATACACATATTTGCACATGTGTAAGCAGTATACCCTGACCAATAATTCCTATAGGAGTTGTGTAATTAGGGTCTGCTCTGTTTGCTTTTGGGATTCTACAAGTTTGCCATGGCCAAAAGTTACCATGTTTCTAAATCGCTAGGTGATACTCATAAAGGGATTATTTCTTTCATGAATAGTAAGAATAGGGTTAACCATTTACTACATCAATACGACTTTCTAAGACTTTGCAAACAGAGTAGACCAAGACCAGACGGCTCCTGTAGGAGCCGTCTGATCAGGGTCTGCTCTGTTTGCCAATGGTATACAGGTATGATTCTACAGTTTCTGATGTGGCTACACATTCTTGTGTCCATGTGCTAGTATAACAAATTAATCCAATTGATGCTCATGACGTCACAAGGGCCCCACACACCTGAGTGTGGGTGCCCTATAGTAATCACCCTGTCAGTCTGTCCGTCACGCTTTTTTTGTCCGCTCTCAACTGAAACAGATTCCACCTGATCTTCACCAACCTTGCAGAGAATGTTCATAGGTGCAAAATTACCAGTTACATTACCAGTCAAATCGCATTAGACACCTCTAAGTTATGGCCATTGAGTCAGTCAAACTTTGCCGTTTTAGACTTGTCCGCTCTCTAACCTCATCAGTTTTCATCAGTTTTCTGATCTTCACCAAACCTGTAGAAAATGTTCATAGCTGTAAAATCTTGGCCAAGATTTCTAGCTAAATTGCATGTGACACTTTTGAGTTATGGCCCTTGAATTAGTCAAAATGTTTTGTTTTAGTCTTGTCCCCTCTTTAACTCAAACATTTCTTATCTGATATACACAAACGTGTTGAGAATGTTTATAGGTGACCAGTCTAGGCCAAGTTTGATCACCATGCGGGGTCCTTTCTGACTTGGTCAATGTTCTAGATATTTCTGATATGAATATTCATGGAGGAAAGGGTTAAAATAAGACAAAGACTGTACTAGACTGTGCTAGTCACCAAGACCTTTATAAAGTGTATCTATCTATTACTGAAATCAAGCATTGCAAATGAGAGCCAAGACACTCTAATCACTGAGAGATGTCTCGTTAACCTATAGCAGGTCGTGTCAAACTGGTGATACTATTTATAAACAGTTTGTATTCAGATGAGGGGATTGGTAAATAGATGTCTCAGCAGGATCCAAACTGTTTGATTTAAACCAGAGCTCCAAATAAGATTGCGTAAATTAAATAATTTTCAAGAATAACTCCTTTATTTGCACCAAACCCTATACTTAGACCACTCTTTAGAATCGTCTCGAAGATACGATTCTAAAGAGTGGCCACAGTATAGGGTTTTGTGCAGAAATGAATTATTTTAGTATTTGTTTGCGCACCTTTATCTGTAGCTCTGAATTTTAAACATATTTTGTTTGTCAGTATTTTCATGAATATTGTATTGATAACGCAAAGGAAAAAAGATAGAAACGAAAACAGTTGTGAGAAGAAATAAAACCAGATAACTTAGAAAACAAGGACAAAGGACTTACCAACCTTTGCTGTATTAAATGTAACATTTGTCGGACATTGACACATTAAACTTAACCTTTGCCTCACCTTGCTACATTAAACTTAACTTTTTCTCGGACGTGGTCAGATTAAACTTAACCTTTGTCAGAAGTTGCCGTATTAAACTTATCTTTTGTCGGACCTTATCAGATTAAATTTAACCATTTCTTTCGTATAAAAGATTTTTCACACCTTTGCAAACAGAGTAGACCCAGATTGTTCCTAGTAATAGCTCTGATAAATTAATTTCGACGAAATATATATTGGTTTTGTTTCATGAACATTAAACTGTTTTGTAAAGTGAGTTATACCATATCTAAGTGATCAAAGTTAACCCATTCGTGCCCAGTGTCCTTTCAAATGCATAGGCAAACAGTGCAGACCCAGAGCAGATGATTCCTTCAGGAGCCCTCTGGTTAGGGTATGCACTGTCACAAGTCTTTATAAATCTACTGAAAATGAGCATTTACTAGAAAAAGGATTTATTTTAGATATGTATACTTTTGAAACCAGTGTGATAAATGAGCGTTTAGCGTTTTGAGCAAATGCACTATTTATCGCAATTATTTCAATTTATTTATTTATTTATTTTGTTTTTAAAAAAGAAGACTTTTACAGAGGCGTTAAAAGGCTGTACAACTACATATTATAAGTTGTTGCAAGAGTTGTGTCTCTTCAAATATTAACAAAGGAGAATATTGAGCAAAATAAACCAACAAACTTTTGTTTCTTTTTCGCAGTAGGTCACGTTTTTGTATATTCCTTTAATACGATCATTCCAATTTGAAAACAAAACAAAAAATGATATAAATATAGATATTTCTGTAAATGGTACATTTTTCAATGGCAGCCCTAAGATAATCAGAGTTTTATTTCGAATTTTAGCAATCATATCTTGGATCTAAATTACAACAAAAATGTACGTACGTTATACATGCACAAACTAAGATGTCTGGTTACAACGAAAAGAACGCATACATGTATATTGTTTGGCATTCAAATACCGGTGTACGAGTGTATACATGTACATGTATTACCATCTTAATATCTTACATAATTAATATTACTCTGTTAACTTAATTTTTAATCCTTTTTCAACATTGTGTCTGCCATTGAATGTTAACTTATAGATCAAACAATACTTGATGAGAGGATCACAATAAGCAGTATGCTTCCGATCCAATCCTTATACCGATGGTATGAATTTACATGTACATGTATTGCTAAGTTATATAAACATAAATAAATACATGTATTGTACCAAAGCAATAATGTCCGTAACGATTGTCACATTGAGACGTGTGCAAAGAAAGGGGCTTATGGATCCCTGCTTTAGCTGCAAGTTAAAGCTGATATCGAATTGATAATTAATGTCATTGTCTGGTTTATGTTAATTTCCAGTCTACAGCATAAAACAATGTGTTGGAGGTTTATTGTTACTAGCTTAAAATAGTTGCTTTAAAGCCAATTCGTAAAATGACTGAAGTTAGACAGCGTTGAAAGCTAGAGATGTGTAGTTTAATCAAGCCCTCTGATCTGGGTTTACACTGTTTGAAAATGACAGTGCACTCGTTTCCCGCATACAAAAGGAAGTGAAGATTAATATGTGATAGTCTTAGTTTTCGAAGATTGCTCTGTTTGCTTATGAAATAATGCAGATATGATTCTAAAGTTTCTGCTATGGTCAAAACTTTCCGTGTCTGTGTGTCATTATATAAAATAATCTATGTAATATTCATGATGTAATTATTTTTTGCATGAATATTCATGAAGTAAAGGTTTAGTCATGCCTCATTTGCATGATCATCTTATCCCGTAAATTATTAATACTACTGTGTATCGTATAGAGTTATCTCTCTTATTATAACTGAAATTAACTACAGTTGAACTCGGATAACTCGAACTTCAGATAACTCAAAGTAAAAGTACGGTCCTTCCAAAATTTACAATGCAAATTGTTTAAAAATGTATCACTGTATTATATTATCTAGAAACACGTGTGACAGCTTAATGCAGATCCAAAGTAATACGAGCTTTCTGCATTACTTTGGACCTGCATTAGCTGTGAACCTGATAGGTTGTTTAAATTAGAGATCGGATAACTTGAACCTCTGTTATCTCGAAAAACAATGTATGGTCCCTTGAAGTTCGAGATATCGAATTTCAACTGTAGATGTATTTCTGCCACAATGTTGATCTACAGATTGACATATTGACACCACACTCCATACCAAGCCTACCCCACACAAAAAATATTATTCATAGAACAATATCATCACCTCCTTGTGGGCAATATTCAGCATTTCTAGATTGTATGAATATTGGCTCTGTGCTCAAATTCTCAGGCTTCATATTCAGGAATATATGTACCGGGTTTATGATAAAACATGTTTGCTAGAAATCAAACAAGCATGTTTAACCCATTACCTCATAGGCTATTTTTAGATCCTACCTCTTTGAATAAATCTACCGAAAAGGAGCATTTACTAAAGAAAAGGAAAGTTTTAGGATTGTGTAGTTTTGAAACAATTGTGATAAATAGAGCATTTGCTCCTATGGAGCAAATGCCCTATTTATCACAATGGTTTCAGAAAGTGGCTTTAACAGTGGCGCCAAAAGTCGCCAGTATGAGGGAATGGGTTAAGAACACGTGTGTACATATGCCATAATAACATTCCAGCTATTAAAAAATCATGATGTCATTATTTCATATATGAATATTAAACAGAGAAATGGTTAAGGACACGCGCAATATCGAGTTTATTTTCAAGCACGAAAATACGTTGGCGAAGACGACCCTAGGAATATTTATGTCACTCCTTAATAGGTGTCCACTATAGGTCTTCATTTGAATATCTTGATAAACCGAGTTGGCAGTCAACCTGATTGGTAACTTTCCATTCAGTGCAATGATAATGGAGAGTTTATATATGACACCCAAGTGGAAGATTACAGTATTTGCATGGGGCTTTCAGAGGGGAAAATGGACAAGTAATAAGTAGGCCTTTAGGAAGTTATAAAGCGTAATGATTAACTGGGAAATGGCAAATAGACACATGTTAACAGTGTAGACCAAGATAAACTGTCACATTCCTAATGCGCTCGGATCTTCGACTTCACCTTTCATATGTTTGTTGACAAAACTGAATTGATGTTACTATTTAGACCATGATCTACAACAGGACTGGAAGTTATATACTCTTTTCTATCACAAAAAAGCTTATATAAACTTTTCACTTGATAACCTCACCTTTAACCCTTTCCCTCATATAAACGTGTTTTCACGCACTTGCAAACAGAGTAGACCCAGATCAGACGGCTCCTAGAGGAGCCGTCTGATCAGGGTCTGCTCTGTTTGCTAATAGAATTCGACAGATCTGTTTCTTTGCCTTCTAAAATGTCTACAATGTTCCACCTCCCATATTTCTTTATAACTATTTTTCTAATGAATATTCAGTAGGTAATGTAATTTGGAATAAACATAGAACAGGGAAAGGGTTAAATGCATTTGCAAACACAATTGATCACTTTTTTTGTTTTCTTACACGGTGTATATCTGACTTTATACTGTATGCAACATTAATTTTAGTTTAAACATATTTTATTTCATAATTCCAGAAATGGGGTTGGGCAACAAGTTCTTCCAACTTAGATAAAGCCCTTCCCCTACAGTGAATGGAATAATATAGTACAAAGTAAAATGACAGTCACACAAATATACGCATATAAATTCAAAGGATCAGAGAGAGAGAGAGAGTGAGTAGGTGAGGGAAATATTGAAAACTTCAGAGACATTGAGAAAGAGAGAGATGGAGAGAGAGAATGAGAGAGAGAGAGAGGTGCTCAGTCTGCAGGGTAAACCAATGGAAAATAGGAAAATGAAGATGAAGGGACCTTTTCACACAAATATTATCCCTTTTCTACATTGGCTATGTTACAACCGGTAAAGTTTTACAGGGACGACAAAAGGATTCAATTAAGGGAATTGGTAAGTGGCCAGTTAATGACAATGTATTAAAGTAACTGTAAAAATATAAATATATATTAGATTATCAGTAACTGAATATTTTCGACCTCAGTATATAATTTTGAACTGCTTCAAATAAAACACAATTTTGCTCATAAGACAAGGCCTCATCACCAAAAAGCAGTAGATCAGTATTTAATGGATGTAGTGCCCTTGTTTCATGAAATAGTTGTATTCGTTGAGCAGTATAAAGTCTGCACTTAAAGAAATAATGAGATGCATTCTCTGGACTATTTTGACATGAGCAACATGGATCAAACCTAAGATGGTTGTGGTATAGATCTTCATTTAGATCACTACAGTTGTTCCTAATTCTGGCATGCATGATTGATAAATATCTGTTAAGACTAAAATAAAAATAACGAGGAATAGTAGAACAATCTGAAAATGCTTTAACTGAGTTTTTAAAACTAGATATTGATGTGCTTTGTCTTATATCAGTATCTAAATTATTCCACAATTTTACTGAGGATGGAATACATGATTTATTGAATATTGAGGTCCTGGTTTGGACAGATTCGAGATCGTTCCTGTTTCGAAGTTCATAACGTGTAATGTCTTCATAATGTGTAATGTCTCTTATTGGTGGTGGAATTATATCTCTTATATATGATGGTACTGATTCTGTAATAAGATCAGGACCACATGCCTTGTTGACAGGTAGTAATTTGATTAATTCTTCAATTTCCTCTTTTGATATAGTGATCTCGGGTAATTTACTATGAGTCTTAAAGGATACAGTAGGAAGCTGGGCATTAGTTTCGTCAATTCGTGAGATTGATGCAAAATAATTGTTGAGGCAATTTGCCTTTTCTTCGTCAGTGGTAAAAATTTGAATATGATTATCATCCTCATTAGAAAAACATAAAGGTGGTATGCAACATTAATTAAACTCCATATTGGATGAAGTCTTGCATGAATATTCATCAAGTAATAGTGAACGAATGGCCATTTCAACCCATGAATATAGCTCATATTAAAATTCATCCTACTGTACAGAAATAATTGCCAGGGATCATTAAATTTAGAATGAGGTGCATTTTATTATAAAACTAGAACTATCACTAAATGTGATGAATATCCCCACATGGCAGCCTTGATAGCAAATCCAACACATATGACAAAACTTCTCAAAGTTTAACCATTTCCCTCATATAAACGTGTTTTCACGCATTTGCAAACAGAGTAGACCCAGATCAGACGGCTCCTAGAGGAGCCGTCTGATCAGGGTCTGCTCTGTTTGCTAATATAATTTTATAGATATGTTTCTTTGCTTTCTAAAATGTCTACAATGCTCCACCTTCAATATTTCTTTATTCCTGTTTTGTTAATGAATATTCAGTAGGTATTGAAATTTTGCCTAAATACAGAACAGGGAAAGGGTTAAGGGATGATAATGCCGCAAAGCCTGGCGCTAAACACGCGAAATTTTTGCGTCGTGTACATCTACTATTCGAGGTTATTAAGTATGGCAAGTAAAAAACTAAAATTGAAGAGGAGTTCGCGCCACCAACTACCTATATTCCATGTCAAATTGAAAAATTACAAAAAATTAAAAGTTCAAGGGGATACAATTATACAGTGCCCGCCCTAAACATGAAAACTGCGTCTTGTACATCTACTATTTGTGGCTATTAAGTACGCCAAATATAAATTCGACAAGACCGACCGGCCAAATAAAATTGCCATATATATTTTTAAATGATATGTCAGAACTAGAGCCTCTAAATGTATGTTTGCGCATGCAAGAATACATGTACACATTGTTGTTCCTAATGCTATGTTCCAAATATTCTCTAAAAGCTCATGTTTTACTACACATGTATTTCGTACCTATCACAGAAGTCTGATGTTGGGCGCTCATAAACCGGTTTAACCCCCCAGTGACTTTTGTCACTGACCGTTCCAAGGCGGTACTTCCATCTTCCTCCTATTAGATGTTTGTTTTGTCTTTGTGCGTCTCTTGATGTTTTTATAGTTATGTACATTTGCTGTTTCCTTGTGTTGCTGTTCGGGCGACTGGTTGTTCTGTATGTGGTGTTTCCTGCACGACTCATTTTTGTACTTTTACGGAATCACACGTTGGATCTTGATGTCATGTGATTCAGATTGTCTTCCTCGTCTGTTTAGGTTGTCGATGAAGGATAATACAAACCACAGGGGGCCATTTCGTGGGTCTACATGGTCTAAAAGGTAAAAAAAAAATTGATTGGGTCGATTTAGTGTTATATTATATACATAATATAACACTAAATCGACCCAATCATACATAATATAACACTAAATCGACACAATCAATTTTTTTACCTTTTAGACCATGTAGACCCGTGGAATGGCCCCCTGTGATACAAACATTTTTACATTGACATATTGGCTGTGCATTGAGATTAAAGGCACATACCTATTTAGGTTATACCGTGTAGGATACTGTACACACCTGTTTAGAATGAGCCTTGAATGATAAGGTTCAAATCTGTCCAGGTTATACTTCGAAAGATAACGTACAAAGCTGTTTAGAACGTTTGTTTGTTTGTTTAGGGTTCTGCGTCTCTTTAACAGTATTTCAGCCATAACGCGTAGTTAGCTGTTTTCTGTGCATGGGACAAATTACCGTGCTTCGTTCACAGTACACCCGGGTAGAACCACCGACATATCACAAGCCATCCTCACATGAAAGCACAGACTGGGATTCGAACTACAGCTGTGAGAACGTGCCTTGAAAGATAAGGTACAAATCTGTTTAGAGTGTGACTTGAAAGATAATGTACACATCTGTTTAGAGTGTGACTTGAAAGATAAGGTACACATCTATTTAAAGGCAAATTTACCATGAATGCCTCGATCTAGATGCCCGTTACAAAATTGAAACAAATTTGTAGCTTGCTCAATAAACAGTAATAGGGTGTGGAAATATCTTATGACTAGTCATTTAAAACTGAGGAAGTTTGATGTGAAAGCATCGATGTAGCTGGTGTAAATTGCCCGCGTTTCAATCCTTTCGCTGCAAATGTCGCATCTGTGTACATCTATCCAAATAGTTTGGATCCAGATGAGAAGCCGAGTACATAGACGTCTCATCAGGATCCAAACTGTTTGTTACTGTGATTATGTTTTGAAATTAGATTAGAAAATAAAATTGTAGCAGACGACACAGTCAGCAGACGACATAATTTGGCAGCGAAAGAGTTGGTAGACAAACGTTTTGTATGCGATTTAGGTGCGTATCTACTTGCGATGTCGCTGAAATATTTTGTTTACGCCATACATTTATTGGACATAGTACAGTAAAACCTCTCTATAACGGCCACTAAATCACATCAAGTAGTTTATGTTAAAGGCAGGTGGCTCCTTAAAGCAAGGTGAACGTAAAACACAACGCTCCTATAGCAGCGTTTGGAACGTTCTGTTTTACTTTCACCTTGCTTTAAAGGCATTTCAAAGCTCCTTATATAAGTGACCCCCCTATTATATATACACAGTATCCAGCTGGGCTCCTGCAGTGTCCAGTCAGAGTCCATAGCCATAATAGATGAAGTTATGCAATTATAGATTGATCCTCTGTGATGGTAGCCCGCCTTATCAATTCGTGTATCAGATCCCTGACAGTCAACTCCCAAAATACACAGCAGCCACATGCCTAAATACCATCTAATTAGCACCATTTAGTGGCCGTTATAGAGAGGTTTTGCTGTAGTCCTAACAGCAGGTGGTTGCTAATGTAGGTAAAAAGAAATGCAGAAAGTTCCTATAGGAGCTTTCTGCCGTAGTTTATACCTGCATTAAGCTTTCATCTACTTTACAAACCAATAATTAGACATCGTTTTGATAGCTGCTAAAGGCAGATTCTACTGTAGATGAGGGATATACAGCAAACCCTCTCTATAACGACCACTAAATTGTGTTAATTAGTTGGTACTTACGGCAGGTGGCTGCTTAAAGTAAGGTGAAAGTAAAACAGAACGCTCCTATAGGAGCGTTCTGTTTTACTTCCACCTTGCTTTAAGCAGCTACCTGCCTTTAACACAAAATACTTAATGTAATTTAGTGGTCGTTATAGAGAGGTTTTACTGTAAATACCAAAATTGTTTATAGGACAGAATAGCTCCAATCTCTGCTTTTACCCAGCTTCTAAATCTGAGTCCTCTCGTACCTGAAGCATGCGTTTATGCAATACATGTACAGTAAACCCTCCCAATAGTGGCCACTAAATTGTGTTAATTAGTTGGTACTTAGGGCAGGTGGCTGCTTAAAGTAAGGTGAAAGTAGAACAGACGCTCCTTTTCTGTTGTACTTCCACCTTGCTTTAAGCAGCTACCTGCCTTTAACACAAAATACTTAATGTAATTTAGTGGTCGTTATAGAGAGGTTTTACTGTAAATACCAAAATTGTTTATAGACAGAATAGCTTCAATCTCTGTTTCTCACACAGCTTCTCAACCTGAACCATCTCGTACCTGAAGCATGCGTTTATGCAAATACAGTAAAACCCCGCTAATGTGACCACCTAAAAGAGGTATAGTTATGGGTGCTAGATGCAGGTGGTAGCTTAATGCAGGACAAAAGTAGAGGAGCTTTCTGCATTACTTTTGTCATGCATTAAGCAACCACCTGCATATAAAACACCAATATTTATTCATTAAGTGGTCGTATTAGCGGGGTTCCAGTGTACATGTAACATGATTCCTACAAGCCAAGGTTAAAAGTGGCAATGAACTATATTTGAATAATAGCCAACGCTGTGCAACTTTGGCAATAAGTGTTCAAAAGAGAACACTATGCACGTGACAACGCTCGCCTGTAACCTAAATCAATATTCTAACCCTTTACTCCGTGAATATTTACGTAAGAAATTTTGTCATCATGGACATTAATTTGATTAATAGTTATTATAGCACATGGACACAGGAATATTTGGCCATGGTAAAATTTATCTTAAACATATCTATATTATATTACAAGCAAATAGTGCAGACCCTGATCAGACGGCTCCTACATGAGTCGTCTGATCTGGATCTACTCCATTTGTAAAGGCGTGGGAAAGCGTATGACAAGAGTAAAGGGTTAAAATGCCACAGCTCTTTACATTGATACGTGATAGCACAATTGCTCCCTTACCAGACTATAGCAGTTGAGATTGTTAACAATTGTGAAAAGTTTGATAGGGATAGCTCTACTGATGTCAAAACTGACAAAAAGTAGAAAATTGTATGCGGATGCCCCTAGATATATTATCTCTAAATCAAGAACTTTTCACAATATCTTATATAGCGAAGACATTTTCAAAGTCCCACATCATGGTAAAAATGGTCAAAGCAAAATGTTCCTTCTTAATGTACACTTTCATGTCAACCTTGTTCATCTGTGAACGTTTGAAGTAAATCCTCCCATTGATGTAAGATGTGCTGCGATGCACAAAATTGGTTTTAACCCTTCGCTTGCTAATCGCGTCAATATACATACCTGTAAATAGTGAAGACCCAGATGAGACAGCTCCTGCAGGAGCTGTCTCATCAGGGTCTGCACTATTTACAAGTTGATTGTGCAACCAGTGCACTCCACAGCAGTGACTGCACAGCGAAATACTTGTACACAGTGAAGACATATGTAATTATACAACAGGGCATGGGTAAAGAAGGAGAAATGTATTTTAAAATTCAGCAAGCGAAGGGTAAATATACATGTATGTTATATAGTGAAGAAAAAGTAAAGTCTAAAAAGTCTGGTAAAAAATGGACAGAGCAAATCTCCCTTCTTCACATATATCTTCACACCAACGCTGTTCATCTGTAAACGTTTGAAGTAAATTCTTCCAATGAAGTATGAGGACTTGGGCACACAAGATTTGCGGTACGAACAGACAGCCGCAAGGCTATATGCCTCCCACCTTCTGAGGAGGTATAAAAAGTTCAAGCTTCAGACAAATCTAAGAGAGATGTGTTGTGAAAGTGAGGCTTTAAATGTTTGTCTCATATAATTATGTACATACATCATGTATTATAGTTGCAATCAAGAATAAACATCAGCCACATAGAGAAGCAATGAGACCTACATCGTCTCGTGCAATTATGTACATATAAGTATACCACCACAAACGAAGTTTTATGTCCGCCCGTCTGTTCGTCCGGATCATAACTTCCAAAGTATACAAGCTATTGACTTCAAACTTCATATACAGATAGATCACATTGACCGCAAGTGCAGTGCACAAGGTCTATAACTCTGTCTTCAGTATTTTTGGAGTTATTGCCCATTATTATTTTGGGCAAAATATGGCTTGTCTTAATAAATTAACTTTTTCCGGAGCTTTTCTCTGTCATACCTCAACTAAACTTTTTTTTTAAAGTTTGCAATATTGTTGAACACCATAAAGGTTTTGAATGAATGAACTCCCTTTCGTAATTTAACAAATAAAAATTTAGCGGTCGGGA
Organism: Azorinus chamasolen; assembly: GCA_963576725.1. Taxonomy (NCBI): domain Eukaryota; kingdom Metazoa; phylum Mollusca; class Bivalvia; order Cardiida; family Solecurtidae; genus Azorinus; species Azorinus chamasolen. The sequence continues at coordinate 56,759,221 of OY755249.1, forward strand.
GCTTTATTTCTATAACCCTATCTCTGTGTCAAATGTGCTAGTGGGGGTATTTATCACCTTTAGTGATAGTTCTGGTTGCAATCAAGAATACGCGTTTTATTAGATATAATGAAAGAGTGGCCTGAATTGTTTCTCATATACGATTATAATTGCAATCAAGGATAGACCCTTTATTAGATGAGTTTTACAATGGCACACGAACACACGATTTTTTGGCCATGACAGAATCTGTAGGAGAGATCTAAATAATACCACTAGCAAACAGAATAGCCCCTACTATTTAAAGATTACTCCTACTAACGTCTACGTCTACTCAGTTTGCAAAGGCATTTCAATTGTTGCAGTTTTTGAGAGACTAGTGACTGAGTGTCAAACAGCTTAGATCATGAGACGGCGGTTTACTGTTTGACACATACACATCAGATAGAGCTTGGGCAATTTGAGGGTAACATTGTATATACATGTACACGTGTTTTCACGCATCTGCAGAGTAGACCCAGATCAGACGACCCCTATAGGGAGCCGTCTGATCAGGTCTGCTCTGTTTGCTAATCGAATCTGGAAGATTTGTTTTTCCACCTTCCATTATAACTTTTTTGTTCATGAATATTCAGTTGGTATTGAAATTTGAAATAAACATAGAACAGGGAAAGGGTTAATCCTGTACTCCATAAATATTTCTGTAAGAAATAATGACGTCATGAATATTAATCAGAGTATTTTTTTAAAACTGCATATTGACAATTTAACACACTGCCAAAGCAGAAACTATAGAATCACATCTATATTATTCTATAAGCAAACAGAGCAGACCTTGATCAGACGGCTCCTATAGGAGCCGTCTGATCTGGGTCTACTCTCTTCGCTGGGTCTACACTGTTCGCAAAGGCGTATTTACAGAGTATAAAGAGTTAAAACGGGTCGTGTCTACCATGCATTTCTAGACAGCCAGTGATCTCTTCTTTCACATCCCCGGGGATGTGATCAAACTGAAACTCCTATTTTCAAATGTCTCCTTCACCCTATTCACCCGTGAAACTCATTTCTGTGTAGATCAGAAAAAAATGGGCATGTTTTCTTGAAAGTGAAAGTCACTCCGAATCATCTTAAGAGAGGAGAAACCACGTGTGCCAACATAATGTGGGCTTTGTAGTCCGTGCTAGAAGAGACTGTTCTGATAATGTGATTATTAACCTTTTACTCCATAAACACGCATTTCTACGCCTCTGTAAAAGTCACATTTTGAAACCATTGTGATAAATAGAGCATTTGCTCCTATAGGAGCAAATGCTCTATTTATCACAATGGTTTCAAAACTACAAAATTCTAAAATTTTCCTTTTCTCTAATTAATGCTCATTTTGGGTAGATTTATTCAATGAGGTTGTGTCTAAAAATATCCTATGTGGGGAAATGGTTAACCCTTTACTCCATAAACACGCCTCTGCACACAAAGTAAACCCAGATCAGACGGCTCCAACAGTGCCTGCTCATTATATAATATAGATCTGATTCTGCAGTTTGTGCCACGGTAAAACAAATCCTGTGTCCATGTGCAGTTATAACAACTACAGTAAAACCTCTCTATAACGACCACTAAATTTTGTGTTAAAGGCACTAAGTATTTTGTGACCACTAAGTATTTTGTGTTAAAGGCAGGTGGCTGCTTAAAGCAAGGTGAAAGTAAAACAGAACGTTCCTATAGGAGCGTTGTTTTACTTTCACCTTGCTTTAAGCAACCACCTGCCCAAAATACCAACTAATTAACACAATTCAGTGGTCCTTATAGAGAGGTTTACTGTAATCTAGTTAATACTCATGGTGTTATTATTTCATACAAGAATATACATGGAGTATAGCCTAGGGTTAGCCCTTTACGTCATACCCTCAATGTACCCCTTCACAAATGGAGAAGATCCCTACAGGAGCTGTCTGATAGGGATCTGTTGTTTTCTTCTATGTTACATATTTGTCATGGCAATACATTTTCTAATGTAATATCTAAATTAATCAATATTCATAATGGCTGGAATCTTGCATAAATATTAAAGTAAATGTTTAAAATACCACGTGGACACATGTTTTCATTGCTTTACACTTAAAAGGGGTCCCATATAATGTTGTCAGAAAGGAAATGCATAGCCATTAATAACTATAGCAGTGTATCTTATAGATGTGCCAAATGTTTCGCATTGTTACTGCAACCAATTCTTAGAAAGCAAACAATGCCGATATTCTCGATTTTTTGTTATTCGAGGGCCATACTCCAGAAGTGCCTTGATCGATCTGGTTGGATACCCATTTGGCCGAGATGTGACATTGCATTGCAATCACCATTTTCAACAACCTTAGTGACAATCGGACAGAAATTGCTCAACTTAGTGGAGAAGGCTGATTCTGTTATTCATTTATGTTATTCAAGGGCCATAATCCTGAAAATCCTGAGTCCATTCGACTGGTTAGCGAACTTGACCTACATTTTACACCTACATTTTCAGCAAGTTTAGTGAAGGGTCTTATAAAAACTGTTTGCGTTAACCCTTTCCATTTTTAGATCCAACCACTTTGCATAAATCTACCGAAAAGGAGCATTAAATAGAAAAAGATTTTTTTTAGAATTTTGTAGTTTGAAACCATTTTGATAAATAGAGCATTTGCTCCTATAGGAGCAAATGCTCTATTTATCACGATTGTTTCACAAAGTGACATTTACAGAAGTGTCAAAAGGCATCAATATGCGGGAATGGATTAAAGAGTGGACTAAGAAATCCTTGACGGACGGGGTGATTACTATAGGGCACCTACAAAAGATGTGGAACCCTAATGAAATCATGAATATTAATAAGGTATTTTTATAATGGCATAAGTACACAGGACTTTTTGGTATCGGTAGAAACTGAAGAATCTATCATAATCTCATAAGCAAAGAGAGTTGACCCTAGGCTATCAGACAGCTCTTACCGAAGCCATCCAATCTAGGTCTACATGTACTCTGTTTGCAAAGGTGTTAAAAAGCATTTGTATGAAGGAAAGGGTTAAACAACAAGGGTCCATAGGAGCTGTTTTGGGGCCTGGATTAACCCTTTCCTCCATAAATATGCCTTTCTACGCTTCTGTAAAAGTCACTTTATGAAACCATTGTGATAAATGGAACATTTGCTCCTATAGGAGCAAATGCTCTATTTATCACAATGGTTTCAAACTACAAAATTCTAAAATGTTCCTTTTCTCTAGTTAATGCTCCTTTTGGGTAGATTCATTCAAAGAGGTTGGGTCTAAAATAGCCTATAGAGGAATGGGTTACCCAATCAAACTGGATATTAGACAAACAAAAGTTGTGTGGACAAAAGTCATTTACATTTGTATATCAATCGATTTACTGTCATTAACTTACAATATTGCATAACATTTTTACCAGTTTTTACATACTTATTTCAATTTTCTATATGTACATATATTATTAACACACAATGCCCACATCTGAATCCCTGTAGAGAAATGGAAGACTGAAAAAAGAATTTACATTTCAAACATTCTAACATACGTGGTGTTGTCTCCCACTTAAACCCTTTACTCCATAGAGACATTTTAGCACAACTGCAAACAGAGTAGATACAGATCAGATGGCTCCAGTAGGAGCTGTCTGCCCAATATCCGCTCTGTCTGCTTATAAAATAAATAACAAAGATCTAGATCTATTTCTAGTTTCTGCCATGGTGAAAAGTCCCTTGTTCATGATGCCATTAAAGACATGAGCTAATCAATATTCATAGCTATCATTATTTACTTGAATATTCATGGAGTCAAGGGTTACAACTTACACCTCTATTTGATATGTATAACATCAGAGCTCCAGATAAAAGGAGTATTTACATACTGGGCTAGTTCCTAAGAGAAACAACAACTCAAGCTAGAAACTACATCTTTGGTAATCCATTTGACTCTTTACGGTACCTGATCAATAATCACGAGGCCCGCTATGAATAATAAATTAATTCTAATTATTTAACCCATTCCCTCTATTTTTAGAATCAATCTCTTTGAATGAATCTACTGAAAAGGAGCATTTACTACACAAAAAGGTAGAATTTTTTTTTAGAATTGTACACTTTTGAAACCAATGTGATGAATAAAGCATTTGCTCCTATGAAGCAAATGCTCTATTTATCACAATGATTTAAACTTCTACAGAGGCACTTAAAGGTAGGAGGGAATGGGCTCAAAGCTGAAAATCAGGAAATTTTATGCCATGGAAAACAGCAGAAAATCAGATCTGTATCAGCATTACATACACGCATTCAGAGCATACCCAGAAAAGACAGCTTTACAGGAACTGTCTGGTCTGAGTCTACTCTCTCTCTCTCTCTATGAAAAAGAATAAAAAAGATGTGATTATCAAGTATTATAGTTACATACAATGTATCTCTGCATTTGATACATGGATATGAACTGTATAGAAATTTAGGAAATCTATGATGCACGTATATTCTGAATTCCTGTGCCAATTAACCCTTTCCCTGTTCTGTGTTTATTTCAATTATTGATACCTACTGAATATTCATAGGCAAAATAGTTATAAGGAAATATTGAAGGTGGAACATTGTAGCAATTTTAGTAAGTAAAGAAACAGATCTATCAAATTCCATTAGCAAACAGAGCAGACCCAGATCAGACGGCTCCTATAGGAGCCGTCTGATCTGGGTCTACTCTGTTTGCAAATGCGTGAAAACACGTTTATATGAGGGAAAGGGTTAAATTTGAATGGAACTAAATGTCTCTTATCTGACACCAGTGTATCTAGCTCTATGCACACTAAGTAATTGCTTTTTGTAAAACTTGTCATCTGCTATAAAAATCTTAAAGATTTTCTCCTATATTATTCAAAAGGCATCATCAAAGGGTCAAACAGTTTGGATCCTGATGAGACTGTGCCTCATTGGGAACCGTTTTGCACAGACATTAATGAATTTGTTACTAGTGTGCAAAGATTAATCTTTTCCCTGGTATAAACACTTTTTGTAAATAGAGTAGACCCAGATCAGACAGCTCCTGAAGGAGCTGTCTGATCAGCATCTGCTCTGTTTGTTTCTGGAATTTTATAGATCCGAGTTTACAGTTTCCACTATGGTTTAACGATTCTGTCCCCGAATATTAATGAGTGATAAAATCTTGAATAACAGGGAAAGGGTTAAACTATCTAACTAATGAATAGAGCATTCTGTAATAAGATGAAGGGTCTTTAGTGCTACAGCTGGCCCAGAACAATACTGTTTGTCAAGCTTCAAGGGACAACCTCTTAATATGTAACACCTTTTTGTACAGTAAAACCTGTCTTAAGCTACCTTATATTGATTGGACAAAGGAATCTTAAAATGCATGTAGTTGCTTAATGCAGGTCAAATAATGCAGAAAGCTCCTATAGGGGACTCATAATTATACCCATTTTTAATGGTCGCTTAAGGCAGGTTCTACTGTATTTTGACAGGAATCAAGATTATATTCCATCGCCTTGAAATGTGATGCAATAATAGCAAAGACTGCAAACATAGACATACCTCAAACCTCATACTAATGCTATTTAACACAGCAAACAAACAAAACTACATTTTGCAAATCTCATTGAAAATTACCACTTTAATAACAATGTGGAACATTTACACAACTTGTAATACCCATTCAACCCTTTACCCCACAGAAATGCCTTTTAATCTGCCATGTGGGAGTGCCAAAATTGTGAAAATGCACTAGTGCACTTTTTATGCAAATTAGCAACTGTTAGCCAATCATAGAGCTCATTTAAGTATAAGCCAATTGTAGCGCTCCATGTGCATCATTCGTTGTATTACTACACTCTTTGTAAGCAATGGCCAAAACAGTCATCAGCTAAAGCCTGTTTCTATGGCATCTTAAAGGCCTATGTCATTTTTGTGAAAAAAAGAATCTTACATTCGTGTTCATGAAACTCGCTACAGCTTGTGTCATATTATAATTTTATTATGGTTTCATAAAAACAATTTGTAATGAACATGTCATGTAATATCCTCTATTTAACACCTTTATAAACAAAGTTGACCCAAATTTGCAAACACAGTTGACCTAGATCAGACAGCTCCTATAGGAGTTGTCTGATCAAGATCTGCCGTTTGCATATGGAATTTCATCATGTAGGTGCCGCCCGATTAGGGTCTGCTCTGTTTGCTTATGAAATTATCATGAACCTCACTCCACAGTATCCACCCTGTACTAAAACATCCTGTGTACATATGCCATTATAAATTCAGCTAATAAATATACATGATGTCACTATTACAGTAAACCCCCACTAATGCGACAATCTAAAAGAGGTATAATTTTGGGTGCTAGATTAATGCAGAAAGCTCCTAGCATTACGCAACCACCTGCTTATAAAGACACCCATGTTTATTCATTAAGTGGTCGCATTAGACGGGTTCTACTGTATATGAACATAGAACAGGGAACAGATAAAGAGAGACAACCGTAGTATATCAGCTCAACTCAAACACTTTGAAAATATTAAGTTGTCTCCCTTACCTGACGAAAGGCTCAAGACATCCTCTTATTTCCTTGAACAATGTTAACAGTTACAGGGTTGCCAAAAACCAAGAAATAAAATTCCCAGACATAATTTCATATTTCCTTGACATGTCACATTGCAGTATTTGGTCTTTCTTTATGTTCATTAGTTTAAAATATATGGTCATGAATCTCATTTTTCCAAAATCCCTGACATTTGGCTATATTTTCAAATTTCCCTGACATTTGCCTATATTTTCAAATTTCCCAGAGAATTCTCAAAAATTCTATGACCTTGAAAAAGGTTCAGTTTCACTGATGCATGGCAACCCCGAGTTACATACATGTATACCACTTTAGTAAATTTACCATTGAAACGAATTTCATTATTGATTGTTGAGCACACCTTAACAAGAAACAAACACACTTTCATACCCCCATGCCCCACATAAACTTGCCCATTTATGATCTTTTGTTTGAACACATTTTGGACTCAAGATACACAAAATAGTATTAGACATCTTACTGGGCTCCGAACTGTTTGACGTCCGCATTCTGGTTAGAAAAAGAAACAGAATATAAGATTTGATATTAGACAGTGACAGCAGGTTTTACAAGCATTCATTTGTCAGAGTGTTGCAATTTAATACTTTCCCTGTTCTATGTTCATTACAAATTTCAATACCTACTGAATATTCATGAAAAAAATAGTTACAATGAATATGGAAGTTGAAATATTGTAACAATTTTAGGAAGTTCAGAAACAGATCTATCAAATTCCAATAGCAAACAGAGCAGACCCTGATCAGACGGCTCCTTTAGGAGCCGTCTGATTTGGGTCTACTCTGTTTGCAAATGCGTGAAAACACGTTTATATGAGGGAAAGGGTTAATACTAGCGTGTTCAGCAATTATTGAAATTATTAGAAATGTTTTTCAAAGCCATTAATCAGTGAGTCAAAGAGTGAGAATCCAGATTAGTACCAAGCTCCTCATCAGGATCCAAACAGTTTTTAGAGGTAATCGAATATTTGTGTATAACTGGCTATAATTCAAACAATCTACTTATTTAGACGTTTTCTTTGTCTTTCACAATGAATCTTGACATGGCATTCTCCTGAGCACATGTACGTTTTATGTCTATATCTTTCATTTGTTTCCGCTGGACTATATGCAACGGAGAGTTCATGTCAACATTTCTTGATGACAATGGGGATCTGGTGGTGTCCTTCAATGCTGGTGCTTTCTTTGTTGGGAACAGTTCTTTTGGCTGTGTGGACCTGGGCTTCTTCTTCTGTTTGATTTTTTCAGGTTCATCTATGAATTTAAAATAGATATGTCAGTGAGCTTAATAATATGAGTAGTGCCTTAAGGGAAAACAGGTATTTGGACATTGCAAAGTGTAGACCCAGATATCAATTACCCAGCTGCAAATGGCACTGTGCCTATTTTCCAGTTTGAAGTAAATCATTTGCATATTTACAGTATGCTCCAGTAAAATATAAATCCAACTAACCCAATGAATTTTTATAATACTGCTTGCATGTGGAAAGATTCATACTGTCCAACAATAGAGAGCTTTACAGGTCGGGTCAGAAGGGTGTTAATTTTATTGAAAATAATTCTGAATGGTAAACAGTGACTGAAGACCAATGTCAAAGAGCCTTCTGGCATGGTACCATATTGTTTGCAATAACTAGTTAACCCATTCCTCCATATGCTATTTTTAGACCCAACCTCTTCGAATAACCGAAAAGAAGCATTTACTAGAGAAAATGGCATTATGCTGAAAAAAATAAATCCTGTACAGGGTTCATGACTGTGGTTCAAATGCCTTAGCAGATATTTGTGAAACAATTTGAAAATTGCAAATTTTCATAAAGGCAAGGACCATAACTCCACAATATGACACCTTCATATACAGACAAATATTTCTGTAAAGTTTCCCCATTCTAGTTCAGATAATTTTGTAGTTACACATGACACAAACAAGAGCAGCATGCAGCGCCAACGCTTGTCTGATTTGGTGCTTGTCCAGCTAAGTTAAGTTTTATTTTGAAAAAAAATTAAAGGGACATAACTCCAAAATTGTGAAATCAAGAGTTATGGTTCTGATGAAGGGTCCTTCCCTTCAATGAGATCTACTAACTTATGAAGTTTCATGTTGATACCTCTTATACTTTTCGAGTAATGAGCTACATTAAAGGTTTTGCACGCCTACAACCCAATGATCACAATATCTCGACTTTCTGATCTGCATCTACTCTGTTCGCAAATGCGTGAAAATCAGATTTATATGAGGGAAAGGGTTATGGTATATAAATTTGACCTCTGTGACAGTGTCACAGGTGAATGTCAAATGAAGTATAAGACACCTTGTCTCATGATGAAACATCTATGTGTCAAATAGTTTAAGCCCTAGGTAAAGACAAAAAAGTTCTGGCCTGGAAAGGTTTATATAAGAATGAGAAGAATTCACACTCAAACAACCTGTCGCCCTTCTGGGAAAGGGAGACATAAAAATATGAACTGAAGGATGGACAAAGTAGGCAATTTATACTTCCTTTCTTCTGAGAGCCTAAAAATTTCCTCTCACCTGTTGAAGCTGTTCCATCGTCAAGAGGCACAAGTCTGGTTGATTCACTAATAGGCAGGTCATGGAGGCTTAAGTCATGCATATCTTGCACACTGAGTGGGTTGAGTAGTGGGTCGTCAGCCTCAAACTCATCAGTTTTTGATGGTGGACTGGGTGGCAGATCTGTATCTATGTCAATCTTGGGAAACACAGGTATATCTGTAACTGGCTCTGTGAATAGAACAAGATTTGTTTGTAACATTTACTCCTCTAGTATGAATTGTGATCTGCTTAAACTCTTGTTAACTATATACAGCTTTAAATTCCTCTATGTTTAATAGCAGTCATGATCAACTTTGCTAAATCTAGATTCTAGACACGAACAATATAAATCATGGCCATAACTGCTATTTACTGATTAAAAATAATTATCGCTCCTTTTGTATACATGTACAGTAGAACCTGTCTTAACCCTTTACTCCATAAATATGCCTTTCTACGCCTTTGCAAACAGAGTAGACCTAGATCAGATGGCTCCTAAAGGTGCCTTCTGCCCAGGGTCTGCTCTGTTTGCTTAATGATATGATATAGATATGATTCTAGTTTCTGCAATCGCCAAAACTTCCTGTGTCAATATGCTGTTATAGCAATTAATCTAATTAATAATCCATGTTGTTTTTATTTCTTATATGAATATTCATTCAGTAAAGTGTTAAGGGACTTTGAATACTTTTTTATAGAGTGTAGAAATCTTAAAAAGCAGGTGGTTGTTTAATGCAACTGCTTGTAAAAGTAATGCAGAAAGCTCCTATAGGAGCTTTCTGCATTACTTTTGACCTGCATTAAGCTACCTGTAACCACCTGCCCTACAGACCCATAATTAGACCTCTTTTTGATGGTCACTTAAGACAGGTTCCACTGTACATGACTACATGTATTATATATGCCATATGCACTGATCATTAACAGTAAATAACTGTACATGTATATGCCATATGCACTGATCATTAACTGTACATGTATATGCCATACGCACTGATCATTTAACATGGCACAAATAAAGACTTTCAATAAGCTATTTTTGTTTTTGTTCTTTTTGAGACCATCAATAGTTTAAGCCCTTAACTATGAATATTCATGTTAAAAAATTATGAGATCGTGAATATTAAATAGGTGAAATTTTGTAACGGCACATTAACACATGAAATGTTGGCTGTGGCACAAACTGTATAATCGGTTCTTCATAAGCAAAGACATTAGTTTAAACAGTATATTTATGGAGTATAGGATTGTATGGAAAATGAAAGCAAATTTGTAACCATAAATTGCAACATTGAATCCCAATACTGTGTTTTACCCTTTCTCTCATATAAATGCCTTTTCGCGTTTTAGCAAACAGACCAGACCCAGATCAGACAGCTCCTATATAGGACTAGGAGTCATCTGATCAGGGTCTGCTCTGTTTGCTAATTTGAAAGATCTGTGTCTTCACTTTCTAAAATGGCTACAATGTTCCACCTTCCATATTTCGTTATAATTATTTTGTCCATGAATATTTAGTAGGTATTGAAATTTGGAAATAAACATAGAACAGGGAAATTAATTGAAAACCTTTTGAAAACCACTTCCAACATATAAATGCCTTTTCACACATTTGCAAACAAAGATCAGGTCAGACGGATCCTGTAGGAGTTGTTTACAGTTTGATCAGGGTCTGCTCTGTTTGCTTATGAACATAATAGATCTGACTCTACAGATTTCACCAATACGTAATTACGTACACTCATAATTCTTAGTTAACTGTTAAACACTTTTTTCCATGAATATTCATATAAACAAGAGGGCCAGAATGGCCCGGAAGCGCTCACAGACAATCAGAGGAGAAGATTTGTGCCAAATATGAAAGCTGAGTGCCTTCGAGTTTCAGAAGAGAAGATTTTCAAAGATTTCACTATTTGTTTCTATTGAAAACTGCCCACCCCTGGGGCGGGGCCAATTTTGACCCCAGGGCCATAATTTAAAAAAATTCTGTAGAGGAACTAAACATGATGCTATGTGCCAAATATGAAAGCTGAGAACCTTCCAGTTTCAGTGGAGAAGATTTTCAAAGTTTTCTCTATATGTTTCTACTGAAAACTACCCACCCCTGGGGCAGGGCCAATTTTGACCCCAGGGCCATAATTCATATAACTTTTGTAGAGGACCTATACATGATGCTATGCACCAAATATGAAAGCTGAGAACTTTCCAGATTGAAAGAAGAAGATTTTCAAAGTTTTCACTATTTGTTACTGTTGAAAACTGCCCATCCCTAGGGCGGGGACAATTTTGACCCCAGGGCCATAATTAATATAACTTTTGTAGAGGACCTGAACATGATACTCTGTGCCAAATATGAAAGCTGAGCGCCTTCCAGTTTCGAAGAAGATTTTTCGAAGATTTCACTATTTGTTTCTTTTGAAAACTGCCCACCCCTGGGGCAGGGACAGTTTTGACCCAAGGGCCATAATTAATATTACTTTTGTAGAGGACCTGAACACGATGCTCTGTGCCAAATATGAAAGCTGAGAGCCTTCCAGCTTCAGAGGAGATTTTCAAAGATTTCACTATTTGTTTCTTTTGAAAACTGCCCACCCCTGGGGCGGGGCTAATTTTGACCCCAGGGGCATAATTTATATAACGTTTGTAGACGACCTAAACACGATGCTATGTGCCAAATATGAAAGCTGAGAACCTTCTGGTTTCAGAGGAGAAGATTTTCAAAGTTTTACTATATGTTTCTATTGAAAACTTCCCACTCCTGGGGCGGGCCAATTTTGACCCCAGGGGCATAATTTATATAACTTTTGTAGAGGACCTATAGGTGATGCTATGTACCAAAGATGAAAGCTGAGAACCCTGTAGATTCAGAGGAGAAGATTTTTAAAGGTTCAAATTGTTGACGCGGGACGACGGACATCAGGCGATCACAAAAGCTCACCCTGAGCACTTTGTGCTCTGGTGAGCTAAAAATAATGACACTGTCACCAATAATTTATATAAATTATATCATTCTTCATAATAGCTTATGGACACATGCAGTTTTTGTCCGAAAAAGTAGAATTATATATACATCATAACATGATGTATATTGTTTCATAACCAAACAGAGCAGAATCTGATCAGACAGCTCATACAGGAGCCATCCGATCTTGGTCCACCCTACTTGCAAAGGCGCCAACATCTTGTCACAGGGTGAGGTAGATTAGGATGTTCTAGTCACAAACACAGCTTAACCCTTTCCTTCATATGAACATTTTTCATGCATTGGCAGAGTAGACCCAGATCAGATGTCTCCTGGAGAAGCTGTCTGATCAGGGTCTTCTCCGTTTGCTTATGATGACTCGTTTCTACCAATACCAAAATAGCCTATGCAGATATCATTATGCCATTATAAAAAATCTGCTAATAAATTAAATATTCATGTCATTAACAATTATTTTTTAAATAAACATGGGTTAAAGGTGATTTATACAATAGTATGTGACCAAGAGTTAGTTCAATAAGTTCACTACATGTAAAAACTAAATATATCGGGTCAGAGAAAAATCAGAACTTTTCCATTATAGATTGACTACTTCTGCAGTACTTACGCATTCAGTCACTACCAAATGGATTCATCACATGAATACATGTATAATTGGTAAGATGACTATCAAAATATACTTATTAAACACCAATTTTATATACCTTTCTCTTGCTGTGCAAAGTGTGAGAGGGGGGTCCGTACAATGCCAACTGTTGGAGATCGTGGATCTACTGGTCCAGACAAAGCACCCTCTGGGGTTTTCTCAACAACAATAGGTGTTCTAGCAATATCTTGGGTTGGAGAGCGGGGATCAATGTTCAGGGTTCGTATGCCCTCTGTTCTGGGCGGTGTGGCTTGTTCATATTCATGACTGTTGGAGGCCCCCATGTTATTTCGTGGTGAATTTTATTTCTACAATATCACTGCAATTAAAGAAATTACATTTAACAACACACCTGCAAAGAGTACTCAGCAAAAGGGGTACAAATAAAGGAAACTATCTAAGAGCCATGAGCTATGAAAAGTCACCTTAGGACATTGAGGGAAATGTATACTAGTATGTATTTTCCACTGGGAACATAACATAACAAGGGCTATAATGTATCCCCGTTGCTAATGGTCGAAAGTAATGAAATCCCATTGCCAGTGAGTCACATAAGACAACATCAGGGGCACTGTGCATGTAACATGAAATAATGAATGATAGACAGGATGTATTTTGATAATCATCCTAAATCCTTGCAAGTGGAATGAAGGGGATCAGACGATTTATGAATGTTTCGTCGATCTTCCTTTTTGTCGACCTTAATTTATATAGTAAACCCAAAGTTGTTTCGTCAACCTTATAATTACATAGGGATTAACTTTTCACACCTATGAAGCTGTTATGTATTTGATGTTAGCTGTTTAAGTAGGCGCATGTCGGCAATGATAGTTTAGACCCAAATCAAGATCGCTTTATATCGTAAAAAAACAATACAGTAGATTCAATGTCATTATGTGTTTAATTTTAAATATTTATGAATAATTGTTTTGTCGATATAACATAAGCATTTGATGTCAGCAATTAAGCAAACTGCCGATTTCATAGTTTAGACCCAGATCAAATTCACATTATATTGATGAATATTTAGTGGTATATTTTTAAACTCTTAAAAATGTGTATGTGTTTTTATATCATCTTCATATGTGTATAGCAGATGTGTTTAGTCCATGAGGGAAACATGTTGAATCTACCACTTTTTACCAAATATAATGTGATCTTGATCTGGGTCTGAACTAAGATTGGGGGGGGGGGGGGGGGGGGGGGGGGGGGGGGGGGGGGGGATTTTGACTAAAATTCAGATATCACGCCAATTTAAACGAGTTCATCTCTTTATCTATGTAGAAAATTCCCCCCTCCCATTTAAAAACATGGGGGATTTTTTTTTAAAAAAAAAGTGGGGTGAATCCAATCGATCCCTCTACCCGCTCCCTAGAAAAGACACTGCAAATATGTGTGCACATCATGATTTATAAAAGTAGACCAAGAAGTTGGTGACTGTGAATAACTCGGCCTTATTTAAAGGCATTTCAAAAAGAATTGTTGACCGTTAACCCATGATGCTGTATATTTTGGTTGCTGACTCTGTGGTTTCTAATACAAAAACTGATAAGGCTATCACAGAGGATCCTCTCAGTTGTAATCAGTAATTGATTGTTGAGAGTATTAATGTAGATGTAGATAATTGCATAACTATCTCTTATGACCCCGACTGGACACTGCAGGAGTACTCCAGGGAATCAATAATCAGCACAGCTGGAGACTGTGTATTTGGTTTGGGGTCACTTGCCTTTAACTGGCACCATTCCCTGATCTTAAAAAAGTTATTTTCACAAATTCATTTAAAAGTGGTAACATGATCAGCAAATTTCATTATGAAATCAGTCGCACTCTTCTGTTTTCATATCCAAATCATTAAATTTGACAATTGTTTGTTTACAGAGCATTCTGTATGCATAGATGAACAAAATAAAACTGTGTATTGCCTTCATTACAAATTGAGTAAATATCCTTTTTCAAATCGCAGTTTCCGTTCGATCAGCACGGGGGCGAATCAAACTAAACCAACTATATTCTTCCATTAACTGGCAATATTGGACGTGTCGAATATTGAACGTTTTTGTGTGCGCATATCCTCTCATAAAAAGTTAATTATGATTGAAATCAAGGTGTTTTGAATATGTCAAACGATTGTGCCTCAGCCGTTAACTGAATGATCGCTTCCTATAAATTGCAGATTAAATCACTTTAAAATACTAAACGTTTCATACTGAAGTTAAGGAATAATTAAATTATAGTCTTTCACAAACCTTATTCTTTACATGCTCTTTTCCAGACTAGAAATATAACTTCACTTGTATTTCACTTTTGAAGTTACCGCTTCATCCAATCAAATTTTTACAATTTGGGTATGGGGGAAACTAATGTACGGTTCGCACTAAAACGTTGACGGAGTCGTGCTGACCATAAAGATAAAGCGAGGGATCGGAAAGCGCTTACGACTTAGATAAAGAACAGGCCAAAGTGCTGGTATCATCATATGATATAGATCTGGATCCGATAATTAAACTTTGAATCATTCATCTACCTAACGGTGATCAGACGCCATAAATTTATTTCGTGTTTTTTTAATTCCGATTTTTTTTTTACCGTTTTTAAAAAGTGTTAAATTGTTGTAATAGAATAAAATATTATTGTAGCTTAGATCAAAACCATAACTTGGCGAATGTTTACATCTTTTGATTTTTCGGGGACGTTATTTTGCAAACAGTTTTGATCTAGAGATTAGTTTCTGAATATTTCGCATTTTGATTAGGATCAAAACTGTGTCGTGTAATGAATGTAAACTGATAGGCAGTCATTTTGTAATGATGGGATAATTTAAGAATATTGCTGGTGAATAAAGACTGCATTTTCTTAACCAGACTATTACCAGGGAAACAGAAAAGTCTAGATACTTCACTGTCGCATTTGAACGGATAAAGATGACCCTCTTTCAGAAAAATATTGTTAATTCGCCAATATGCATTTTTGTGGTGAAATTGAAAGTGTTCAACATTATTTTTTCACTTGTCCAATATACCAAACGCGTCGCAATCACAGGGGTAAGACACGTTTGAGTCAGTATATGTATATGTTATGTACATATACTGACTCAAACGTGTCTTACCCATGTGGTCGCAATGACCCTTTTTCTCATAGTAGATACAATATGCACGCCGTTAACAATACATTGTATAATGTATATAAACTGCACAATGCAATACTAAAATTACAAACGAACCACTAATATATATACACAAATGGCAAAGGATATCACTCATGAAATATTGAACAGAAGCGGCCCAATAATGGAGCCTTTTGGGATGCCTTTTGATATGTCTGCCCATTTGCTATTTATACTACAAAGTTTTACCTGCTATTTCCTTTTAGATAAGTAATTAGCTATCAAATGCAATGCGTTTTCTGAAAGACCATAAGCGGAGAGTTTGCATAACAGAATATCACGTGGCAAACAGTCAAAGACTTTCGACAAGTCCATTAATATTGCGGCAACATATTCATTTGCATCTAGTGCACTTTGCCAGTCGTCTATCAATTTCAGTAGTGTTGTTTGGTATCAATGTCATCTTTGGAAAGCACATTGGAAGTTATTATTTTAAAAATGTTGTTAAAATATGTATAAAGCTGTAGTGAAATTACCTTTTCGTTTTTTAGGAATTTGGAAGGTACTGACTGGTCAGTATTTTTATTTCAAGAGGGTTCGTTTTTCTTAAACAAAGGTGTCACTTAAGCCTGCCTAAGGCGGCATGGGAACACTCCACTGATGTTAAAGTTTTGAATTATCTTGAAAATGCAGTTCTCATTTACAGGGGTAAAATTAAAAGACCCATGGTTAAAATTTCTCTCTGCTATTTTCTTTACGCTACGATGGTTTTCTGGATCAAAGACATAATTTATCTATGTCATTTCAAGTCAAGTCAAGTCAAGTAATTTTTATTTACAAGTCTGTACAGAATTAACAGATAACATAAGCCCGATATTAGCATAAAAGCAACATTAAATCACAGATAGCATGATAAGCATAAGATCGCATAAAATGAAGATCAAACAAACATAGTAAAGCATATGATAAGGTATAAAACAATCACAGATAGCATAAATAAGCATAGCATAGCACGAAATAAAACATTATGCGAACATAATAAAGCATATGGTAAATGAAAAAGTAGTAAAGTCAAGCAAGAAAAGACACACACAAAGCGCTACCATCTCCAAAACTTCGATAGAAAGCAAGTAATATACACACACGAGATGGAAAAATCAAACAAGAACAAACGCACAAGTACAAAGACAACAGACCAACACAAATGTAAGGATGAACACACACAAACTCGCACACACACGAGACAAAAACTATAAACCTGAACAAACACAAAGACACAGATACCAAACAAACAAAAGCAAGGGTGACAAAGAGTGTGTCGTTCCAACGGTCAGTGTCAAAACCACCACTGTTGCTGTTCGGGCGGCTGTGTGTTCTGTATATGGTGTTTCCTGCATGACTCATATTTGTACTTCCATTAGTATCTTCCACTCCAACTTTGTCATTCCTGCTGGAGTGTAGCTGAATCCAAATGCAATGTACACACAGTGGCTATAGGAGTCCAGGGGACCACGCCCCTAGGGAAATTTAGAATTGTGTTATTTTGAAACCATTGTGATAAATAGAGCATTTGTCCAATGATTTCAAAAGGTGAATTTTACAGAGGCGTCAATATGAGGGAATGGACTAAAGCTTATATTATAAGGACAGAGTCTACCCCTTTAGCCTTAGATTGTTGTTCCATTTTGACCATAATAATGTTTTCCCCTTTCAGAGTGTCCATATCAATAGCTACGCCCTTGCCTGCCTAATTATAGAATGCATCAAGGCCGACTTTAGCATACCGGTTTCCTGGTAAAATTTCCTTCATTGGGACCTAGCGAGGAACTCCAGCTACACATAAACTCTCCAAATTAACCTCTTCATCATCATGATCAGTGCTCAGACATGATGTTTATAATGTATCGCTAAGCAGAAATACAAATGACGTCGGGTCTGCTAGGGACTAGTGTGCACAATAGGACACTGCTGACAACTTGTTTCTGCACAATGATTGCAACACCACTGTGGTGTTTTGATGCATATTCTCTGTACCACATTTTGTTTGACTTCAGCTGTGAATGTTTCATTGAAGCCTGTCCACTTTATCATTGCTAATCCTATACAATCCCAACATAATCGCCCCAGTTCACAGGTCATCTCACGGACTACTGCAGGTGTTAAGAGCGTGGGCATTTTATATACCATTTGCTGTTTTGAATGGCAATTTTATGGTGGCTTTCACCCCAGTAGCAGATTTGTCACACCCTCCCTGAAGAGACGCAGAGGGACTGTGGCTGTTACTGATTTGGACCATACCAATCTGACTTGGAAATTCCACTACACTTGTTCCTCATGTCCTTTCAATAATCTTGTTGTAAGCTTGGCAGTACTCATCATCTTTCCAAGCTTGGTTTTCTTTCAGAGGTTTCTCTATCCATCTAGCTGGGTTAGTTACGTTGTGTTCACAGGCTGGTGGGCCTGACATGCATCAGCTGTTCATAGGCACCCGGTTATGTTCACAAGCTGGTGGACATGTGCTTTGCATGCCTCAAACGTAGGAGCAAACCTCTCCTGATCCATTGCACTCTAACCTGGGACCACAGGAGCAAACCTTCCCTGATCTACATGTATTGCACTCTAACCTGGGACTGCAAGAGCAAACCTCCCCTGATCTATTGCACTCAACCTGGGACCACAGGAGCAAACCTCCCCAGATTTACTGCTCTCTAACCTGGGACCGCAGGAGCAACCCTCTGATCTATTGCACTCTAACCTATGACCGCAGGAGCACCCCCATCCCGATCTATTGTTGCGCTCTAACCTGGGACCAGAGGAGCAAACCTCCTCCGATCTACTGCACTCTAACCTGGACCGCAAGAGCAATCCTCCCCAGATTTACTGCTCTCTAACCTGGGACCACAGGAGCAAACCTCCCCTGATCTATTGCACTCTAACCTGGACCGCAAGAGCAATCCTCCCCTGATCTACTGCACTCTAACCTGGGACCGCAGGAGCAAACCTCCCCTGATCTACTGCACTCTAACCTGGGACCGCAGGAGCAAACCTCCCCTGATCTACTGCACTCTAACCTGGGACCGTAGGAGCAAACCTCCCCTGATCTACTGCACTCTAACCTGGGACCGCAGGAGCAAACCCTCCCTGATCTATTGCACTCGAACCTGGGACTGCAGGGTGCCAAGTGTCAATGTGTCGCTCTGAGGAAGCACTAAATGCTTTACACTGGCAGAAGAGACTTACCCACCCTGCCCTCTTTTCACTGGAAATCCAGCTATCCATCGAGTGACACCACATGCTTTTCTAAAACAACTAGTGTAATCACACCAACCAATTAAGACATATTACCTGACACCATCAATAATTGAAATGCATTTGTTTGGGAAAGAAATGAAAGTAATTCACAGATAATGAACATATATACGCAAAGTAGCTCTACGTCTAGCCAATATTAACCAAATGATTCTTGCCGATCCAAAACGACACGGGGTCAACCCTTTAGCAGTTCAATATTCATGTAAGAAATAATGACATCATGAATATTTATTAGCTGAAGTTTTATAGCGTAGTGGTACATGAACACGATTTTTTTTACCTTAGCAGAACCTGTAGAATAACATCAATAGAACTCCGTAACCAAAGAGAGCAGACCCTCATCCGATTGCTCCTACGATTTAGGTCTACTCTGTTGGAAAAGGTGTTAAAATCAGATAACGGGTTAAATTGTTACATACAGGAAAGTAAAACTCAGGACAAGAATTGTAAAAACATAAATAAAGAGAACCAGAAGTAAAAACTAATTCTTTAAATATGCTAAGCAACACAACAACAATGCAAACACAATGACAATACCTCAATATTTTTTGTTTGAAAAAATAAGATCTACAAATATGTGTTTTGAACATGTATATTTATTTCAAAGATATAAATCACAATCTTTCACCATCACTGGTACTAAGTACATTTAAGAAAGTCAACAAATACTAAACCAGCCCATATATTGATGACATACATCACATAGGACTGTTATGTCCAACCATAGCTTTCAGCAATCTTACCTGTATCACTAAATCGTGACAACCCATGCAAACAGTTTGGATCCTGATGAAATGTTGGTTATCTGGATCCAACTGGATGCTACAGTAAACCCCCTCTAAACCAGACATTCAGTTGACTCATTCCCACTTAGATTATTTTTAGACGTAACCTCTTTGAAAAAGTCTACCAAAAAGGAGCATTTACTAGAGAAAAGGAAATTTTTAGAATTGTGTAGTATTGAAACCATTCTGATAAATACTATTTATCAGAATGGTTTCTAAAAGTGTCTTTTACAGAGGCGTCAATATGCGGGAATGGGTAAAGTATAAATATCGTTATTGAAGACAGGTGGCAGCTTAAATAATGCAGGGTGAAAGTCATTCAGAAAGCTCCTCTAGGAGCTTTCTGAATGACTTTCCACCCTGCATTACGCAACCACCTGAATAAAAGGACCTAATTTTTTTCATTAAATTTCGGTTCAGAGGGATTTTACCTTACTTTGTTCACAAGTTTTCAAACTGATGTAAACAATTTTAGTTGTAAAGATAACGCCAACATTGTTCCTTTATCCTGCTAATCCCACCTGACTGACATTTGCAAATAATTTGGATCCATATCAGACCCCAGGTAATCTGGCATCTGATCAGGATTCAAGCTGATTGCTCTGTCAATAGTTTCTAAAACGTTTGAAAGAATCAGATGTAAGTAAAAAATGTAGCCAATCAGATTAAGTTTACATTAATCTAAGGGCTTAAAGAAGAAATGCTTAAATTTCAAAATGCATATTTACTAAACATAAACATAGCATGAAATTACCATTAAACATAACAACGGCTAATACATCACTACAAAAATATTGCACTTTTTTCTTAACCCTTTCTCTGTTGATAGTTCATGTAAGAAACACTGACATCATAAATATTTATTAGCTGAATTTTTATAATGACCCATGTACACAAGATATTTTAGTATTGGTAGAAATTGTAGATTTAGATTTATTATAATTTCATAAGCAGACAGAGCAGACCCATATCAGACTGCTCCCATGGGAGTCATCTGATTTGGGAATACTCTGTTTGTTAAAACGTGATAAACATTTATGTGAGGGCAAGGGTTAATTTATATTTTCTAGTATATAAATGATGTATCTATGTAACAATTTTGGATTCTGATAAAAAATAAGAGATGTTTGTAAATCATGTATACCCCCAGACCTCCTGTCCTTTGACCTAGTGACCTCAAAAACAATTGGGGTCATATAGTGGTAATCACTAATCACCACAGCAAGTTTGAAGATCCTAAGCCAAACCCTTGAGCAGTTATTGATCGGAAACCATTTCACTAGTTAAGGTCATGGTGACCTTAACCTTTGACCTAGTGACTTCAAAAACAATAGGGGTCATCTAGTGGTCATGACCAACAACCACAGCAAATTTGAAGATTCTACGCAAAGCGTTTATCAGTTATTGATCAGAAAACTTTTGATCTACCGACCGACATGTGTTGAATATTCATGTGAGAAATAAATGATATCATGAATATTTATTAGCAAGGGAACTTTTGCTTTGACAAAAACTGTAGAATTGGATCTATATCATGTTAAAAGCAAACAGAGCAGATCCTATAGGAGCCGTTTGATCTGTAATTTTATACTGGTACGTGAACACAGGATTTGTTTACCTCGGCAGATACTATAGAATCACATGTATAGGAATCCACAAGCAAACAGAGCAGACCCTGATCAGATGGCTCCTGGAGGAGCCATCTGATCTGGGTCTACGCTGTTTGCAAAGTTGTGAAAAGGTGTTTATATGAGGGAAAGAGTTAAGCTTTCAGAAGCAAATTCCAGAATACAGTAAACCCCCTCTAAACCTTAATTCTAGTACAGAAGAATTTAGATACTTTTAGGCAGATGGCAGCTTAATGCAGAGTGAAAGTCATGCAGAAAGCTGCCACATGTCTCCAAGACAGGATATTTATATTAAATTAACGTTCCGGTTTAGAGAGGTTTTACTGTAACAATTGGCTCTTTGGATCTTCAAATAGAATTTTCTTTCATTTCCTTTCAAAAACAGAGACAGATTGTCAAACAGTTTGGATCCTGATGAGATGGTGTGTTACTTATCGCCACATCTGGATCTAAATGGTTTAAATAGGTGTATCACCAGTTTACCCCCATATATTGTACTTACAGTAAAAACTCTCTATAACGGCCACTAAAGTACACCAAGTATTTTTTGTTAAAGGCAGGTGGCTGCTTAAAGCAAGGTGAAAGTAAAACAGAACGCTCCAATAGGAGCATTCTGTTTTACTTTCACCTTGCTTTAAGCAGCCACCTGTTCTAAATGTAAACTAATTAACACAATTTAGTGGCCATTATAGAGAGGTTTTACTATATAAACCCACGATAACGAATTAATTTATGAAAAAAAAAGCTTCAATGGTCTCATTTCCAAACTTTCACAACACCGTTGCGCGATGAAGTCAACACCAGACATTGTGTAGCCTGGCAAAAATTAATGTCTGTAATAATATCATTGTGGCCCTGGGGTGGGGCATCTGGTCCTCGCCGTGGAATGTCGTCCAAACTTGTTTGTTTCTTGGTATATGTCTCCTCTATAACCTCTGTCCCCTCAACCAGGCGAGATCTATAATAGTACAAAGGTAGTATAACTTGATTTGATATCGACCACTTACAGAATACATATAAACACTTAAACACTTTATTTTATATAAATGTCATTTCATGCCTTTGCAAACAGAGTATACCTTAGATCAGATGATCTGACCAGGGTCTGCTCTGTTTGCTTATGGAATTATATAGATCTGATTCTACAGTTTCTGCCAAGGTTAAAACAATCCTGTGATCACTGATCATGTACCAATTAAAAATATCCATGATGTCATAATTTCTTTCACAAATATTGAAAACAAGTAAAGGTTTAACCCTTTTCTCCATAAATACGCCTTTCTACACCTTTGCAAACAGAGTAGACCCAGATCAGATGGCTCCTATAGGAGCCAAATGATCAGGGTCTACTCTGTTTGTGTAAGGACTAATATAGATCTGATTCACAGTTTCTGCTTTGGCAAAAATTTCATGTATAAATATAACATTTTCAGAATTAACCTAATTAACATTCATGATGTCATTATTTCTTTGATGAATATTCATGGAGTAAAGGGTTAAAGAGTAGGTGGCTACTCAATGCAGGACAAAAGTAATGCAGATATCTTCTTTCCCGCTACATGTACCACCTATAGTAGAGACCTACAATTAGACCTATTTTGAATGGTTGCTTAACCATTTCTCTGCTTAAAATTCATGTAAAAAATAATATCATAATACATATTTATATTTATACATGTAATAGCATATTATATACTCAGGAGTTTTTGGTATTGGTAGAAATTGTAGAGTCAGCTATATTATAATTGTAGAGTCAGCTATATTATAGTTCAAAAGTAAACAAAGCAAATCTTGATCACACTGCTCTGACAGTCTGGATCTACTATGTTTGCAAAGGTGTGAAAAAGCATTAGTATGAGGGAAAGGTAAACCTTTTACTTGTATGAACTGTCTGATCTGGATCTGTTCTGTTTGCTGATAAAATAATATAGATCTGATTCTACAGTTTTGCCAAGATTGAAAAGTCCTGTGTTCATAAACCAATATGAAAATTCTGCTGACACCTAATTTCTTCATTTCTTTCCAAAAACAAAGAGTGTCAAATATTAACTCTTTCCTCCATAGGCTATTTTTAGATACAACCTCGTTGAATAATTCTACCGAAAAGGAGCATTAACTAGAGAAAAGGAAAATTTTTAGAATTTTGTAGCTTGAAACCATTGTGATAAATAGAGCATTTGCTCCTATAGGAGCAAATGTTCTATTTATCACAATGGTTTCATTAGGTGATTTTAACAGAGACGTAGAAAGGCGTATTTATGGAGGAAAGTGATAACTAGATGCTGATGAGATGAGTTGATGCAGAGTTATTTGGCACCTCATCCTGGTCTAAACTGTAGCAAAGGGTTTCATGGACTCAGTTATCATGTGAAAGAGTGATTCATTATCAGTATCCATTGAGCCTTAAACCACAAGACAAATCGCAAACAGCTGCTTGGATTCTGTGGCTGAGTCATTTCGCCTTTCATCTGGTTTGGTTTGGATTGGTTTTTATCTGGATCTAAACTATTTGCAAATTTTGTTCATGTAGAAATCAACAGAAGTGAAAATTATTTGAGGTAAGTTCTTACAATAAACATAATGCTTTATGCCACTGCCTATTGAGATAAGTTCTTAGAATGTGTTTACGGTATAACTTCTCTAAACCGGATGTTCACACAGTATTTTTGTCAGTCTAAAAGACAGAAGGCAGCTTAATGCAGGATGACAGTCATGCAGAAAGTTCCTCTGTAAGCTTTCTGTATGACAATCACCCTGCATTAAGCAACCACCTGTCTGAAAAGACCTAAAGATCTTATTTATTAAAATTCCAGTTAAGAGGGTTTTTACTGTACCTGTAGCTAACTGCGGTCTGTTGGGTTGGGTCCCCGGCAGCACTGGCCATGATGAAGGAGTTGGAGGGATAGCCCAGGTCCCAGAACCTCACCCTCATATCAGAGCCCCCAGTCAGCAGGAATGTACTGTTGTCAGTCACACCGATGTTCATACCATACACCGCATGTGGACTCTCCTGGAAGACAAAATTTGATTTCCCTCCTTGATATTCATACACGTACGTCCATAGATACAAATGTTTTGTACTTTGGAAATTTATGATAAATGATTTAGTTAATCCTTTCCCCATTCAATATTTATAAGGGAAAGTGTTAAACCATTTTATATACAAATATATGAGCTACAATATACCCAAAATGTACATTTTGGAATTTAACTCTTTACTTCATAAGGATGCTTATATACTACAGTATAACGGCGTTATTTCGACTCTCGTTTTTCCGAGATACCCTCTTATTCCGAGGGAATGTTGAGGTCCCGGCTCAAATTCTATCAAATCTAATTGAAAATACCTGCATTAATCCGAAGAGCGATAATCCGAAAATTCGAGCATGTGTGCTGGTCCCGCTGATCATTCTGGTTCCTTTTATTGATTGTTTAATTCGAGCATGGTGTTTTCCCACCTCCGAGGTAATTATTCACACCTTGTCGATACGTTGTCATGACCTTTTGAAAGATCCGTCTATGGGACATTAGATCTTCCAAATGTGTGAATAACACATTCATTGAATGCAGACTTTACTTTGGTGTAAATAATGATGAGAATTTAGTAGACTGAAGTCTTCATAAACAAAGAGTCACAATCATAATTTGCATACGTTCGCAAACGTGTTGTGATTTTTCGGTACCGCTGAAAGGGTGCCATATAACGTCTTTCTGCTTTAAATTTAGAAATAGTGCAGTGCTTTTCATGTAGTGCTTTGAAATTCGCAATATTTTTGTTAATTTTAGACAGTCTCGTTCATGCAGATTCTTGCTACGAGAGATGAACGAGAATAACTAAGTCAGACGAAAAAAGCTGAGTGTTCCGATTATTAATTAATTTGGTCACTCGCCCTGATTTTCCTTACTACGAAACAGCACGGGAACGAAACGAAAATATTTGTTTGTGCGCCAACTCAGCACCAACAACTAAATTAATGTCGACAAATGGAAACTATGCAAAATAAACGACATAACGCTATATGTCACGACTGTTCAAGGGATATGTCTAAATGGTTTGAAACAAGTTTTGAGTTTATTGTGAAGGGTCCGTTGAACGGACCCATACACACTATTCTGTTCAAAACTTCGGTCGCCGATTTAAATGGTGTTTTCTATTATCACTTATATAAGGAAAGAATCGATGAAATATATACGCATTGAAGTTTATGATAATGTTAAAAAGTTTACTGTGAAGAAATGTGCTTCCTCTTGTCGTCAAATACTGCTCTTGGAAATGACACAAAATGCTAGAGATCGGTTATTTCGAGCATTGCGATAATCCGAGGTTTTTGCTGATTCCCGACAGTGCTCGAAATATCGCAAATATACTGTATTTGCAAATAGAGCAGACCTGTCAGAGTCTTCTGATCAGGATCTGCACTGTTTGCTTTAGGAATAGTATAGCTATCATGCTACAGTCTCTGCCATTACTATTTCATATGCTTTTATAAAAATTCAGCTAATAATTATTCATTAAATAATTCTTATTCTTACATGAATATTCATTAAGTAAAGGGATTAGTAGTCTAAACCATAATGAAAATGCACATGGTCTATAATCCGGACTTATACAGTTAACACTTATTAACCCTTCACTTCAATATACCTACCTGTAAATAGTGAAGACCCAAATGAGACAGCTCCTGCAGGAGCTGTCTCATCAGGATCTGCACTATTTACAAGTTGATTGTGCAACCAGTGTACTCCACAGCAGTGATTGCACAGCGAAATACTTGTACACAGTGAAGATATATGTAATTATACAACAGGGTATGGGTAAAGAAGGAGAAATGTATTTTAAAATTCAGCAAGCGAAGGGTTAAAACGGCATTTGATAAATAGAATATTCATTATACTGACACAAACTTTTGACATGGCCATAATTTTAGTAAAGAAGAATTTTAGATCTTTTTAGGCAGGTGGCTACATAGTACAGGATGAAAGTCATGCAGAAAGCCCCTCTGGGAGTTTTATGCATGACTTTCACCCTGCATTAAGCAGTCACATGTCTCACACACCGGTATTAAAGTTTATTTGAATGTCCAGTTTAGAGGGGTGTTACTGTATAACTTAATGTTCATTGCAACGACATTTTCAGTACAACAATGCTTTCTGTAGGAACAAACGTGGTCATTGCAACGACAGTTGACTACCTAGCAACAAGTGATGAACATTGCAGACCTTGACCAGATGCCACATTCTACTAGACTGTTGGGGTCAACAAAGTGTGCAAATCTTCAAATTTCTTTTTTGAGCTTATACTGTTCAGTATTTGCTAAACAAGGATGCCAAAATACAGAAATACATACTGTAGTTTTGGAGAAGGTAGGCACGGAGCTGGCCCATAAAGCTTTCCGTCTAGCTGAGGTCTCAATGTCCCACATAGACACCTCATTGTTCCCTTGTACCGCTGATATAATCCAGGACTGCTCCTTGGGATGAGCAATCACTCGACGCACCCGAGAACCTGAAATAGATATGAGCCATGTAAGCACTTGAATTTCATATACATGTACATGTAATGGCCAAAGAGTGCAGACTCCGATCTACTAGAGGGCTAGGTTGTGTGCTATGTTAGAGTGGTTTGGCTCATCTATGAGCAACTGCATTTCATCTGCTGTTTGACACATGGTCAATTTATTTTAGCAAGGTGAAGGTTAAGTTCACTTATTAACCCTATTCATGGAAGGAAATATTATTAATTATTAAATGCATTATGATGATATATAGACACTGAAGTTTTTGACATGGCAGAAATTGTAGAATCTGATTCATAAGCAAACAGAGAAGACCCTGATCTGATGGACCTTACAGGAACCATCTGATCTCAGTTAACTGTGTTTGTAAAGGCATCAAAAGGCGTTTATATCTGGGATACAAGGGTTTAAGTAGCTAAGCAGTTAACCCTTTACATGATGAATATTCATGTAAGATATAATGGCACATGAAAAAGAAATGTTTTCGCCCTGGAAAGCACTATAAATTCCAATAGCAGACATTTGTCAGATGGCTCCTACAGGAGTTGTCTAATCTGGGTCTATTCCGTTTGCAAAACAAAATAAAAAGTGTATCTATAGAGAAACAGGTTAAGGTATACCTAAGACAATGGTATAATGCTCGTGTTTAATGTTGCTAAGTGAATTTAACAACAATGTCCCAATATGCATAAGATATCACATAATAATCCACCATCCTGCAAAGTTTCATGACTCTCGATAAAAATACTTTTGGGAAATACACATGGCACAAAAAAGTGTCAGGCATACATAGTTATTAACCTCTTTCCTCCACAGATACGCCTTTCTATGCCTCTTTAAAAATCACCTGTTGAAACCATTGTGATAAATAGAGCATGTGCTCCTGTAGGAGCAAATGCTCTATTTATCACAATGGTTTCAAACTACTAAATTCTAAAATTTTCCTTTTCTCTTTTTAATGCTCCTTTTCGGTAGATTTATTGAAAGTGGTTGGATCTAAAATCAGCATATGAGGGAATGGGTTAATCCTTTCCCTGTTCAATAATCATGTATTAAATAATGAGATCATCCATGTTTATTAGCTGAATTTTTATAATGGTATATGTACATGGGATATTATGGTATTGGTAAAAAACTATAGAGTTAGATCTATGAGAATTTCAAAAGCAAACAGAGCAGACCCTGATCTGATCTGGGTCTACTTTGTTTGCAAATACGTAAAAATGTGTTTATATGAAGGAAAGAGTTAACCCTGATGAGACAGATTCTACAGGAGCTGTCTGATTTGGGTTTACCTTATTGCAAATACGTAACAAGAGCACGGCAAGCGGTGCGAACACTCGTCTGTTATTATTTTGGTATGTGTGGATAGGCCTTGTCAAGATGAACATGCATACCAAAAATGAAGGTTGTAAATGAAAAATTGAAGAAGTTATGGTCAATGTTAAGATTTTGGACGACGACAACGACGACGCCAGAGTTACGACAATAGCTCCTGATTTCTTCGACATATTTTCAAATCTTGTGCAAATATTAATTCTATCATGACACAAGATCTCTTGAGTGAGCTGTCAGGTTAAGGGACTGCACTGTCATAATCAACTACAGTATTTTTTTTTATACAACTGCCAAATTCAGACCATGTAAATGTAATATAATTTAATCCTTTCTTTGATAGAGATGCGTGTTTTTGTTTTTGCATACAGAGCAGACCCAGATCAAACATCTATTGAAGTTGTTTGATTTGGGTCTGCTCTGTTTGCTTATGGAACAATATAGATCTCATTCTACAATTTCTGCCATGGCCAAAACTTCCATTATTGAAGTAGCTAATAAATATTCATAAAATCATTAACTTTTACATGAATATTGATTACGTAAATGGTTAAGATAATGACCCAAGTCTTCATAGCTTTCAAAGTCTTTGATGTGCCATTTATTTATGATACAGCTCACACAAGCAACTTTAATCTTATTTCAAGCATTGTGCCTTAACCCTGTCCTCCATAAATACACCTTTCTACGCCTCTGTAAAAGTCACTTTTTGAAACCTATAGTTTCAATACTACTTAATTCTAAACTTTTGTTTTTCTCTAGTAATGTGCTCCTTTTCGGTACATTTGTTCAAAGAGGTTGGGTCTAAAAATAGCCTATGAGAGAATGGGATAAAGTGTCTTACCAGCTGGGTGGACTATAGAGGTAATTGGGAGCTGGAATCTGAGGTCCCAGCACACATGAGTTCCACTGCTGGTCCCTATACATAGCCACCATTTGGACTGGTGTATGGCAAATGATGTTATCAGACCTGTAAAATGTAAAATGTTGAACTAGACGTCCTGTAAAACATAGAACTAGGGCCTTCAACACATCAAACCAGCCATGTAAACATAATAGAAAGCCTTGTAAAACAATATCAAGATATTAACTCTCACAGCAAAACATAAAACGAGAACTGTAAACATTCAACTTGTTTTGTAAAACATTCAACTAGCCTTGTAAAATATGGAAACATTTGAAAAATAGAACTAGACATCTATACTAGAACTACCAAGGAATGCTATTAAACCCTCACAAACAAGAAATGTGTAACAAATCCCCCAAAAGCAAAGACATTGAGATGTGTCTTGTAGTCAGGTCTGTATATGTTATTCCTAAATGAAACTAAAAGACAACAGTGTGACCTGAATTGAATTTGAACTAAAGTTACCTTAAACAAGAAATGACTAAGCAACAAAACAAACATAATGTAAATACTTATTACTAACTGTAAGTGTGAAAGTTTTTCAACCAATGAGGTCAAAGGTCATAGTAACCAGAAAATGGTACACCCCCCCCCCCCCCCCAACACACACACAAAATTTGACATTGCTACCTCAAGCAATATAGGAGATATGTTCTAGACAAGGGTTATCTATAGCTGAGGTCAAGGTCAAGGTCAAAGTGACCTTTCCTACCTCAAGAACTAGAACTATAACTTAAGGGGATGAATTATTAGAATACATCCCCACCCCTGCAATGGCAGAAACTGTAGATTCATATAATTTCATAAGCAAACAGAGCACACCCTGATCAGTTGGCTTCTGTAGGATCTGGGTCTACTCTGTTTGCAAAGTTGTAGAAAGGCATATTTATGTAGTTAAGTGTATAGAAATCACATACCTGTTTTGGGGTCATTTTTTAGCAACCAGGCTAGTTCAGGAGAGCGCATATCCCAACCAATCAACTGTCCATTCACAGTGGCATAGGCAAGAACAGACTGGTTACCTATCAAATATAAATGTATATTAACTATGCAAGAATGAACTGGTTGCCTATCAAAATATAAATGTTTATCACATAATCTGCATTGTGAGAGTACCATAACAGAGTGCTGTAATTCATGAAAATTAACTAGTGCATTTTTTATGCAAATTAGCAATTGTTAGCCAATCGTAGCGCTCATTTAAGCTTTAGCCAATCGTAGCGCTCCAGGTGTGTTGTCCGTTGTATTACTACGCTGTTTGTAAGCAATGGCCGAAATAATCATCAGCTATAGTCTGTTTCATTTTTATGGCATTTTTAAGGCTTATGTGATAACAAGCTTACATTCGTGTTCATTAAAAATTGTTTTCATGAAACTTGTTCACTCTAATAATGAATATGACACTCGCTAAAGCTTGTGTCTGATTATTATAGTGAACTTGTTTCATAAAAACAATTTGTAATGAACACTCATGTAAGATCCTCTATATATTGAAAATGCGAGGGCAGACTGGTTACCTATCAAATATACATTGAGGTAAATGTATATTAACTATGCAAGAACAGACTGGTTACCTACCAACTATAATTGTATACTAACTATGCAAGAATGGACTGGTTACCTATCAAAATATAAATGTATTCTAACATATTCTATCTGTAATTTACATCTTTTTTCTTCATCAATACCAACTTTGTCTATCTGGTATTTAATGCTTATTTAGTACTATGGGATTATGCTACCTAAGTGTTTTGTCCGCGTTTTACACCACAGTTAAGTAAAAAATCTGTAAAAATACAGGAGCTAAAGGAGCTGTCTGATCTGGTTCTACTCTGTTTAAAAAGGCTTACAAAGCTGGGATTACCAATAGAAAGTGAATGGTTTAAATTGGAGCAGAATACGCCGCTATTACATCTTTATTTTAATTGATCCTGTTCAAACATATTTACTCAATGTTAAATGAAAGGTGCCATAACAATTAAGTCTGAAGTTATGACTAAGTTTGGGTATTCGCTAATGTGTTTGCTGACTCGTCTTTTGAGCGCTTATCATGGTTAATCGATTCCCATGCATGACCATTGTCATGGCTACACTTGGGAAAAGCGTTATAATTATAGCTATTAGCAGTCTGGGACAAGCTCACTCGAACGTTCAATGCAAGAAAAAAAGCAAGAATGTTGTAGCTGTTATTTTGCAATATACAGTAGATAAAGAAGGCATTTGGCCGAGACATGCCAATCAGAACATTTTATCCAAGGAAACGTTTTAAGAATGATCTATCAAATCTTTAATGTATAAGCAAACAGAGCAGACCCTGATCAGAAGGCTCCTACAGAAGCCATCTGATCTGAATCAACTCCGTTTGCAAAAGCATTAAAATGTGTGTTTATGGAATAAACAGTTTCACTGAGCTACTCAGAGAGTGCGCACCTGTATCGAAGTGAGCCATATCCACCACATGACCCTGGGTCTGTACATTGACAGCCTGTTTGTCAACTTCTGTTGCTTTACCTGAATCCAACCTATAACAGACAAGCAGATGTAAAAACTTATTGGAGATAAGGACTTCAATACTATACAGTAAAACCTCTCCAAACTGGATGTTCAATTTAGTACAAATATCGATCTTGGAGACAGGTGGCAGCTTAATGCAGTTTGAAAGTCA
Source organism: Azorinus chamasolen (assembly GCA_963576725.1). Taxonomy (NCBI): domain Eukaryota; kingdom Metazoa; phylum Mollusca; class Bivalvia; order Cardiida; family Solecurtidae; genus Azorinus; species Azorinus chamasolen. Next base: position 56,791,253 of record OY755249.1, read on the forward strand.
TGCAGAAAGCTCCCCTAGGAGCTTTCTGCATGACTTTCACCCCACATTAAGCAGCCACTTACATAAAAGTTTCTAAATTCTTCTCTGTTAGAAATCCAGTTTGGAGGCATTTTACTGTACTAGTTAAAATAGGGTAGATCAGTTTCTATATTTTCTAAAATGGCTACAAAGTTCCAACCTCCATATTTCATCATAAGTATTTTGTAAATGAATATTCAGTAGTTTATTGAAATAAATTCGTAATAAACATAGATCTGGGAAGGGTTAAGAGCTGAATTAAGAGCAAAACATATACATGTATCAATCAAGCGTATTGGATAATTCCATGATAGATAAAATGATTTGAGCAAAAACTAAATGGATTTCATTACGTAAAAAAACACTTATGTATCTTAATCTGGCATATATATTAAGCTTTTTGCCTAACTCAAGAATTATAATATGATAATTTAGTATAATGTGGCCTTTTTCCTGTATGGTTTATATAGTGGTACGCTTTGACCAGGAAATGGTACACATGGTCCTGGTGCACTTCAGTAATGGTACACTTTTAACAGTTTACGATTAGAGTAGACCAAGATTTTCCTACAGGAGCTCTCTGATAAAGGTCTGCTCTATTTGCTTATATGTAACAGACACCATGGCAATAAATTAACACTATTAAATTATATACATGTATGTTCAATACACAAATTAACTTTAATTGCAAGAATATTGATAAATATTACTGATAAATATATTGCTATAGGTTAACTTTTTAACCCATTCCCTCATAGGCTATTTTTAAACCCAAGATCTTTAAATAACTTACTGAAAAGGAGCATTTAAAAAAAAAGTACCTAGTTATAGTCTACTTTCAGTCCTGTGGAGCAAATGCTCTATTTATCACAATGGTTTCAAAAAGTTACTTTTAAGAGGCATCAAAAGGCATGAATATGAGGGAATGGGTTAAACACTATATGGACAAATTAATGAAAACCTTTGCAAACAGTTTAGATCCAGATGCTGTTCTATGAGCTCAGTATCTATAAGCCATCTTATCAGGATCCAAAATACAGTTTTGAAAAATTGAAGAAGCAAGTTTCGCCAATGAAAGCTATTTTTCATCGCCTACTTGACATCTGATCAAATATGGTTTTCAAACTAGATTTCCTTCCACTTCTATTAAGATAAAAATATCTGTGTGAAAAAGTTAGAATTTTGGTGAGATGCCAATTGAAGACACCGGTGTCTGATTTGGATCTAGACTATAAGCAATGGTTATCTTAAGGTTTTATTACAGTGAAGAAAGAGTACATGTACGTAGAATTTTTAAAAGACTGACAACTCACTCATATACAGATATATTTCCAGTGTCAGAGGCAGAGGCCAGCTTATGAGACCCTTCAAAGAATGTCACTTGTTTCACCTGGCCACCTAAATAGGAAAACAACACAACAGAAATTGTAACATCCATTTAATAATAACACTTTGTAAGTACTATGTAGAGCAACAGACAAAGGTGCATACTCAAATACTAATACAATAAAAACCTCTCTATAACGGCCACTTAATTGTGTTAATTAGTTGGTATTTAGGGCAGGTAGTTGCTTAAAGCAAGGTGAAAGTAAAACAGAACGCTCCTATAGGAGCGTTCTGTTTTACTTTCACCTTGCTTTAAGCAGCCACCTGCCTTTAACACAAATACTTGATGTAATTTAGTGACCGTTATAGAGAGGTTTTACTGAATTGTTTTTTCTCCACCAAACTCTATGTTGTGAAACAAAGAAGTTATTCTGGAAGATGTTTTGATTTATGTATCTTATCTGGACCTCTGACTATGTGTCATTGTTTATACAGAGATATAATTCTGACAACTCAATCATCCTTTACTGGATAAAGACACATGTCAGTACATTTGCAAACAGACTAGACCTAGATCTGACAACTCCTTTAGGACCTGTCTAATCAGGATCTACTCTGTTAGCCTATAGATTAATATACATCTGATTCTAGTTTCTGTCATGGCGAAATAATCCTTGTTCTTATATATACACAAGTATTAGACAAGATAGATGGACAGTTTGAAAGTGATCCCTAATTAGCTGAAGTTTTATAACAGCCAAGGAACATAAACGGCAGAATCATAATCTATATTATTTCATAAGCAAACAGGACAGACCTTGATCAGACAGCTCCTGTAGGAGTCATCTGATCTGGGTCTACTCTGTTTACAAAGACATTAAAAGGTATTTTTTATACAGTAATGGATTAAGTGACAACCTGTTAACCCTTTCCCTCATATAAACATGTTTTCACGCATCTGCAAACAGAGAAGACCCAGATCAGACGGCTCCTGCAGGAGCCATCTGATAAGGGTCTGCTCTGTTTGCTAATAGAATTTGATAGATCTAAAATTTCTACAATGTTCAACCTTCCATATTTCTTTATAACTATTTTGTTAATGAATATTCATTAGGTACTGAAATTTGGAATAAACATAAAACAGGGAAAGGGTTAAAGCAGGTGACACAAAAAGTGTTTGTGCATTTATTTTTTTAAATTGTTATTGCCTGTGTTTACTGAGTGTATAATATTGTATCATGGTAAATTGCTGTCAATCATTCCTCTCAACAATTATCAGTCAGACACAATTTTGCATGCATTGTCAGACTCTCTGAGATGGCAATTTTACAGGCTATAGTGATTATGTGCGAGACATTTCACCAAACACTAAATTCTACAGTATAAACTGACATCTGTTCAAACTGTAAATATACTACTTTTTTTTCTTCCAATACATTCAAGCTTTTGAAAAACTGTTGACCAGGTATGGAAAAACTGGGATTCATTAACCCTCTACTCCATGACTATTCATGCAAGAAATAATGACATCATGAAATATCAATTAGACAATTTTGAACACAGGAAATATTGGCCATGGCAAAAACTGTAGAATCAGATCTATATTATTCCATAAGCAAACAGAGAATACCCTGATCAGATGGCTCCTACAGGACCTTTCTGATCTGGGTCTTCTCTGTTTGCAAAAGTGTACCTATGGAGTAAAGGGTTAAATGGTTCCTATAGAGAGGTACTACTAATATTTCCCTGCCATTACTTTTCTCCTGCTTCAGGGTTTGTTTTGATCTGTTGGCAACATTCTTTCCCTCCAGTCTGCCACACTCCCACAACTTGACCAGTCCATCATTGGAACATGTTGCAAAGAAACTGTGGTCATAGCACACTGCAATTCTGTATGAACAGGGAAAAGAAAACATGCTTCAAACATCATTTTAACCCTTTCCTCCATAGGCTATTTTAGATCCATCCACTTTGAATAAATCTACCCAAAAGGAGCATTAACTAGAGAAAAGGAAAATTTTAGAATTATGTAGTTTGAAACCATTGTGATAAATAGAGCATTTGCTCCTATAGGAGCAAATGCTCTATTTATCACAATGGTTTCAGAAAGTGACTTCTACAGAGGCGTATAAAGGTATATTTATGGAGGAAAGGGTTAAACCTTCGATATAATAAAACGAACACACTTACTAATCTGATGACACAACTTAACCCTTTACTCCATAAATATTCATGGAAGAAACAATGACATCATGAACATTAATTAGATTAATTGTTATAGTAGCATATGGACACATGAATCTTTGGCCATGTCAGAAACTGTAGAATCATATCTATATTATATCATAAGCAAACTGAGCAGACCCTGATCAGATGGCTCCTACTACATGAGTCATCTGATCTCTGTTTGCAAAGGCATAGAAAGGTGAAAATGGAGTAAAGAGCTAAATTTAAAGTGTTAATTTTTTCTTTATTTATGAGATCAGAAGCTTGGTAAAGCAATCCCCTCAATATTGAGACACCCAATCTCCCATCTCCACCAGTTTGAAAAGCTGAATAAGTCAATCTGGGACCATTTTCATACCTTTAACCCTTTCCTTCATATAAACGCCTTTTCATGCCTTTGAAAACAGAGTAGACACAGATCAGACAGCTCCTATATGAGTTATCTGATCAGAGTCTGCTCTGTTTGCTTATGGCTTTATAAAGATCTGATTCAACACTTTGTGCCACAGACAAAAATACCTCTGTTAACAATGCCTTAACCCTTTCCCTCATAGAAACGTGTTTTCATGCATTCCTATAGGAGCCATCTGATTAGGGTCTGCTCTGTTTGCTTTTGACATGCTATAGATCTGATTCTACAGTTTTTATCAATGCAAAAAAAAAATCTTGGAAATTCATATTATAGAATTTCAGCTAACAAATATTCATGATGTCATTATTTCTTCCATGAATACAGAACAGGGAAAGGGTTAAAATAGTTTGGCTCATTAATATTCATGATGTCATAATTTCTTACATGAACATTGAACTGGGAAAGGGTTAAGATAGACTAACATGGCAGAAAATAATATAGATCCTGATCAAACCACTCCAGAAGGTTCATTTTTAAAACCCATCATGCATAAAAAAGTCATGGGCCAGATAAAGGAAACACTGTATGTCCTTGCCAATGTTATAATGGGGGCATAAAAATCTGTATTAACAAAGAGCAGGTCCAAAGAATGTGGATGACAGCTGAAAACCTATAAATCACAAAACAGACATTTAAAACCTATCACAAAAGAGAACAGGAATTTGATGAGGCCGGCTCCAAAGATTTTGAAATAATAACATGGATCGAAAACAAAGTTTAGGCTACAGAATTACAGGAATGAAATGCAGTAAGACGTGTGCTAACAGTGTAAACCCTAATCAAATGCCACTTCCAATGGCGAATACTTTGGGTCTGCACTTTTCCCTGTTGATTCTGACAAGTTACAAAGTATCCAGAACCTAATCAGACAGTCTGGGTCTGTGCTTATAAAGCTTTTTAGTTTGAGTCTGAGATCGTTCTCAAGCTTTTGATTGGTCAGATTTGAGTTCTCAAGCTTTTGATCGGTCAGATTTGAGCCTTTGGCTCAAATCTGACCAATCAAAAACTCGAGAAGAACTCAGACTCAACTAAAAGTTTTATAAGCATGGACCCAGTTTTAGTGCGATGGATCATCTGGTTCTTGACTGTTTGCAAATGTTCAACTGCCTCTGACTGGAGCCTAATGCCAACATTATATCTTCACCTATTGACAGCTCCTCTATGTTCATGCAGATGGGCCACCAGCTGTCCTTTGGGTCTCCAGTTCGAGGGTGGGGGTCGGCTGTCCCAGAGAATACCATCTAGACTATCCTTTGCCATCTGGTCAGCACTGTATTGGGAACGTCTGGTGTGGACAAGTGTTCGCAGATCCAGACGACACTGGGCGTACCTTGCTGTTAAAAGTAGAACAAACATAAACACTTTACTCCATGAATACATCTTTTAACCCATTCCCGCATAGGCTATTTTTAGATCCAACCTCTTTGATTAAATCTACCAACAAGAGTACCGCATACGGTACATAATACGCCCACTTGCAAACTTTCTCTGATTCAACATGCCTTATAAGTGTTGACATTTTCTAATCTGTGCTTCAGATCTTGATTTCCATATTAAGGTGATACTATTTTTTTTTAAAAATGAAGTGAATATCTTATTAAATAAAAAAGTTACAGCTAATCCTCATTTTTGCAGATTTTTGTAAATGCAAACGGCCATAACTCTGCTTAAAACATTTGTGTTAAGTTTCATTTATAAGTTCAAGGACCATAACTTTAGAATAAAATGACATATCAAAACCCCCGCAATATATGTGTAAATTCACATTAAGGTTTAACCATATAAACAAATTGAAGTAAATATCATTTCAAATGAAAAAGTTATGGCCATCCTCATATTTGCATAGATTTGCATTATTTTTTAAGTGCAAGGGCCATAACTCCGAAACAACAAATCAAATGATCCTCAGAATCGACTTAGCTTCAGGTCTTGATGCATTAAACATGTGGATGAAGTTTCATTAATATCTGTCAAACAGTTTTGCCAGAAAACAGCGGACAAACTATTTGCATATATTTGCATTTTTTTTTTTAAGTAAAAGGGCAATAACTCCGAAACGAAAAATCAAATAAACCTCAAAATTGACTCAGCATCAGATCTTGATGCATTAAACATTTTTGTGAAGTTTCATTAATATCTCTCAAATAGTTTTCCCAGAAAACAGCCGACAAACTATTTGCATTATTTTTTAAGGACAAGGGCCATAACTCTGAAACGAAAAATCAAATGATCCTCAGAATCAATTCAGTTTCAGACCTTGATACATTAAACATTTGTGTGAAGTTTCATTAATATCTCTCAAATAGTTTTCCCAGAAAACAGCGGACAAACTATTTGCATATTTTTTAAAGACAAGGGCCATAACTCTGAAATGAGAAATCAAATGAACCTCAGAATCAACTCAGCTTCAGATCTTGATGCATTAAACATTTGTATGAAGTTTCATTAATATCTCTCAAATAGTTTTCCCAGAAAACAGCGGACAAACTATTTGCATGTATTTGCATTATTTTTTAAGTAAAAGGGCCATAACTCCGAAACGACAAATCAAATGTACCTCAGAAATCAACTCAGCTTCAGATCTTGATGCATTAAACATTTGTGTTAAGTTTCATTAATATCTCTCAAATAGTTTTCCCAGAAAACAGCGGACAAACTATTTGCATATTTTTTAAGGACAAGGGCCATAACTCTGAAAAGACAAATCAAATGAACCTCAGAATCGACTCAGCTTCAGATCTTGATGCATTAAACATTTGTGTGAAGTTTCATTAATATCTGTCAAATAGTAGTTTTGCCAGAAAACAGCGGACAAACTATTTGCATGTATTTGCATTATTTTTTAAGTAAAAGGGGCATAACTCCAAAACGAAAAATCAAATGAACCTCAGAATCAACTCAGCTTCAGACCTTGATGCATTAAACATTTGTGTGAAGTTTCATTAATATCTCTCAAACAGTTTTCCCAGAAAACAGCGGACAAACTATTTGCATATTTTTTAAGGACAAGGGCAATAACTCTGAAACGACAAATCAAATGAACCTCAGAATCAACTCAGCTTCAGATCTTGATGCATTAAACATGTGTGTGAAGTTTCATTAATATCTCTCAAATAGTTTTCCCAGAAAACAGCGGACAAACTATTTGCATGTATTTGCATTATTTTTTAAGTAAAAGGGCCATAACTCCGAAACGAAAAATCAAATGAACCTCAGAATCGACTCAGCTTCAGATCTTGATGCATTATACATTTGTATGAAGTTTCATTAATATCTCTCAAATAGTTTTCCCAGAAAACAGCGGACAAACTATTTGCATGTATTTGCATTATTTTTTAAGTAAAAGGGCCATAACTCCGAAACGAAAAATCAAATGAACCTCAGAATCGACTCAGCTTCAGATCTTGATGCATTATACATTTGTGTGAAGTTTCATTAATATCTCTCAAATAGTTTTCCCAGAAAACAGCGGACAAACTTTGCATATTTTTTAAGGACAAGGGCCATAACTCTGAAATGAAATATCAAATGAATCTCAGAATCAAATCAGCTTCAGATCTTGATGAATTTAACATTTGTGTGAAGTTTCATTAATATCTGTCAAATAGTTTTCCCAGAAAACAGTGGACAAACAAAATGTTGACGGACGAACGAACGAACGAACGAACGAACAAACGAACGAACGAACGAACGAACGAACGAACGAACGAACGAACGAACGGACGGACGGACAGGGCCACGACAATATACGACCACCTTTATTAGGTGGGCGTATAAAAAGGAGCATTTACTAGAAAAAAAGGAAATTTCAAAATTGTGTAGTTTTGAAACCATTGTGATAAATAGAGCACTTGCTCCTGTGGAGCAAATGCTTCATTTATCACAATGGTTTCACAAAGTGACTTTTATAGAAGTGACAAAAGGCGTCAATATGCGGGAATGGTTTAATGCCTTTGCAAACAAAGCAGAATGAGATCAGATGGCTCCCACAGGAGCTGTCTGATCAGGGTCTGCTCTGTTTGCTTACGGAATAATATAGATCTGATTCTTTGGGTTCTGCAAAGACCAAAATTTCCTATGTCCATATGGCATTATACAAATTGATATAATTAATAGTCATGGTGTCATTATTTCTTACAAAAATATTCAACAGGGAAAGGGTTATTGTTTAACATGCTGGTAGTGAATTTTGAAAGTTTTTGAAACATTTGCTAGTCCTAGTCTAGTACTTAACTATCTCATCAGAATCCAATCTGTTTGTGTTTGATTAGAATTAAAAGATAATTCAAATATGAAAACTAAAGCAACCAACATGTTCAACTATTGAAACTTTGTTTAGCTGGCCAAAGAATAACTGAGCCTGCTAACAAATTGTTTCCTGCTTAACCCCTTAACTCATTTTTTACACCTTTGCAAACAGATTCGACCCATATCAGATGGTTACTGTAGTTGTCTGATCAGAGTCTGCTGTATTTGCTTATGAAATTATATAAATCTAATCTTACAGTTTTTGTCTATAAAGCATAAGTCATGCATAGATATTACTATAATTAAATAAATGGTTAAAAGATTAATTAAATGTGAAAACTATGGCAGCCATTATTTTCCTACCAGTTAAAAATTTGCTCAGCCAGCAAAAGATAATTCTTTAGACTGCTAACAAACTGTATTACGCTTAACCCTTTCCCTCATATAAACGTCTTTTCACACATTTGCTAACAGAGTAGACCCCAGATAAGACAGCTCCTATAGGAGCCTTCTGATCAGGGTCTGCTCTGTTTGCCTTTGACATGACATAGATCTGGTTCTACAGTTCTTGTCAAAGCAAAACAATTTATTGAAAAGTTTACATTATAAAACTAATAAATATTCATGATATCATCTTATTCTTATTGAATAAGGAAAGGGTTAAGCTATCAAAGAAGGGTTTTCAATTAATTCTCTTAAAAAACTAAGATTAGAGAGTGACAAGATGTATTTTGCGAAATGCTTTGTCCGATTTATTTTGCGAAATGCTATGTCCAACCAAATACTGGGCATAAAAAGAACAATCAGTTTAACTTTTGATCTCCAAGTTTAACCTTGACGTTGTTAGCATATTACTCAAAAGTTAAAAAGATAAATATGCCAAGTATGAAGTTTCTATCTGTAACACTTAACCCTTTCCCTCATATAAACATGTTTTAACGCATTTGCAAACAGAGTAGACCCAGATCAGACGGCTCCTAGAGGAGCCGTCTGATCAGGGTCTACTCTGTTTGCTAATTGAATTTGAAAGATCTGTGTCTTTACTTCCTAAAATGGCTACAATGTTCCACCTTCCATATTTCATTAGAACTATTTTGGCCATGAATATGCAGTAGGTACTGGAAAATGAAATAAACATAGAACAGGGAAAGGGTTAAGGCCAATGTTTAAATTTTGGACAGGTAAAAACCCAAAAGATATGAAATCCTGTATAGAATCAGAAGAGTCACCTTGTTCCATTCAACAAATCATTATTTTCATCCTTACTTACTCTGCAGTGTCTGCTTATCTCCTTTAATGGTTCCCGACCTTATAGAGCTTTCCATGGACACCTGGGATACATTCACTAAACTTCCTGTCGAAGAGGACTGTGAACCAGAAGGGGTGATAACTCTGCGGTCTGTATTATTTCCCTTGCTTGACCCCTTTTGTGATTTCGGGGAAGAGCTGTAAGCCCTTCCTGAGGAATTTGAACCAAACATACTCTGCCATTCAGGATTCTGAAACAATACAAATCAAACTTGAACAGTCACTTTTAACTCTTTCCTTAATAAAAAGCCTTTTCACACATTTGCAAACAGAGTATACCCAGATCAGACAGCTCCTATAGCAGCTGTCTGATCAAGGTCTGTTCTGTTCTGTTTGCTGATGGAAATTGATAGTTCTGTTTCTTTGCTTTCTGAAGTGGCTACAATATTCCACCTTCCATATTTCATTATAGCTATTTTGTCCATGAATTTTCAGTAGGTATTGAAATTTGGACTAAATATGGAACAGGGAGAAGGTTTACTCTTTGCATGCTAAGTACAGTAGTACCTGTCTTAAGCGGTCATCAAAAAGAGGTTTAATTATGTGTGTGAGGCAGATGGTTGCTTAATGCAGGACAAAAGTAATGCAGAAAGCTCCTACAGGAGTTTTCTGCATTACTTTTGTCCTGCATTAACACTTTCCCTATTCTAAATTTATTCCAAATTTCACTACATATTGAATATTCGTGAACAAAATAGTTATGATGAAATATGGAAGGTGGGATACTGTAGCCATTTTAGAAGGTAAAGAAACAGATCTATTAATTTACATTAGCAAACAGAGCAGGCCCTGATCAGGCGGCTTCTATAGGAGCCATCTGATCTGGGTCTACTCTGTTTGCAAATGCATGAAAATGCATTTATATGACTTTATGAAGGAAAGGGTTAAGCAACCACCTGCTTTTCAAGACTCTTACATTCAATAAATAAATGGCCACTTAAGACAGGTTCTACTGTACAATGATGTATGCCAATAATGTTGTATACTACAGACATTTTTTAAATGGGCCAACAAAACGACCCTGAAGTGACTCCTCTACACCCCTTAACACTGTATTCCATGAATATTCATGTAAGAAATAAAGATGCCATGCATATTAATTACATTAATTGTTGTAATAGCACACTAGTAGTTAATATATCATAAGCCATCTATCTGTACACCAAGTTAAGTTCCAAACGTTATTGTCTGAAAACTGTTTTCAATATTTAGTATCAGTGACCTTGACCCCAGACCACCCAAATGCAATCCCAACATTTGCCTCCATACTAACTACATGGTGACTCATCATGATCCAATCTGCAATCATGTTTGCAAAACAGAAAGGAAGAAAACTGAAGCAGAAGACAGGTTTTAAAAAAAACCCACTACATAACAGATAAAGAGTTCAACATACCATGTTCTGGTTGGTTGTTTCTGGGCCAGGAGATTTCTTTTTTTCTCTTCTGGAACGGAAATAAAAGTTAATAGTCTACTGTATATACTCGGCCATAGTACGAGTTGGCATTTTGACCCTCAGATCCAAGAATTTTACCTTGACCCTTCCATATGTCGACCCATTCAAGGTATGCTATGAGGTAACACATAACTACTTGATATCAGCTAATATCTATTAACAAACTTTCAGCGACGTATTACCCTTTCCCTGTTTAATATTGATGAAATGAATAATAACATCAAGGATTTTTATTAGCCAATTATCTATGAAGGCATACATATAAAGGGCATTTTGACTCAGGCAGAAAATGTACCATAAGAACTATAATATACCATAAGCAAACTGAGCAGACATTAATCAGACAGCTCCTATAGGAGCCATCTGATCAGGGTCTACACTCTTTGCAAAGTGTGAAAAGGCATCTATATCCCATTTCAAAACCATCCCAATAAGAGAATATGTCAACTTGAAATCCTGGAAAATACTGAATGGAACTGAACCCTTTACTCTAAGAGTAGTTAAGTAAGAAATAATAACATCAAGAACATTAATTAACCCTTCACTTGCTGAATTCTAAAATACATTTCTCCTATTTTACCCATGCCCTGTTGTATAATTACATATATCTTCACTGTGTACAAGTATTTCGTTGTGCAATCACTGCTGTGGAGTGCACTGGTTGCACAAGCAACTTGTAAATAGTGCAGACCCTGATGAGACAGCTCCTGCAGGAGCTGTCTCATCTGGGTCTTCACTATTTACAGGTACGTATATTGACGTGAACAGCAAGCGAAGGGTTAATTGAATATTTAAAATGGCATATTAAAACTGGAACCTTTTTGATAGACAGAAACTGTAGAATCATATATATATTATTCCACAAGCAAACAGAGTAAACCCTGATCAGACAGTTCCTACAGGAGCCCTCTGATCCAAGTCTACACTGTTTGAAAAGCATTTAAACTTGTAGAGTAACGGGTTAAGCAAGCTCTAAAAGCAGGATATATTATGATACATTCTATTTGTCTTACATGCTTGGTGATGACTGTGGGTCAGCCTTGTCCTTGACCCTGTACAGGTCGGCATGGCGACGAGTGACTGGCTTATTCAGCATGTGGATGTTCACTCGTCCAACTCTCCTGGCCTCTGACTGACCACTGCCAGACTCTGTAGACCTAAAAGGCAAACAAACTTTGTCATGGGAGAGCTTCAGACATTGTTAGAGAGTAAAGACTAAATCAGCAAAAAATGACAGAATGCAGCTTATGATCAAACTTCATACTGTTATTCATTTGATAGTACAAGGTAAAGAGTTTTTACCTCATACAAACGTCTTTTCACACCTTAGAAACAGAGCAGACCCAGATCAGATGGCTCATGTAGGAGCCATCTGATCAGGGCCAGCTCTGTTTGCTAATTGACTAATATAGATCTGATTCTACAGTTTCCGCCATAACCAAGAATTCCTGTGTTGATAACCAATTATAACAAGAGCTGTCCGTGGACAGCGCACTCCACTTTTCTTAGTGCTGGATAGTGTAGAGGAAGCCTAAGTCAAAAAGGGGAATAACTATGGAAAAATAAATTTTAGGGTTACCTGCCCTTGTGAAATTGGTTCCCCTTCTAATAGTAAACACGCATACCAAATTTTAACCAAATATCTTTGATGGTTTCTGAGAAATTGACCTTAACAAAAAGGTTAACCAACGCCGACGCCGACGCCGGCGAGAGGGTCATGACAATAGCTCCACTTTTCGAAAAAGTGGAGCTAAACAAGAGCTGTCCGCAGACAGCACGCTCCATTTTCTTTAGTGCTGGATAGTGTAGTGGAAGTCTAAGTCAGAAAGAGGAGATAACAACAGCAAAATTAATTTTAGGGTTACCTACCCTTGTGAAATGGGTCCCCCTTGTAATAGTTAATATGTATACCAAAGATGAATCAAATATCCTTGACAGTTTCTGAGACATGGACCTGAACATAAAACTTAACCAACAATGAAAATTCTAAGTCGAACAAGATGTGTTTGTGAAACACTATGCCCCCTCATATATTTGACCTCTGACCTTGACCTCTGACCTTGACATGTCACCCTCAAAATGTGCAGCCTCATGAGATACACAAGCATGCCAAATATCAAGTCTCTATCTCTACTGGTCCAAAAGTTATGGCCAATGTTAAAGTCGGCGATTTGACCCATATATTTGACCTCTGACCTTGAAGGATGACCTTGACCTTGACACGTCACCCCTCAAAATGTGCGGCTTTATGAGATACATATGTATGCCAAATATCAAGTCTCTATCTATACTGGCTCAAAAGTTATGACCAATGTTAAAGTTGCTGACAAACAAACAGACAGGGCAAAAACAATATGCCCCCCGACTATCGTCAATGGGGGCATAAAAAGGGGCATAACTATGGCAAAATTAATTTTAGGGTTACCTACCCTTGTGAAATGGGTTCCCCTTGTGATAGTTAATATGTATACCAAAGATGAACCAAATATCTTTGACAGTTTCTGAGACATGGACCTAACCAACAATTAAAATTCTAAGTCGAAAAAGGGACATAACTATGGCAAAATTAATTTTAGGGTTACATACCCTTGTGAAATGGGTTCCCCTTGTGATAGTAAACATACATACCAAATATGAACCAAATATCTTTGATGGTTTCTGAGAAAAGGACATTGCATAACCTCATGAACACCGGGAGCACGTCATTTATTTCTTATATTTATATTCCATTGTATTTCTTATATTTCAACGGATTTTTTTTAAATATTATATACCGGTCACGTAATAGCCGCTATCTAGGTCGTTGCCAGGTTCGTTTCTAACGTAGTAGGATCTCTATATATGGTATGAAAAATAGTCCCAAACACATATTATAAATATAGAATGAATACAAGATTTTAATCAGTAAATTGTCCAGCTATGTTTAAAGAAAAGATTATCGAGATATTTCAAATCATATATATTTACGAAATGTTGGTATTAAAGCATCTTCTTAAATGTAGGTCGCGGTGTCGAAGCCAATTTACTCACCCGCCATGCTTGATCGAAAGCGGTCACAACGTTGGATTTTATTCTCGGATTTTTCTTTGTTAACTGTAAGGACATTGACTTATTTATGCTTCACTCATTACTTGATAATATATTTTGATACGCCACGGCTGTTAAAGTTGGCAATATTATGTATTCAAGCGATAATTCTCAGTAAGAAGATGCCACATTTCAAATTTTCAGGGCCGCTTGAGCGGAATTCTGGGAAAAGGAGAACCGACTCAAACTGGTATTGAAATGAACGTTCATGGGAAAATGCAACTTTCTTTTTAGAATAAGGTTATATAAGGACGTTGCAGGGCGAATGTAAATATTAACCTTTATCTTACCAATCACAATCTAACTTTAATTAGCAAACAGCTTGGATCCAGATCAGATGCCAAGTAAGTCAGTGACTCATCAGGATCCATGCAGTTTGACACCTGGTCAGTAGTTTCTCAAAAGCTTGAACGAATCACAAGTAAGTTAAACTTGCTTCCTATCAGAGTTTAATAAGACATAAAAAAAATTGCAGGATAAGTGTTAAAAAATTCCTGGAGCAGTGACTTGCATGTTAAGATTGGCATGGTAAGAGTTTTAGTTTTGAAGAATCGGCATACTACCAGCTTCTTACCCAGCCCTGGCCCTGTGCAGCTTCAGAATGAAGTCCCTCATGTGGAAAAGCTTTTCTTCATGAGCCTCTGTGCAGCCTTGATGATACAGCTTCTTGAAAATCTGTAAAAAAAATCTCTTGGGTCTGAGAAAAACAAGAATTCAGTATTTCTACTCTAATTGACATTCACTGATGGCAGACCTTGTGAAAGACTTAAATCAATGCACTTAGACCTGAATAAATATAGCTACCCTTAAGTACATATATGCAATCTTTATAACATTTATTTAAATTCGAAGAGCAAAAGCCATCTGAAGCCAGAACAGAAGCCATCTGATCTGTGTCTACTCTGTTTGCAAAGGTGTAGAAAGGCGTATTTATGGAGTAAAGGGCTAAGAATTGATCTTAAGCAGGACTTAAGATCTTATTACTGTTACCAAATATGATTAAGATAAAGTGCTAGAGTGATATGAAACAGCTATGGCATACATAAATGTCGAAGATCACTTATGGCCAAATACATTGCATCCAAATTTGATAGAAAGTGATGGAGAACTATGCATGTAACAGTGGGAACAAACTAAATATGAACTGAAAATGAAAAAAAAATAAACTGAAAACTTAAGAGGAACAAATATCCAACAGTTATAACAGGTTAAAAGTATACTTAGAAATCTATTTTAATTATCCCGTTACTCCATAAATACGCCTTTCTATGCCTTTGCAAACAGAATCAACCCAGATCAGATGGCTCCTACAGGAGCCGTCTGATCAGGGTCTGCTCTGTTTGCTTATGATATAATATAAATCTGATGTTGAAGTTTCTGAAATGGCAAAAAAAAAGAAATTAAAGATTTAGATAGATCAATATGCATCTTATTTACAGACCTGGTGCAGTAACCCCCCCAAACCGGACGTTAAATATAGTATAAATACCAGTCTGGGAGACAGGTGGCAGCTTAATGCAGGGTGAAGAAAGTCAGGCAGAAAGTTCCTCCTTATCGCTGCTTCTCCTATCGTGGCAAAAATGTTATGATGTGGCAAATACGAGTACAGTAAAACCCCTTTAAACCGAAATTCTATAGTAGAGAAGAATTTAGATACTTTTAGGCAGGTGGATGCTTAATGCAGGGTGAAAGTCATGCAGAAAGCTCCTCTAGGAGCTTTCTGCATGACTTTCACCCTGCATTAAGCAGCCACCAGCCTAAACGTATCTTAATTCTTCTCTTCTAGAATTCCGATTTAAAAAGTAAAGTACCTAGTTATAATCTACTTTCAGTCCGAATGACCGCTAAGCCGACTGTACATTTACTCCCCTGGTCATTGAGCCATTCGCCTACAATATTGAGCACTGCTAACATATGCCATGATTACACAGCTGCACTAACAGCCAGTGACCCTCACAGGTATCCATTTTAACCTCTGGGTGGAGAGGAGGCAAGCTCGTGTGGGTGGGAGACAATTACAAGCATCTCTGAAATTTCGAGCTGACCCAGGAGGGATTCTAACCCCAGACCCCTGGGTTATAAGCTCAACACTCAACCACCAGGCCAAGCCACCACAAGGTTTTTTCTTCTGTAATAGTTTATTCACCCAGAGTGTTTAGCTCCCTTGATCTAAAACATTTGGTGCATTACTGGATTATGGTAATTGGGAAAATGCTTGACTGTGACAATAGGTTCTACAAGGCCTTGCTTTACCTGTGTCATTGAATCATCCATTTCTGGGTACACAGGCTTGTGTCCATGGGCACACATATCCCGGATGGTGTTCCGTTCATGCAGAATCTGGAAGATCCTCTCCACCATGCTGGAGCGTAGCACATAGTCAAACACAGGGCGGGGAACAGGCTCCTCCAGTGCATTCAGAACCATCACCTGAACATAAAGTAAATGCCCAATAAGTTCTCGCTATACTTAATTCCTGTTTATGTTGAATTTCGTTCAGGTTACTTTTCATTTGAGATAATTCTAGTCTGATATAATTCTAGTATGAGTTTATTCTTTCTGAGATAATTCTAGCCTCTTACACTTAATTATGGTCTTGGTTTGTTCTTGCTCGGATAATTCTAGCCTGATTAATTCTTGTCTGATTTTATTCTTTCTGAGATAATTCAAGCCTGAGTTAGTCATGTAAGAAATAATGGCATCATGAATTTGAATTAGATCCAACTTATATAATGGCACCTGCACACATGAATTTTTGGCCATGGCAGAAACTGTAGAATCATTATGCATATAATTTCATAAGCAAACAAAGCAGACCCAGAAGAGACAGCTCCTGTAGGAACTGCCTGATCTGGGTCTACTCTGTTTGTAAAGGTATAGAAACTAGAAAAGCATAATTATGGAGTAAAGGGTTAACTGTTATCTAGATTCATTTTTATCTAAGATAATTCTTGCCAAAGTTCAACCTTGTCTTGAAAGATGCAAACCCGGCTGTAAGATATTCAATAATCACAGTCTACACCGGTTGAAATTCAGTCATATGCTTAGAAAAAAATCCATGTTTATACAAAAACACTTGATATACCTTTTTCCTCTTTAACCTAACCCTTCGCTTGCTGAATTTCAAAATACATTTCTCCTTCTTTACCCATGCCCTGTTGTATAATTACATATCTTCACTGTGTACAAGTATTTCACTGTGCAATCAATGCTGTGGAGTGCACTGGTTGCACAATTAACTTGAAGATAGTGCAGACCCTGATGAGACAGCTCCTGCAGGAGCTGTCTCATCTGGGTCTTCACTATTTACAGGTAGGTATATTGACGTGAATAGCAAGCGAAGGGCTAATATTTTATTAACTAATCTATGCGCTCATAACTGACATGGCAGGTGCTGTCCATCATTGTTTGCAATATTCCAGAGGCATATGTTCTAATGACAGAGTTAATATTAACCATCCCTTTTTCATACCGGTACATCTGTTTGGTTTGGTTTATATCAGGTTTTACGTCACTTTAACAGTATTCCAGTCATATCAGGACGTCCAGCTAATTACAGGTGGAGGAAGACCTTTGTAAACAGAGTTGACCCATATCAGATGGCTCCTGTAGGAGCCGTCTGATCAGGGTCTGCTATGTTTGCTTATGAAATTATACAGATTTGACACTATAGTTTTTGTCTAAGCCAACAATTCCCTTTTGATATTTTAAGTTTATGAATTTAGTTAATGGATACTAATGAATTAACCAATCCATGCATAAAATTTAAATTTTCATATTTAACCCTTTCCTTGTTGTATATTTAGTTCAATTTCCAATACTTACTGAATATTCATGGACAAAATAGTTTGGGAGGTAAAAAAAGTAAAGAACCTAGTTATAGTCTACTTTCAGTCCCAAGGACCGCTCTGACAGCCAACTGTACATTTACTCCCCTGGTCATTGAGTCATTCGCCTACAACATTGAGCACTGTTAACATATGGCACAATCATGAAGCCACAGTACCGGCTAGTGACCCTCACAGGTACCCATTTTAACCCCTAGGTGGAGAAGAGGTGCGGGTGGGAGACACTGAAAAGCATCTCTGAAATTTCCGGGAGGGACTGGGATTTGAACTCCGGACCTCTGGATTGGTAGTCAAGCGCGTTACCATTAGACCACCGCACATCGGAAGGTGTAACACTATAGCCATTTCGGAAAGTAAAGAAACAGATCAACTAAATTCCATAAGCAAATAGAGCAGACCCTGATCAGATGGTTCCTAAAGGAGCCATCTGATCTGGGTCTATTCTGTTTGCAAATGTGTTTATATGAAGGAAAGGGTTAAATCTTTGTAAGTCACTCACCTCCTTGTCAATCTGCAGTATCTTTGTCCTCAGCACTGGTTGCAGAGACGGCAGTAAGTTACAATGAATGTCGGCAATGTTTAGCTGCTTAGCCACAGCAGACAGAAAACCCACACCACCCTGTCTGATCCACATGCCCTGGAAGACAGAAAATACACAATATCGAAACTCAATAAACTATCTTAAAATGCTAAATATACAAACATTAATCAACCAACACAACCCCTAGAAAGGCAGACAGCATTAACCATTTACTCCATGATCATATATGTAAGAAATGATGACATCATATTCATGGATAATATAGTTAAAATGAAACGGGGGATGTTGAACATTGTAACCATTTTAGAATCTATCAAATTCCATTAGCAAACAGCTCTGTTTGTTTACGGAATTATACAGATGTGATTCCACAGTTTCTGTCATAACCACAATCTCCTGTGTTCATACATGTATATCATTATAAAAAAGAGCCGCATGCCACGCCAACACTCGTCTGATTTGGTGCTTGTCCACTGCATATACTTCTCCTCAAACAGATGTACCAATCTATGAAATTTCATGTTGATACCTCTTATACTTTTGGTTAATCAGTTACATTAAAGTTTTTGCACGCCACCAACACCTAGAACTACGACAAAGCCTGCTCACAATAGCTAGACTTTTTTCTTCAAAAACAGACGAGCTAAAAATCAGCTAATAAATATTCATGAAGCTATTATTTCGTACATCAACATTCATCAGGTAAATGTATACTCACTGGGTGTGCTAGCAGTGGTACCACCAGCTTGACAAAGTAGTGCAACATTGGCTTCTGCAACAGTCCCAGCTCCGTCAGAGACTTCAGCGCCCCTAGGCTCTTGTGTACAATAAACTCCTCTGGGTCCGACAGACCCTGGAAAAAAGACAATTACAGTAAAAAATCGAAAGAAATCTAAATTGTAGGTCTTTAAAATAGGTGTTGAATTTTCAACTGAACTATTTAAAAAATCAAACATTTCAAGCTTACCGTAAATATTCAGGGTTTGTTTTAAAGCAAAGTTTAACATGACAAACAGTGCAGACCCTGATGAGAGGTCTTCTATAAGAGCTCTTTCATCTGGGTCCACACTGTTTGCAAAGGACATTAGTGACCAATTTCGGGCACTGGAAGGTTAATGTAGGACACAATTAACACAGAAAGCCCAAAAAGGAGCTTTCTCTACAAGTTTTACCTTAAATTAAGCAATCCAAGACTTCTATATTTATCCTGTAAGAGACAACATCGAACATGTTTCACTGTATATGGCTAGCAGCATGTCTGAATCTGATCAGATAATGATGCATTACATTATCTGTTCTTGACGAAAATCTGTTTACAAAGACTTTAAGTAACACAATATATCTTCTCCATTCAGTTTGTGGTTCATGTGTATGTCAGACATTTTGTTAGTCTATCTGTATATATTTTGAAGTACAGTAAAAACTAGATACATGTACGTCCAAATTTTAGTAATGAAGAACTGATGCCTTTTGAGGCAGGTGGCTGCTTAATGCAGGGTGAAAGTCATGCAGAAAGCTCCTAGAGGAGCTTTCTGCACGACTTTCACCTTGCATTATCTATGCCGCCACATGTCTTAAATATTGATAATGATACATATTTTAGTGTTTGAATAATCAAATTTTTACTGTAATTGCCAAAATTTATGTATTTTCACACCAATGGCAATGACATCAAGCACATGAGGACATATGTATGATCACCAGGCGCCCATCTTACCAGAGATTGTATGAGATTGTATGATATTATCGCAAATTCCAGTGACAATTCTCATATGTTACAACTTACGATAATTGATGTCCTATGAAATTGGCCTTAATTGCTGCATGCTAGAATGTGCTTATCAGAAACACTGTCTCTATATTCACCTGTTCCAGCAGTGGTTTGACAATTTCTGAGCTCTGCCAGCCAACATAAGCAGCTATGCCCACAAGGTTGTCAAAGAATGCCCCACGCAAATGCCAGTCAGCCTTGATAAACAGAAAATTGATGTGTTAACCCTTTCCTTCATATAAATGCCTTTTCATGAATTTGCAAACAGAGTAGACCAAAATCAGATGGCTCCTGTAGGATCCGTCTGATCAGGGTCTGCTCTGTTTGCTTATGAAATTATAATATATACCAAAATTCATGTGTACATATGACATAAAAATTCAGCTAGACATCATCAATTCTTACATGGAATATTGAACAGGGATTAAGAGTCATTTAAATGCTAGTGTGAAATCTTCACTGTTGGTTATGATATCATGTATCACTTACATACGTACTAGACTCCCCTGTGAAATAGTTCTTTAGTCTTTCTAAATGATTTGGTGATTGCGAAAAACTGTCGAATATAAGAAACTACTTGCATTACAATCTGTCTCAACCTTATCCCAGCTTTGAATTAATAAAATCTGTTAAAATCTGGATATGGTGCAGTTTTGACTACAGTAAAACCTCTCTATAATGGCCACTAAATTACATCAAGTATCTTGTGTTAAAGACAGGTGGCTGCTTAAACCAAGGTGAAAGTAAAACAGAACGCTCCTATGGGAGCGTTCTGTTTTACTTTCACTTTGCTTTAGGCAACCACCTGCCCTAAATTCCAAATACTTAACACAATTCAGTGGCCGTTATAGAGAGGTTTTACTGTACTTCCAATTCCATCAAGCGTTAGAGAAATTACTGACTGAGTGACAAACAGCTTGGATCCTGAATCGAAGCTGTTTGCAAACAAGAGTCAGGTCGTGAATAGCACAATAACGGGTTGATATGGTTTGATATCAGCATGGTCAACCTTGTTTGTGAATCATCAGAAATTTTCATATTTCTTTACCGTATTCAACAATGAAATAACGTACATTCTAAATTCTCCGCAAAATCCCATCTAGTCAGTATTCACCCTTTCCTTCATATAAACACCTTTTTATGTCTTTGCTCCTAAAGGAGCCATCTGATCAGGGTCTACTCTGTTTGCTTATGACATAATATAGATATGATTCTAGTTTCTGCCATAGCCAAATTTTCCTGTGTCCATGTGCTATTATGACAATTAATCTAATTAGTATGCATGATATCATAATTTCTTTTATGAATATTCAAGGGGTAAAAGGGTTAATATTCATCAGTAAAGGCCTTAAGCAGCAAATTATAATGGAAGATGACAACTGTTTAATTTACTGAAGATTATATGACTTACCTTGTCATTCAAAAATGTTATCATATGGGATAACAGGATGTCATTGGCTGGAAAAGAAAACATGCTGTGTCTAAAGTTGATGTCTAAATTATTTTTTCCAGTTAACCCTTTCCCTGTTCTGTGTTTATGTAGTCTAATTTTTAATACCTACTGACTATTCTTAGACAAAATAGTTCTAATGAAATATGGAAGGTGGAACATTGTAGCCATTATAGAAAGTAAAGAAACAGGTATTTCAGATGGCTCCTGATCAGATGGCTCCTATAGGAGCCGTCTGATCTGGGTCTACTCTGGTTGCAGATGCGTGAAAAAGCGTTTATATAAGGGAAAGGGTTAATACATAAGAAATGATTTTTTTTACAGAGATGTAAGTTGTAACTTTATTTATCTTCTAATAACATCAAAGAATTAACAGGATGTTGGATATAATCAAAACTGTATAGAGCTATTTTTTGAGTAAATAATCCATTAACTCAGAGCAATTGATTATTACCTGGATATTTTGGCTTTATCGCAAAGCCTTCGTCAACACACTGAGATGTGGTCAGTGGGTGTCACATGACTCTGAGTTTGCGATAAAGCCTAATTATCCAGGTAATAATAAATTGCTCTGAGTTAATGCTTTAAAAATGAACATGCTTCATAAACAAGTAATTACAGTCTACTTTTCCTTCAACTATGCTAAACATTAAGAGGTTCGAAAGACGGTAAGACCACACTACCTATGTCACCTGACTTAATACACCTATCTGCCTATGTCACCTGGCTTACTACACCTACCTGTCCATGTCACCAGACTTACTACAATAACAAACTGTCTACAGCATAACAGACTATCATCACATTTACCTGCCTATGTCACTGACTAATTATACTTACCTGCCTACTTCACCTGAAATACTATACTCATAAATACAAGTAACTGCCTATCACCAGACTGCCTACTACCACATCTAACTGTTTGGCTGATATCATTTTATTAAAGACGTAATTACTACTTCTGTCCTCTAGAATGACCCTTTTTATGCATAAGTTCAGCAATACTGGCTTACCTTTCTGTCTACCAAAGAACACACAGAGTCTAGTGATGCCATTGTCTAATAGGGCGTGCTTGACACAATTGTCTGGATCGTTCAGGATCATGACAACTTTCTCCTGTATTATCTCTTGCAGAGTCATCAACTCAAGATCATAGCTGGACTGTGTCTAAGTACAATCATAAGAAACACACAATTTCAGTAATGTCTCCCTGATATGAACAATCAACAGAAGTATAATTCTGGATTTCAAAACACGTGGTAGGAGCTTTCTTTATCACTTTTTCACTGCATTAAGCAACCACCTGCTTTTACAGACTCCTACATTAATAAATTATGTGGTTGCATTAGTAAGACTTTATTGTAGTAATGTATTAACCCTTTCCCTCACAAATACGCCTTTAATGCCTTTGTAAACTGAGTAGACCAAGATCAGAAAGATCCTGTAGGAGGCTTTTGATTAAAGATCTGCTCTGTTTGCTAATGGAACATATAGATCCGATTCTACAGTTCTGCCATGGTCAAACGTTTCCTTTTTCATGATGCCAGTATTAATTTATCTAATTAATATTCATAATTTCTTTATTTCTTACATGAATATTCATAAGGTAAATGGTTAAATAGACTGTATTCTTTGCATTTATGAATTCATAAATTAACATTATTCAATAGTTATTTTTTCTTTCATAAACATGCACAGATATTTCCATATACATGTAAACTATATCCTTTACATGTTCAATATTTATATAAGAAATAGTAACATTATGAATGTTTATTAGCTAAATCTTTATAATGTAAAACTTGCTTTGACAAAAACTGCAGAATTAGACCTATGTCATAAGCAAACCATGATTAGATTACTCCTATACGAGCCATCTGATCTGGGTCTACTCTGTTTGTAAAGGTGTGAAAAAGCATTTATATATGAGAGAAAGGGTTCAGCAAATGGAAACATCTACTGAAGTCACTTTTGGAAAACATTTAGCAGATTTAGAAGATTTTTGCTGTAATTGTTACCATGTCTGATGTCTCACTGTCATCCAGCTCCTCAACATCATTCAGCTGCAGCATCTCTAACACCCTGTAACCATGGTAACATAAACACTAAAATAATTGTATCATTTCCAATCAGATATTCAATAAGCACAGAAATTTGCATATTTCTTTGTGTATAAAAATACCCCCTTTTATGTCAGAAAATAGTTGCACATGTAACTGGCTTCACTTGCTGTTATAAAGAAACTATGAGCCGGATGCGGCCTCTGATTTGGTGCTTGTCCACTGCAAACACTTCTCCTCAGAGATATACCAACCTATGAAGTTTCATGTTGATACCTCTTATACTTTTTAATTAATCAACTACATTAAAGTTGACGACGACACCAATGCCTACAACTACGCCAACGCCTACAACTATGAGACAATGCCTACATCCAGTGATCACAATAGCTCGACGTTTCTTCGAAACAGACAAGCTAATAATCTACATAATATTAACAACATTATTACGTCTTACATTAATATTCATGTAGTAAAGAGTTAATATGTATCATATTCATGTACAAAGGACTGGATCATGGAAAACTCATTCATCCTTATCCTTCCAATTAACCCTTTCCCTATTTAGTATTCATGTAAGAAATGATGACATCATGAATATTTATTAGCTGAATTTTTATAATATACACTTTTCAATGAATCTTATTATTTTGGCAAAAACTGTTGAATCAGATCTATATCATGTCAAAAGCAAACAGAGCAGACCCTGATCAGACAGCTCCTACAGAAGCAGTCTGGGGCAAACATGTGAAAATGTGTTTATATGAAAGGAAGGGTTAAGACCAAACTAGTATTTGCAAGTCACTTGGAATCCAGAGTAACTTGGAGTTTGATCAGGATAAAACTGTTTGACGTTTACTCAATAACTTCTCCAAAGCTTAACCCTTTCCCTCATATTATAAACGTGTTTTCATGTATTTGCAAACAGAGTAGACCCAGATCAGACGGCTCCTATAGCAGGCTCCAGGGTCTGCTCTGTTTGCTAGTGGAATTTGAAAGATCCGATTCTATATTTTCTAAAATGGCTACAATGTTCCACCTTCCATATTTCTTTATGATAATTTTGTCCATGAATATTCAGTAGGTATTGAAATTTGGAATGAGCATTGAACAGGGAAATGGTTAAATTTATGACCATGAGAGAAGTAATATTTGCAGCATATCAGAGTGAGCAGATATCAATTTGGCAGCAAGATAAGGATAAAAGAAAAATCAGTTGAACATATAACAACCTCAGAGCTGTCTCTGCCAGCTGGGCAATGTTTTCAGCATAGGCCTCTCTTACTATAGTTGCATGATCCAGGGCAAGTGGGGACTGAAATAAATAAAAGTATTTCACAGTGTTGCAGCATGCAGTGACACAAGATATGCTGCAGTTTTATGTTATGCCAGATGTATTTGAAATGATATATAACTAACAAGGGAAAATGATTGCCTCTTAAATTTCTCACATTGTAGGAAGGATTAACCATAAAAAAATTCTAAGCACTTCAGAAATTCAGTTGTAGTGTTAAGTTCAAATTCTGATGAAATCTGGAATGTATCAATGTATGAATAAACATTAAGTAAAGAGTTCATGTATCATCTGGATGCAAGCTATTTAACCATTTACTCCATAAATTCACCTTTCTACACCTATGCAAACAGAGTTGACCCAGATCAGATGGGTCCTGTAGGAGCTGTCTGTTCAAGGCTTGCTCTGTTTGCTTAATAGGATATAATATAGATATAATCCTACAAGTTCTGCCATGATCAAATTTTCCTGTAGCCATGTGCTTTTTTTTTTTTTTTGGTTAAGTCTTTGCAGCCTCGTTTATTCATTATTTTTTACATCAGTAACATTTTATTATATAACAAGGAAAGACTATGTGAACTAAGTGGAAAACAGTTTATCTATTTTATTATTTACTGTAAAAGACTTTTTGTAAACTATACAGACCTTATCGAGACAAGACAGGTCGAAAAGGAGCTGTCATGTATTGAATTGTACAGTTTACATAGGACACAGTATAATTATCCATAAACATTTCGAAGTCCGTAACCTTAATGTAGGTTTATAGGCATAGTTATTGCGAACAGTGTAGATCCATACAGAACAAGATCGTAGGGGTCTGTTTTGGCTGGAGCTGCACAGTTTGTAGGTACATATACAGCATAATAGTATAATAGATAAGTATCATATTTCAATCAAACAGTGATATATGATTTTCAACAACATTCGTGCTGCGAACAGTGCTGACCGGGTCAAGGACAATCTCATAGGAGCTGTCCAACCAGGGTCGGCACAGTTTGCTAGACTCTGCATATGTTTAAGGTAGTTCATCCAATATCACGCGGGTTCACCGTTATATAAGTAAACAGCTTATCTTAACATAATATCAACAGCATAGATGGACGTACTAATAATAAGTAAATATTACTCTTGACAGTTTCTAAGAAACTGTTCAAGAAAAGAATAATCTCGTTCTCTATGTTTTAAAACATATATGGCAGTGTTTAGCTCATTTTGGAACACATTCAATATATTAATTCGTTTCAATCTTCTGTCACTAATAAAATATGACTTGTATATGCTGAAGGACACTAAGTTCATAATGATATTAATACTGTGATATTCGGGTATTTTGTATCCTATGACAACATATCTAAGATTTTGCAAGTCTTTTGAAATCCCACATAAAATAAGCGCATCCAATATTGATCGCCAAAATGATTCAATCCTTTTGCATGCGATAAAAAAATGCTCATAATCTTCTTTACATTTACAATATTCACAGTTGGGTGTCTGTGCAATTTTCCATTTGTGCAGGTTCTCGTTAGTAGAAATAATGTTATGCAGTAATTTGAACTTAAACTGTTTAACATTATTAGTTAAACAAGATTTATATAAAGAGCAATAAACTGATGGCCAGTTAATTTCATCATAATTCTCAAACTTACTTTCCCAATACTTATGTGTGTAGGTTTTTTTTAAAGTATTTCTGATGAATACATTGTAAAAGTCCTTATTAGTCATTTGCAAAAAATCTGACCCATTTCTCATGTTGATAGTTAGCTTTGTTTTAACAAATGTTTTGACTGATTCGTTGGATTTTAAAATGCGCCTCCACGCATTTGGTATCGCGGATTTTATAAAACTTGTTTCGGCAATCCAGTTAGTTTTGTTTTTAAGTTTTCTGAGAACGATATTTTCGTCTATATTACCGCATTTTGACAAAATGTCATTTACATATAGTATGCCGGAATTGATCCATTTATTGTATATAATAAGTTTCCCCGAAGCTTTCTTAATAAAATAATTACCCCAGAGAAGCTGTTTACGAATGTCGAAATAAGTTGTCGGTTTCGTTTTATTAGTACAGTTTCTAAATTCAATCCATGTTTTAAGCAAACCTTGGTAGAACGGTGGTAATTTGCGTTTCGTACGAGGTAAATTTTTATAAGTGTCAATATTCATGTAAAAAACTAGGTAATTTTCTCCGAACTGGTTAAGGAAATATCGAGGAATTACGGTCCAACTGGACTCGTTTGTCTCCGATAGCAAGTGTTTAACCCATTTCGTTTTTATCGCTTTTATGAAGGCTTTCGTATCAATCATGTCTAAGCCCCCTTCATATTTATTACCAATTAATGTGTTGCGTTTTATTTTTTCTGCCCTGCCAGCGCATATAAAATTAAAAAAAGTAGCATTTATCTTCTTTATAACATATTCTGGAATTTGAATAGAGTGGAATAAATAGGTAAATTTGGGAAGCAGGAGTGTTTTTATACTTGTGATTTTTCCATAAAAGGTTAGATTCCGTTTATTCCAATTACTTATTGCATTTTCACATTCATTAAATTTATTTTCCCAGTTCATTGTATGACACTTTTCTTTATCGTTTCCGAAAAAAACACCGAGTGCCTTTACTTCTTTTGACCATTTTATAGCACCGGGTGTATCGTTTATGTTTTTTAAAGATCCAATCCATAAGCCCTCTGTTTTCTTTTTATTTAATTTTAAACCAGAGCATTTTCCAAATTCATCTACTATTAATAACGATTCTAAAATTCTATGTTCGACATACCTGGGTCTTGCAGCCGGTGTATAAGTCCAATACTAATCCAAAACTAATCCAAAACCTTTGCCCAAATGAGCACTCACACTTTCACTATAATTAAACACAAATAAGTCACTATTAACCGAAATTAATCAAATTTGATGAGAGCGCAAAACATCCGTCGTGACAGATGCGATTACCTCCCCTCGGCCTGTAGCCATGTGCTACTTTAACTATTAGCCTAATCAATATTCATGATGCAATTATTACTTACATGAATATTAATGGAGTAAAGGGTTAAAGTATTCTCTGACAAACCCTATACAGTTCCCTAAATAGTTCCAGTTTCTTCATTTCTTCGCCAAACACAATTTAGGATTTAGAGGAGAAATGAGGACCTTTGCACATGAAGTACAGTAATCCCTTTATATGTAGACCTACTTTAAATCTTCCCCTAATTTTGACACCTTTGCAAACAAATGAGACCCAGATCAGACAGCTCTGTAGAAGTCTTATGATCAGGGCCTGTTCTGTTTGCTAATGGCATTATATAGCTATGATTCTACTGTTTCTGCCATAGCTATAAAATCCAGTTTCATATACAGTAAAACCCCGCTAATTGCGACCACTTAATAAACATCCATTGGCGTCATTTTAAGCAGGTGGTTGCTTAATGCAGGACGAAAATTATGCAGAAAGCTCCTATAGGAGCTTTCTGCATAACTTTCGTCCAGCATTAAACCACCACCTGTCTCTGCCACCCAGAATTATGCCCATATTTGGTGGTCGCATTAGAGGGGTTTTACTGTACATGTACCATTATAAACAGGCAACTAATCAGGCAAAGGGTTAGCCCTTACAATGCTGAATTTTCAAATGGACTATTCCAAAATTCAAACAGGTCAAGCTTATGGTAAATGGTTAGGGATTTTTCTAAAGAAAAGTGTAACATGACAAACAGTGCAGACCCTGATGAGAGAGCTCCTCTAAGAGCCCTCAAATCTGGGTCTACACTGTTTGCAAAGGACATCAGTGACTTGTGTGTCCTGCACAGTAAGGGTTAATAATATTTCATTCAAACATCTACACCAGGATATATATTTATTTTTTCTTAGAGAGGCAGAAGCGTATCAAATCATACTTACCAAGTTAGAAAAGATATATTCCTGAAACACGTTAGCATCACTGAAATAAACAAAATATATGACAGTGTAGAACTACATGTATATCAATGTGCTGCTGAAGTATCAATCTGATGTCATGACAACCGTTTAAATTCAAACTGACAACATTTCACAAGATTCATCATCTACTAATGTAGCAAATTTCCAGTACAATCACTGGTAAATCTAAAATAATTTATAAGACTTTTTTTTCACTATAAAGATGTCAGCTTTAGACACATGAACTGGGGATGAGCAATTTGCAGTAGGTAGTGTCACTGATAGTAAAAATGGATATGGTAGAGTATTTACAGGGGCAATCTCTTTGAATAAATCTACCAAATAAAGAGCATTTACTACAGAAAAGGAAAATTTTAGAATTGTGTAGTTTTGAAACCATTGTGATAAATAGAGCATTTGTTCCATACAAACAAATGCTCTATTTATCACAATGGTTTCAGAAAGTGACCTTTACAGAAGCGTCAAAAGGCGTCAATAGGAGGGAATGGGTTAACAGTATTTCAGACATATCACAACATCAAGCTAATAACAAGTGGAGGAACAACACACATGATTTTCTGTATGAACAAATTGCATTGTTTTGTGCACAGAAGAGCACTCAGGTAGAACCAGCGACCTACTGCACACCAACTGGGAGTCTTTCTCACATGAAAAATCCAATTGCCCAGACAGGAATTCGAACTACATCGATTTGAAACCCAGCCTAGCCATTTGGATTTACCATTCCTGTACATCCCTGAGAGTTTGTAGCAGATTGTTATTCTACATACCTCCTAGGTACATGCTGAATATCCTTCAGACATCGTGTCACACAGTGTAACATCTCTGCCCTCACTCTTGCCTCTCCATCGTTTGCCATTACCATCTGTTAACAGTCACCACAGATAAGCATTATTTTACAAAAAGGACACCAGTAAAACCGGACATTCAATTTAGTGTAAATATCACTCTTGTAGGCAGGTGGCAGCTTAATGCAGAGTGAAAGTTATGCAGAAAGCTCCTAGAGGAGCCCTGAATTAAGCAGCCACATGCATAAAGGTATTTAAATTCTTCTCCACTAAAATTTCAGTTTAGAGGGATTTTACTGTATATTAAACCCTTTACCTGATAACTCCTGTGCTCAAATGCCATCATAAAAAAAATCATCTAATTAATATTCATATTATAATCAATATTACATGAATATTCACCAGGTAAAGGGTTAAATTGAAAGAAACACTATCTGAATTCAAATCTAAGTTTAACAAGCAATAGCATTTTCTACAATTATTTTCAGCTTAAATGAAAAAAGTGTGAATGAAGACAATTTTATCTGAGCTACAATAAAGAAAGTATAGGCAAATCTCTCCACACTTTGCATGCTCAGTGATGGTTCAATGTATATACTTGTTATGAAGGATAATATTCTATCTAGTATGATGGTTCAGGGTATATACTAACTATTAAGGATAATATTCTATCTAGTATAGTGGCTCAAGATATATACTAACTATGAAGTATGAAGGATACTATTCTATCTAGTATGATGGTTCAAGGTATATACTATGAAGGATAATATTCTATCCAGTATGATGGTTCAAGGTATATACTATGAAGGATAATATTCTATCTAGTATAGTGGCTCAAGGTATATACTAATTATGAAGGATACTAGTCTATCTAGTATGATGGTTCAAGGTACATACTATGAAGGATAATATTCTATCCAGTATGATGGTTCAAGGTACATACTATGAAGGATAATATTCTATCTAGTATGATGGTTCAAGGTATATACTAATTATGAAGGATACTAGTCTATCTAGTATGATGGTTCAAGGTACATACTATGAAGGATAATATTCTATCTAGTATAGTGGCTCAAGGTATATACTAATTATGAAGGATACTAGTCTATCTAGTATGATGGTTCAAGGTACATACTATGAAGGATAATATTCTATCTAGTATGATGGTTCAAGGTATATACTATGAAGGATAATATTCTATCTAGTATGATGGTTCAAGGTTCATACTTACTATGAAGGGTAATATTCTATCTAGTATGATGTCTCAAGGTATATACTAACTATGAAGTATGAAGGATACTATTCTATCTAGTATGATGGTTCAAGGTATATACTATGAAGGATAATATTCTATCCAGTATGATGGTTCAAGGTATATACTATGAAGGATAATATTCTATCTAGTATAGTGGCTCAAGGTATATACTAATTATGAAGGATACTAGTCTATCTAGTATGATGGTTCAAGGTACATACTATGAAGGATAATATTCTATCCAGTATGATGGTTCAAGGTACATACTATGAAGGATAATATTCTATCTAGTATGATGGTTCAAGGTATATACTAATTATGAAGGATACTAGTCTATCTAGTATGATGGTTCAAGGTACATACTATGAAGGATAATATTCTATCTAGTATGATGGTTCAAGGTATATACTATGAAGGATAATATTCTATCTAGTATGATGGTTCAAGGTTCATACTTACTATGAAGGGTAATATTCTATCTAGTATGATGTCTCAAGGTATATACTTGCTATGAAGGATAATATTCTATCTATTATGATGGTTCAAGGTTCATACTTACTATGAAGGGTAATATTCTATCTAGTATGATGTCCCCAGTGACATATTTTGACAACTCCGTGAGTAGACTGAGAGCCATCAGCTTGGAATGGCAGAACTGAAATGAACCACAGGCTTCTTTTAGGGTACAATGAAATTATCCTGTGACTCTAAGAACTCGAAGTCATACTATATCTTAACCCTTTCCTCCATAAACATGCCATTCTATGTCTTTGCAAACAGAGTAGAGCCATCTTGGTCTTATTTGGTTGCAAAATAATGAAACAATGTCTATATGAGGGAAAGCGTTACAATCAATTCCATGAAAAAAAATCTGAAGCATCTTGAATGACAAACTGAGCAGACCTTGATCAGAGGGCTTATCAAGATGATCTCTGATTTGTGTCTACACTGTTGCAAAACTCATTTCCCACATTCAAAACATCACCCAAATCCATAATATGTTGTTTGATGGCAAATTTGGTTGAATATTAAAGTAAATTGAATATTAGGAACATTATGGCTAAACATGAACACAAGAGTGTTCGGAGGAACATATGTGTCACCTGCTCGCAACTGACACAAAAACTGTTAATATGCTGGATCAGAAATCAGAATGAAGGAAAATAACTCAAAAGTATTGCATGTAGAGTGATGAACCTTAGTTACATCAATGGTCCTCAATGAGAGGAAGAAACATGTGAAATCTCTATAATGATTAGTTTAGAAATGGCAGCCCAAAAAGGAAAGTGTGAACAAAGGGAAATAGCTCCAAAAGTATTGCAGGCAGAGTGATGGATCTTAGTTACATCAATGGTCCTCAATGAGAGGAAGACACATGTGAAATTTGAAGCTCTATAATGATTAGTTTAGACATGAAAGCCGGACAGACAGACATACAGACAGATGGACGGACAGGCGACGGAAAAGTGATCCCTAAGTGACACACTGCCTCTCGGCAGGTGACACAAAAAACTCTAATAGAAAATTAAGATTTCCTTACAGCATAGATCTCCTTGATTAACAAGAATAATTACTGTGTAAATATGAACTCTCTATCAAATAAGTTCAACAGTTAAAACAAGAGCACCACATGGAGAGCCATTGCTTGCCAGTTAATGTAAAAATCAATATTTTGAATGACCAGAGCTCTTTAAATATAAATGTTATGTTATGGTCCCTTACAAGACTGTAGCCCATATTGTGGTGAACCACTGTGTTAAGTTTGATAAAGATAGCTGTACTGATGTTGAAACTATGACAAAACAGCTAAGTTTTTGCACAACGACAAGGAGACCAAAACTTTGAAAAATGGATGAGCTAATGAAATGCATGATAATGTTAAAGTCCCTTTATTGGATTGGTAATCTACAGGTATTTAAATTGTTGCTAGCTAATTTCTCACATGTGCTTGTCTGGTGCTTGAGCCAAGTAGGGAGATGATGAGGACTAGGACACTGTTGTTTTCTGGGTAGTTCTCATCTATCTTCAGACTCGTTAGAATAAAGTCCAGATCTCTCTTTAGTCTGCAGATAAGAGGAAAGACTTCTGGGAAAAATCCATCCCAACAATTCAACATACAATATAATGCAAGGAAAACTTGGACACTGAATAGATAGACAGTGTGACTGGCTCAATTAAGGGTAATATAAAAAAGATTAACAATGCTTGTCAATGATATTTCTATCAAGCTAGTTTAATCAGTACTAACAAATAAATCCTGAAGCCACAATAAAAAGTTAACCCTTAACCCATTGCCTCATAGGCTATTTTTAGACCCAACCTCTTTGAATAAATCTACCGAAAAGGAGCATTAGCTAGAGAAAAGGGAAATTTTTAGAATTTTGTAGCTTGAAACCATTGTGATAAATACAGTATAACGGCGTTATTTCGACTCTCGTTTTTCCGAGATACCCGCTTATTCCGAGGGAATGTTGAGGTCCCGGCTCAAATTCTATCAAATCTCATTGAAAATACCTGCATTAATCCGAATAGCGATAATCCGAAAATTCCAGCATGTGTGCTGGACCCGCGGATCATTCTGGTTCCCTTTATTGATTGTTTAATTCTAGCACGGTGTTTTCCCACCTCCGAGGTAATTATTCACACCTTCTTGATACGTTGTCGTGACCTTTTGAAAGATCCGTCTATTGGGCATTAGATCGTTCAAATGTGTGTGTGAATAACACATTCATTGAATGCAGACTTTACTTTGAAGTAAATAATGATGAGAATTTAATAGACTGAAGTCTTCATAAACAAAGAGTCACACTCATAATTTGCATACGTTCGTAAACGTGTAGTGATTTTTCGGTACCGCTGAATGTGTGCATAACGTCTTTCTGCTTTAAATTTTGTAATAGTGCAGTGCTTTTCGTGTAGTGCTTTGAAATTTGCAATATTTTGATACTTTTAGACAGTCTCGTTCATGCAGACTCTTGCTACGAATGATGAACGAGAATAACTATGTCAGATGAAAAAAGCTAAGTGTTCCGGTTATTAATTAATTTGGTCACTCACTCCGATATTCCTTACAACGAAACAGCACGGGAACGAAACGAAAATGTTTTTTTGTGCACCCAACTCAGCACCAACAACTAAATTAATGTCGACAAATGGAAAAATATGCAAAATAAACGACATAACGCTATGACTGTTCTAGGGATATGTCTAAATGGTTTGAAACAAGTTTTGAGTTTATTGTGAAGGGTCCGTTGAACGGACCCATACAAATTATACTGAAACTTCGGTCGCCGATGTGAATGGTGTTTTCTGTTATCACTTATATAAGGAAAGAATCGATGAATTATATATGCATTGAAGTTTATGATAATGTTAAAGCAGTTTACTACATGAAGAAATACGCTTCCTCTCGCCGTCAAACAATGCTCTTGGAAATGACATAAAATGCTCTCGGTTCTTTCGAGCATCGCGATAATCCGAGGTTTTTGCCGATTCCTGATGGTGCTCGAAATATCGCCAATATACTGTAGAGCATTTGTTCCTATAGGAGCAAATGCTCTATTTATCCCAATGGTTTCACAAAGTGACTTTTAGAGTCGTCAAAGTCGTCAATATGAGGGAATGGGTTAACTTCATAACTACACCTTTCTTCGCCTTTGCAAACAGAGTAGACCCAGATCAGATGGATACTGAATGAGCCATCTGATCAGGGTCTGCTATGTTTGCTTAAGACATTACAGATATGATTCTACAGTTTCTACTATGGCAAATTATACAAATGTGCCATTATACAAAAAATAATCTAATTAATATTCATAATGTCATTATTTCTTACATGAATATTCATGGAGTAATTATTTCTTACATAAATATTCATGGAGTAAAACATTAACGAAACAAACAGCTCAGTCATATTCCCAAAATGAATACAATGTATTGCTTTTCATCTCATTTCATTTTGTGCTACATCTTGTATATACATACATGTACATGTATATACTGCTGTAAATAGCCATTCACCTGGTGAATATTCATGTAAGATATAAGGAATGTATGGATATTAACTCATCGCTTGCTATTCACGTCAATATACCTACCTGTAAATAGTGAAGACCCAGATGAGACAGCTCCTGCAGGAGCTGTCTCATCAGGGTCTGCACTATTTACAAGTTGATTGTGCAACCAGTGCACAGTGATTGCACAGCGAAGATATATGTAATTATACAACAGAGCATGGGTAAAGAAGGAGAAATGTATTTTCAATTTCAGCAAGAGAAGGGTTAAATGATTTAGTGCAGGAAATGAGTCACTAATGCCCTTTCAAATTTGCAAACAGAGAAAGCACAGATGAGAGGGCTTCTCTAGGAGCCATCTCATCAGGATCTGGGTCCATACTTATAAAACGTTTAGTTGAGTCTGAGTTCGTTCTCAAGTTTTTGATTGGTCAGATTTGAGCCTTTGGCTCAAATCTGACCAATCAAAAGCTTGAGAACTCAAATCTGACCAATCAAAAGCTTGAGAACGAAACTCAGACTCAACTAAAAGCTTTATAAGCATGGACCCTGAACTGTTTCTCATGTTATACTTTTCTTTAAAACAAATTCTGAATATTCACGTTAAGTTTGACTTGTTTGAATTTTGGAATAGCCCATTTGAAAATTCAATGCTGAAAGGGTTAAGTAGCTGGTCTTTTTTTATAAAATTCCTGACATTCAAAACAAGATTTAAATCAATGCATATTCAAAATGGGTTGAGTCAAGCATGAATGTTTATGGAAAAAAGGGTTGAAATAATTTTTAATTGTATATCACGTTAAATCAAAACAACTCGTCAGAGTCTGAAAAAATTCTAGTTGGTATAATTCCGGTGATATTGTTTATTTAATCCTATCCCTGCTGAATATTAATGTAAGATAATGACATCATTATTGGTAGAAACTATACAGTCAGATCTGTTATTATTTCATAGGCAAACAGAGCAGATCCTGATCAGAGGCTCTTACAGGAGCCATCTAATCTGGGTCTCTGCTTGCAAAGGCATAAAAAATATTTATATGAAAGAAAGGTGTTAATACAAACCTGGTAATCTTGTCATCTGGGGAAAGGATGGGTGGGGTAGCAAACCTCTGTATATAGAGCTTGAGGAATGTGTAGAAGTACTCCGGGAACGTCTTAACTCTCTGCTGTATTAGGTATTCCTCTGCTGACAGCCGATGATTTGGGTCTTTCTGCATCATGTGTCTTACCAAGTCCTGGTAACAGAATGCAGAATAAACAGTACAGTACAGTCAATTGGACTCTCTAAATTGGACATTTATAGCAAATCATGTATCAACCAACAACTAGCAAACATTTAGCAATCACTTATAGCATTTCATATCCCCGCAAACTCTTAAGAGAAGCAATGATTTGCAACCACTGGAAACAGTGAAAAGTCAGCTGTACAGGATATCTAAATAATGGACTTGATCTCCCTAATTGTAATGCACTAATACAAATTTTCTCATGGAATGGATACCAGTCTTCAGTTATACTGAGTATGTAGTTGTTAATTATGACACTGCTGTCCTCTATCTTTTCTACCTAATAATAGTGGATTTACTATATAAGAATTGTACTAATACAGATTTTCTCATGGACTGGATACAATACACTTCACAGAGCAACAGATAAAGGTGCATACTCAAATACTAAAATCGTTATTTCTCCAACAAACACTATGTTGTTACCACACTTTTGAATTGTCTCTTCAAAACGATTCTAAAGAGTGGTCACAACATAAGGTTTGGTGGAGAAATAAATATTAAAGTTATTCTTGAAAATGTTTCACTTGACGAATCTTATCTGGACCTCATCTCTTCAGTTATACTGCATATGTAGCTGCTTACTCTAACACTGCTGTCCTCTATCTTCTCCAGCACCTTCCAAGGACTGTACTCCTTGTTTCTGTAAGCCAACAGCTGTGACAGGTCAAATGGTGGTGCGCCCTCAGTGAATAGCTCCGTTATCACACATCTGACACAGAGAAAATCACAATTTGACTGCTGAACTCTTTCCTTCATATAAACACCTTTGCAAACAGAGTAGTCGCAGATCAGATGGCTCCTATGGGAGCCATCTAATCAGGGTCTGCTCTGTTTGTTTCTGGAATAATAAAGACATGGTTCTACAGTTTCAGTCACAGTTAAACATTCTTAATACAGTAAAATGAATAAACATGGGTGTCTTTATAAGCAGGTGGTTGCTTAATGCAGGACAAAAGTCTTTTGTCCTGCATTAAGCTACCACCTGCATATAGCACTCAGAATTATACCTCTTTTAGGTGGTCGCATTAGCGGGGTTTTACTGTAATGTTGTTAAAATATGTAATTAGTTTTAATATTTACAGATATTATTTCTAACATGAATATTGAACAGGGAAAGGGTTAAGAATTATTGACTGTGAAAGTTGTTTGGTTAACTTTTCAAATAAATTTCTCTTCATCCTTTGTAGACGGGAAACAAAGTCATTTGCAAACAGTCTCAGATCAGAAATATCCTAGACAAGCCCTCTGATCAGGGTCTGCACTGTTTGTCAATCAAAATCCTCTAGAAAATTCAATCCTTTCAAACAAAATGGAATCTACTGCAAAACAGTGAATATTCAGTATTCGAAAAAAAACTAAATAACAATGACCATGCTCTCAAACATATTCTAAAACAAAGAAAAAGATTTAAAACTTTTATATAAAACCTCAAATCATTCTCTCTTACAATGATAAGATCACTATTTTCATTTATATACATGTATATCAGTTTATAACCCAAGGATTAAAACTTAAATTGAGAAACTAATAAGACTTAAATCATGCAAATGGATATGTATAACAGGAATGGGAATTGCACAATATACAAACCGATCATCGCTGATTTGAAACAACAATAATCGATCATCAGAACAACACTAACAACTGTGCTAAGTTTTATAGGACTAGCTCAACATATGTATCAGTCATGTCAGGGGTTAAAGTTTTTGTATACCACTACTGACAATTTTTACATTTATTTCCAAACAAAAACAACCCAACAACTCAATAAAAAAAGAAAACCTGGTTACCCAGCAGAAAAAATATCCATTGCAGGGGTTAGATCTCCGATTTTGACCTCCCCAGTTGCAGTAAGGTCAAGATTGTTTGTCTGACCTGCGGCCTCTGCATTCCTTGAACTGCTTTCCACAAACCTCTCTGGAGCTATGTAACATGTCCGTCGGCGAGATGTGTCAAAGAAATAGGAGAAATCTGATGGGTTGTCCTGTAATGTAAACCATGAATCTGCAGTGTCATTACAGTACTCTTCATATTTATAATCTCAGAACAGAGGAGTTGTCAAAGAACAGCACTTTTGATGCCAGCATTGTCATCTGCTGGACACATTCTCCATTTCTTCAAGTTTTAGAGTGGGCGTTTCTTGATTTTTTTTATAAATAGATGAATGGTGTGCCACACAGTTTGGGTCCTGATGCCACATCGAGATACTCTGCATCTTATCTGGATCAAATTGTTTGCATATGATATCACAGACCTGTCTTCATGGCAGTGAAGGGGTTAGCCCTTCTTATGCTAATTGATAGCTGACTAGCATTTGCAAACAGCTTAGATACTGAGGATATGTCAAGAAACTCAGAATCTTAATGTGTTTTAAAACTCTTAATGCCTGTGAACTAAAGAACTTTCTGTAAAACAATATAAATCAGACAAACAGTTCTGAGAAGAGCTTGAAACCTTCACTATCTCAATATTTGAATTATACTTTAACCCTTTCCCTCATATACATGGGTTTTCAACCCTTTACAAACAGAGTAATCCCTGATAAGACGGCTCCTGTAGGAGCCATCTGATCAGGGTCTGCTCTGTTTGCCTATAAATTTGTTTTTGATCTGACTACAGTCATCTACCAGTACCAAAACTGAAGTGTCAGATAGAAAGAGTTAACAATTTACATGTTTGCCATTGATTACAAATTAATAATACCCTATTATTATTAACCCTTTCCTTCATTTTAACGCCTTTTCATACATCAGCAATCAGAGTAGACCCAGATGGCTCCTATAAAAGCCATCTGATCAGGGTCTGCTCTATTTGCTAATGGAATGATATAGATCTGATTCTTTAGTTTCTAAAATGGCTACAATGTTCCATATTTCATTATAACTATTTCGTCCATGAACATTTAGTAGGCATTGTAATTTGTACTAAATATAGAACAGGGAAAGGGTTTTAATCTACAGTTGCAGGTTATTGCAACAAGTCTTTTGTATGCCTGATGTATGATATACAGTTACCAATGAAAGGGACTGTAATTAAAAGCTGTTCTCTTATGGACTTGAACTTCCCCCAATTAAGACCTTTCCATACAGAAATTCTGAAAATTTGATAAGTGTTTATATTCTCGTGATTAAATCAGGAAGGTTCGGTCATATGTGCTAATTTTAGATATGCAGTAACTTTCTGCTCTGATATGTGCCTATATATATTGGACTTTACAGTATTTGAAGAAATCTAGTAAACAATCACTAGAAGAACATAACAGGAACATTCCTGTGAGATATAATTGAAATTGACCTAATGATATTTATGAAGATTAAATCTGCTCTACAGCAAAGCGTACGAAAGAATTTAAATCTGCTAAGGCAGGAGGACGACCTGCGAGAGAGGCTGCTTAATGTATGGTGAAAGTCAGACAGAAATCTCCTTTGACGCTCACAATTGAAATCATTATGAGACACTATATCGCTTGGCATCCCATTCAGATAAATAATATTCATTATTAGCTTTGAAAGAGCTTCTTATTTTGTGCACGAAAAACTTGACCTGGAAACAGTAATTACCTCTGGTAGATAGGTTGGTTTGAAGCTTGCAAAGTCTGTAAGCAGCAGCCAGTTCCATCCAGTTATCATCACATTCTCTGCCTTGATATCACCATGGCATACCTAGCAACAAAGCATTAGGTTAACCTCTCCAGATCATCACCACTTAACTGGCATTTGCAAACAAACTGGATCCAAATCAGACATCTGGTACATATACATGTCTGATCAAGATCTGAGTTGTTAGCCAGTATGTAATTTAACCTTTTTAAACCCTGAATAGTCAAAGTGGAATGGGTCAGCAGTGTTCTACTAAAGAGTCCTCTTAAATTAGCTAGAGGATGTTAAATGACAAACAGTGAAGACCCTGATTTGAGGGATCCTATAGGAGCCATCTAATCTGGGTCTACTCTGTCTGAAAATGCATTAATATGAGGGAAAGAGTTAAGACCAGCATTGTTACTGGTTTAAAGTTTTGGTTTAGAGTGGGTTTACTGTATCAAGGTATATTGCATAATTATGTAAACTAGCTCAGTCTCCAATTCATGCTAAGCACAAAAGTTAAAACGGTATAGTATGATTTAATGGTTTTAGTCAATAGTAACCATTCACTACAGTCAGCTCAACCATAAAGTTATTAACATTAAAAACGTGAAGCATGGAGACATTCAGACAGTACCAGTATTTATGACATGAAAATAGATCATTGTGGATCAATACCAGCAAAGGCATTTATCAGGGTCTAAACTGTTTGTCACTGATTAGAAGTACCTGTAACAGTATTTAGTTCATCAAACTGCAAACAGTGCAAGATCCATATTCATTCATATTCTTCACAGACCCTATGATGTGATCACTCATTAGAATCATTTCAAAGACCTATTCTAAAAAAACGATTTAGTTTAAGTATCTTGTCTAAGCTTCTTCTTGTACTGTATTGTGATTAATTACAGTAGAACCTGTCCTAAGCCGCCATTCACTTATTGAACATAGGAGCCTTAGAAAGCAGGTAGTTGTTTAATGTATAAGAGCTTTTTTTTAATTAGACCTCTTTTTGAAAGTCACTTAACCCTTTCCCTGTTCTATGTTTATTACAAATTTCAATACCTACTGAATATTTATGGACAAAATAGTTATAACGCAATGTGGAAAGTGAAACATTGTAGCCATTTTAGAAATAAAAGAAACATATCTTTCAAATTCCAATTAACAAACAGAGCAGACCCTGATCAGACGGCTCCTATAGGAGCCATCTGATCTGGGTCTACTCTGTTTGCAAATGCATGAAAACATGTTTATATGAAGGAAAAGGGTTAAGACAGGTTCTACTGTATCTTTATAAGCCCACAAATAGTAATTATACACAATGTGGTTTGCTTGCCTTCAGTTTGTGACACTGGTTTAGAGCACACAGCAGCTGGAAGGCAATCCACTTTTTCTCTATGTTGTTCAGGAAAGGTCTGGTGCTGATGCGGTCATACAGACTGTCCTTGACATACTGTCTAAACAACAGGGCAGCCTTGTCTTGTTGCTGAAACAGACAGTACAACCACATTTCAACTATTTACACTTCAGCATGCTGGGCATATTACAGTTTGATTAAATTCTGAAATAGAAATTCATTATTTTCTCTACAATGCAAACACAGTAGACCCAGATCAAAAGGCTCCTGTTGGAGTCGTCTGATCAGGGTCTGCACTGTTTGTGCATGGAATGATATAGATTGGAATCTACAGTTCTGGCAATGGCAAAACCTCTTGTATCAGGTTAAGGGTTACAACTCTATGCTTTATTGATAAGGTGACTGCTATAGTGAGGTTCTACCATAGCGTACAACCAAGGCCAAGTTTATACAAACATCAATATACATATATGTAACATGAATTCCAATACATACCAGTGCTCTCTGAAATGGCAGGCAGTTTGATGTCCCTTGCAAAGTCTTGCATATTTCTGAAATATCATAAATATATTACAGTAACCATTTACTCCATGAATAAGCCTTTCTACGCCTTTGCAAACAGAGTAGACCCAGATCAGATGGCTCCTCTAGGAGCCGTCTGACCAGGGTCTACTATGTTTGCTTATGGTATAACATAGATATGATTTTATCTGCTATGGCCAAAACTTTCTGTGTCCATGTACTATTATACCAAATAATCTAATTTATATTCATGATGTCATTATTTCTTACATGAATATTCATGGAGTAAAGGGTTCAATCAACATGGTGATTCAACTAACTGCTAAAGATCCAATGTTTGGAAATTGTATAAAAATGTTATTTTCAAGATGATAGCAGTTAGTATCATATTTTAGTTTTCTGTTAACTATACAAGACTGCCATGAATGTCATATACTGCTAACCTGAGACAATGGCCATGTTTTCTATTGTGTACAAAATAACATTATCTAGCCATTAAAATATATAGCCAGAAGTTTATAGAATAGTGTCTATGTTTTTTTGCGAGAAACAAGAACAGATCTACAGATAAAGATGCGTACCCTAATACTAAAATAGTTATTTCAACACCGAACCCTATACTGTGACCATTCTTTAGAATCGTCTCTTCGAGACGATTCTAAAGAGTGGTCACAGTATAGAGTTTGGTGGAGATATGAAGGAGCTATTGTTTAAAATATTTAAATTTACGCACCTTATCTGGACCTCTGACAAGAACTTCAATTATTTTGGTAGACAGTCATCACAGGAATATTCCTGCAAAGTTCTATTGAAATTCAGTCAGTTCTTAATCACAAGACAAGAATCTCTGTGCTGACTTACCTTCTAGCTTGGTTTTGTATGAAGACAATGGGAGAGATGGATCATGGATAACAAACACCTTCACCACCACATAGCCCTCCTTGGTGTCAGCTTTAGCTACCTTGAAAAACCGAGTGCTCCCTAGGCTGTTAAATACAAAAATGTATCAATGATTGGTAAAGATAAACAAAGTATCCCATATGAGTGTTAAACCCTTACTCCGTGAGTATTCATGTAAGAAATAATGACGTTATGAATATTAATTAGATTAATTTTTAAAATGGATAATGAACACAAAAGACTTTGGCCATTTCAGAAACCACAGAATCATATCTATATTATTCCATAAGCAAACAGAGCAGACCCTGAGCCATCTGATCTGGGTCTACTCTGTTTGCAAAGATGTCTAAAGCCATAATGGCATATTTATGATGTAAAGAGTTAGCTTCATAGATATGCCTTCTAACGCCATTGTGAATAGAGCAGACCTAGATCTGATGGCTCCTGTTGGACTGTCTGTCAGGATCTACTCTGTTTGCTTATCCCTTTCCCTCATATAAACGTGTTTTCACGAATTTGCAAACAGAGTAGACCCAGATCAGACGGCTCCTAGAGGAGCCGTCTGATCAGGGTCTGCTCTGTTTGCTAATAAAATTTGATAGATCTGTTTCTTTGCTTTCTAAAATGTCTAAAATGTTGCACCTTCCGTATTTCTTTATAACTATTTT
This sequence comes from Azorinus chamasolen, assembly GCA_963576725.1. Lineage (NCBI taxonomy): Eukaryota > Metazoa > Mollusca > Bivalvia > Cardiida > Solecurtidae > Azorinus > Azorinus chamasolen. The sequence continues at coordinate 56,834,607 of OY755249.1, forward strand.
GTTAATGAATATTCAGTAGGTATTGAAATTTGGCCTAAATACAGAACAGGGAAAGGGTTATGGAATAATATAGATGATACAGTTTCAGCCATTGCTAACATTCCTGGATTCATATGCCATAATAACAAATCATCTAATCAAAATATATGAACTCATAAACTCTTGTATGAATATTAATAAGGTCAAGCATGAAAAATTTATGTGAATTTGTTACAAATAGTCTTTTAACCCTTTATTCCATAAATACACCTTTCTACGGCTTTGCAAACAGAGTAGACCCAGATCAGACGGCTCCTATAGGATAGGATACAGATAAGATTCTACAGTTTCTGCCACGGCAAACAATCCTGTGTGCATTTGCTATTATAACAAGAGGGCCAGAATGGCCCTGAAGCGCTCACCAGAAAATCAGAGGAGAAGATTTTCACTAGTATACTAGTATATAGGAGCCGTCTGATAAGGGTCTGCTCTGCTTACTTATAGTATAATATAGATCTGATTCTGTAGTTTCTGCCAGAGCCAAATGCCCCGTGTTCATATGCCATTCTTAACAAGAGCTGTCACAGGGCAGCGCGCTCGACTTTTCTCAGAATTGATAAAATTAAAATGCATGATAGTGGACTAAAATAGTGTCCAATGATACTAGTCTCAGTAAAATATCTTTAATAGTATTCAGGATGTAGGATCTCAATGAACTCTTTAATGAAAAATAAATATTTCAGTAAAAAGGGCAATAATTTCAGTTAAACTGCTTGACAGAGTAATGTACTCTTGCCTACAGATGAAGCTTGTGATGGTGCAGAAGTGTTCCAAGTTTCAAAGTTTTATCTCAAAGGGTTATGTAAATAAGTGGACTTTAACAAAAAACTTAACCAAAATTCTAAGTTAAAAGGGCCATAATTCTGTCAAAATGCTTGACAGAGTTATATACTTTTGTCTACAGATGAAGCTTGTGATGTTAGACAAGTGTTCCGAGTTTAAAGCTTTATCTCAAAGGGTTATGTAAATAAATAGACTTTAACAAAAACCTTAGCCAAAATTCTAAGTTAAAAGGGTCATAATTCTGTCAAAATGCTTGACAGAGTTATGTACTCTTGTCTACAAGTTTCAAAGCTTTATCTCAAAGGGTTATGTAAATAAATGGACTTTAACAAAAACTTTAGTCACAATTATAAGTTAAAAGGGCCATAATTCTATCAAAATGCTTGACAGAGTTACAAATGTATGTACTTTTGCCTACAAATGAAGCTTGTGGTGGTGAACAAGTGTTCCAAGTATCAAAGCTTTATCTCAAAGGGTTATGTAAATAAGTGGACTTTAACAAAATCCTTAACCAACAATTCTAAGTTAAAACTTTTAGTCATTAAAAAGTGGAGCTAAAAAGTACATGTAACTTTCTTGTGCTGAGGTAAAAGTAAAACCTGTCTTAAGTCATGTGACCATGGATTGATTATATAATGGAAGTTTAAATTTACTCCACGAAAATACATGTAAGAAATAATGACATCATGAATATCAACCCTTTCCCTCATATTGACGACTTTTGATGACTCTGTAAAAGCCACTTTGTGAAACCATTGTGATAGAGCATTTACTCCTATAGGAGCAAATGCTCTATTTATCACAATGGTTTCAAACTACAAAAAATTGAAATTTTCCTTTTCTCTAGTTAATGCTCCTTTTTGGTAGATTTATTCAAAGAGGTTGGATCTAAAAATAGCCTATGAGGTAATGGGTTAATTAGACTATCTTTTATACTGGCACATACATGGAGACACAGGAATTATTGGCAGTAATAGAAACTTTAGAATATTTTCTATATTAGTTTACAAGCAAACAGAACAGACCCTGAACAGATGGGTCCTAAAGGAGCATCTGATCTGGGTCTACTCTGATTGCAAAGGCATAGAAAAGCATATTTATGGAGTAAAGGGCTAATGCAGGCCAATAAATTTAATACATTTTTCTGTGAACATACTTTTGTTCTGCCTTGTGCTAATATCCGATTTTCACACTCACACTTTGAACTTATTTTTATCTTCATATAACCCCTTGTATAAACGTGTTTTCATGCATCTGCAAACAGAGTAGACCCAGATCAGATGGCTCCTATAGGAGCCATCTGAGCAGGGTCTACTCTGTTTGCAAATGGAATTTGAAAGATTTGTTTCTTTACTTTCTAAAACAGTATTTCACCTTCGATATTTCATTATAACTATTTTGTCCATGAATATTTAGTAGGTATTGAAATTTGGAATAAACACAGAACAGGGAAAGGGTTAATTAACCCTTTCCTCCATAAATACGCCTTTCTATGCCTCTGTAAAAGTCACTTTATGAAACCATTGTGATAAATAGAGCATTTGCTCCTATAGGAGCAAATGCTCTATTTATCACAATTGTTTCAAACTACTTACTTCTAACATTTTCCTTTTCTCTAGTTAATGCTCCTTTTCGGTAGATTTGTTCAAAGTGGTTGGATCTAAAATAGTCTATGAGGTAAAGGGTTAATACGGGTTTAATTATAACTTTGTTCTTTACAAACCTGCATTCAAATGCTGAATCTGGAACATCTGTGAGATACTGCTCAACAGGCAGAATCTGTGAAGGGGCAATGCCTGTCAGCTGGTTGCCCATCCTGTAGGAATGTCTGTCAATTCATGCTCTAAAGCATATAAACATCACAATGTTCTGAAAAAAAGAAAAATGCATACATAAGATACAATGTTTTAAAGGGACATATTTCTACTCCTTACTCCATGAATATTTATATTAGAAATAATAATGTCATGAATATTAATTATACTAATTGTTATAATAGTACAGACACAGAATTTTTTGTCAAAAGCAGCAAACTGTTGAATTATATCACAAGCAAACAGAGCAGACCCTGATCTGACAGGAGCTTCTACAGGAGCCATCTTATCTGGTGATCTGGGTCTTATCTGTTTGCAAAGGCATATTTATGGAGTAAAGGGTTAATTCCAAGCTCAACGGAGTCCCCGATTCTGTTCACTTTTTCCCATTTCCAGCTTATGAAGAAGTTTTACTGAATAAAAGATCATGGGAGATCCAAAACCAGGATAAAAATTTTCAACAAAATATGGCTTCATGAATATTCATTGACGGCAATTTTAAAATGGTACATAAACAAAGGAACCTTTTTGGCAATACTTAAGAATCATTTCTATATAGTTCAATAAGCAAACAGAGCAGAGTCTGAGACACTGATCAGACGGCTCCTACAGAAGTCATCTGATCTGGGTCTACTCTGTTTGCAAAGGCATCTCCATGAGGGAAAGGATTTGCATGCAAGACTGCAAGGGGATAGGTGTTTGAATATTTTTTTTGTGACCTACATTATTAAATTTAATAATGATTCTTGTATCTTAAACCCTTTCCCTCATATAAACACATTTTCACACATTTGCAAACAGAGCAGACCCAGATCAGACGGCTCCTATAGGAGTCTGCTCTGGTTGCTAATGGAATTTGATAGATCTGTTTCTTTAGTTTCTAAAAAGGCTACAATGTTCCACCGTCCATATTTCAGTATAACTATGAATATTCAATAGGTATTGAATTTGGAATAAATATAGAACAGAGAAAGGGTTAAATGCAATACTATAGTGAATGCAATGCATCAAAACAGTTGAAAAGATCGTGGCCCAACAGGGACTCATACCCAAGGTCCCTGGATTACTGTGCTAGCACCCTATCTACTGAGCCATACAATTTAGGACTTATTGATTTTCCATCATCTACCTGAGTCCTCAGTCTGATTACAACACACAATGTTAATGACAACAACGCAGTGACGGCCTTTGAAGGCAATATTGTTTGTATCGGATTTAACACTCATTAACAGTAGTTCAGTAATGTTGCAACATCCAGTTAACCCTTCCCCTCATATAAATGTGTTTTTACGCATTTGCAAACAGAGTAGACCCAGATCAGGCGGCTTCTAGAGGAGCCGTCTGATCAGGGTCTGCTCTGTTTGCTAATAGAATTTGATAGATACGTATCTTTACGTTCTAAAATGTCTACAATGTTCCACTTTCCATATGTCTTTATAACTGTTTTGCTAATGAATATTCAGTAGGTATTGAAGTTTGGCCTAAATACAGAACAGGGAAAGGGTTAATCAAAGGTGGGGAAGACCATAGAGGTTCTTCCATACATGGGGCAAATTGCATTGTTTTGTGCAAAGAATACCTAGGTATGATCATCGACCTAATTCAAGCCAGCAGTAAGGCTTTCTCACATGAATATAATAATTCAGTGTTCCAGCTAGGCCCTTTCAGCAGGGTGCCACACCCTGCCTTTCATTTGTGACACCCTGCCCTAATTTACAAAGCCCTTTCTAAAATTCTGACCAAATTCTTGAAGGCAGTGGCTATTCGTACGGTACCGTACGAATAGCCCCAGCCGCTATTCGTACGGAAGTTCCGTAAGAATAGAAATAAGTACTGTATACGCTATTCTCACGGGAGTCAATGACACTGTATGTTTTTATCCAATATACCATGTATTTACTTGTACTTCTCTATTTCTGCAGCAAGAAAACATTAGATTTTGTAAGCTGTGGATGATGTTTGAATTTCCGCCATTTTCGATCCAGTCACGAAGTAAATACAGACTTCGTGATCCAGTCCAGGAATTTTTCAGCTCATGTTTTTAACTTTTAATGATTTATACGACCAGGTTCCATAATCAAATTAAGCTACTTCAAAGCAATAATCCTATCTTTGATAAATCGGAGGTGTTTGTCAAGGAAATAATGCATTTATAAGTTTAAATCAGTTTTAATCCTTTAAACTAATTGTTTACACATAATTAAGGGCAGGGTTGTAGATCAGTGACCTCATTTGCAAACGGACTTAACCCTTCGCTTGCTGAATTTTAAAATACATTTCTCCTTCTTTACCCATGCCCTGCTGTATAATCACATATATCTTCAGTGTGTACAAGTATTTCGCTGTGCAATCTCTGCTGTGGAGTGCACTGGTTGCACAATCAACTTGTAAATAGTGCAGACCTGATGAGACAGCTCCTGCAGGAGCTGTCTCATCTGGGTCTTCACTATTTACAGGTAGGTATATTGACGCGAATAGCAAGCGAAGGGTTAATTAGTCGACAAAGAATAAAGCAACACATCAATTGCAATTCTGTAATTAATCAGTTTTAATCCTTTAAGCCAATTAATTACAAATAATTGAAAATCGCACTGTAGATCAATGACCTCATTTGCAAACTGACTTAATTAGTCTTAATCTCTACGGAGATTCAAATACAAACAATTTAAAATAATAACTGTCTTTATTGAATAAACAATTTCAAACAATATAACATCTTTAATGAATGTCATACTGTAATTATCCACAGGTATCAAATTCTTGAATATGTAGTGATCGGCCTATGTAAGACATCTCCAACAACCTTGCTGTTGGGTTAACCCTTTAGCGACGTGGTTAGAGTGTCGGACTATTATCCAGGAGTCTGGGGTTCGAATCCCGGTAGAGGCCTGTAACTTTTCCTCCCTTAGAATTACTTCATTGGCGACGAGGATAATTCGGTTCATATGCAGGGATGCATGTAAAGTCTTAGGGGAATGCGGGTTTGCAGGGCATGGATATATGCCTGGCTCCAAAAGGTTAAGAGGGAGGGGAGTGTAGTGATCGGCTTATGTAAGACATCTCCAACAGCCTTGCTGTTGGGTTAACCCTTTAGCGACGTGGTTAGAGTGTCGAACTATTATCCAGGAGTCCGGGGTTCGAATCCCGGTAGAGGCCTGTAACTTTTCCTCCCTTAGAATTACTTCAAATAATTCCCGTAAGAATAGCGTATACGGTACTTATTTCTATTCTTACCGAACTTCCGTACGAATAGCGGCTGGGGCTATTGGTACGGTACCGTACAAATAGCCACTGCCATTCTTGAAACCATCATTATTTTGTATATTGTAAAATTTTGGGATAAATCCATATGGTTGGGTAGACTAAGTTTATTTGTTGACAATGTCCTTAAATTGTAGCTAAGCTTTAGATTTAGACTGTTATATATTTGTTGACAATGAGTCGGTCATTTTAAACATATCTAACAAATTTTGGCAATGCTATTCAGTTTGAGTTTCAAACAATTTGTTATCAATTTCACTGTCGTGTACGATTAAATCGTCGAAATTATCATTACAGTGACATTAAACTCATTCGAAAAAGCCAAATATCCGAAATTTCATCTGTCCGAAAAGATGAAAGTTAAGGAAAACAATCATCTTTGGAGGATCTGTCAAGATGTAATTACACATTTCTGAACAAAATTTCCATTAAACAATAAATAATGGAGAAATTTTCTTTTCAACTCATTCTAGAAATATATCAAGAGACGAACATGAAAAAAATCACCAAAATTTTATATGCGTCAAAGTGGGATGTTTACCAATGTCAGAGTTACCTTCCTTATTATGGTTTAGATAAAACGTATGCCACGAGCGTGGACTTAGCCAAAACTAAATCCGGGATGGAAATAGGTATTTATCATAGGTGTTTGTCGTGTGCTACCCTACTACCCGGCCACCCCCCCCCCTCCCCCTTCCGGTCCGCAACCACACAGAAAAATATTGAATATTGGCCAAAATAATCTAAAAAATGTCAAAACATTGTCAAAATGCCATAAAATAACATTTAAATATGAACTAAAAAAATCTTTTTTTTTGTTCACATCAATGTAATAGATAATAACGTTATTATCTATTACATTGATGTGAACAAAAACCCCAGAATGGGGAGGGGAGTGGGGGGGGGGGAGGGGGAATGGCCGGGTAGTGGGGTAGCACACGACAAACACCTATGGTATTTATATGACAACACGAACAATAGGGTTTAAAGTTAAGTGATAACGCAAATAAATTGTTTAGTTCGAATCAGAGACATATACATCCATGTATATGGTATCTGGTCGAAGTACATGTTAAAGTAAAGCTTATGAACATTTTGAACCATAATGGGTGTTTTAAAAATGACAATACAGAAACGAACCACGGTGTGCCTAAAATAAGCAATGGCGGGTTATGATCAATTATGACCAACATGTAAACATAGTGTCAACATAGTGTATCGTGGTACACACTTACGTGCACAGAATGTGTACTTATGCACACATTGTGCACCCATGGGCCATACCGGGTTCCATACGGGATACTGCAAACTACCGTTTTGCTGCCAGTTTTGGCACGTTAAAGGTGGTGCCAGTGCCACCTGTGTTCACAAGGGGCACTACAATATACCAACATGTCAACATAGTGTATCGTGGCACATACTTACATGCACAGAATGCGTACATCTGCACACATTGTGCACCCATGGGCCATACCGGGTTCCATACGCGACACTGCAATGTACCGTTTTGCGGCCAGTTTTTGCATGTTAAAGGTACTACCAGTGCCCCCTGTGTTCACAAGGGGCACTGGAATGTACCAACATGTCAACATGGTGTATCGTGGTACACACTTACGTGCACATAATGCGTACTTTTGCACACATTGTGCACCCATGGGCCAAACCGGGATCCTTACGGGATACTGCAAACTACCGTTTTGCTGCCAGTTTTGGCATGTTAAAGGTGCTGAAAGTGCCCCCTGTGTTCACAAGGGGCACTGGAATGTACCAACATGTCAACATAGTGTATCGTGGTACACACTTACGTGCACAAAATACGTACTTTTGCACACGTTGTGCACCCATGGACCATACTGGGTTCCATACGGGATACTGCAAACTACCGTTTTGCGGCCAGTTTTGGCTTGTTAAAGGTGCTGCCAGTGCCCCCTGTGTTCACAAAGGGCACTGGAATGTACCAACATGTCAACATAGTGTATAGTGGTACACACTGACGTGCACAGAATGCGTATTTTTGCACATATTGTGCACCAATGAATGGGCCATACCGGGTTCCATACGGGATACTGCAAACTACCGTTTTGCGGCCAGTTTTGGCATGTTAAAGGTGCTGCCAGTGCCCCCTGGGATCACAAGGGGCACTGAAATGTACCAACATAGTGTATCGTGGTACACACTTACGTGCACAGAATGCGTACTTTTGCACACATTGTGCACCCATGGGCCATACCGGGTTCCATACGGGATGCTGCAAACTACCGTTTTGCGGCCAGTTTTGGCATGTTAAAGGTGTTGCCAGTGCCCCCTATGTTCACAAGGGGCACTGAAATGTACCAACATGTCAACATGGTGTATCGTGGTACACACTTACGTGCACAGAATGCGTACTTTTATACACATTGTGCACCCATGGGCCATACCGTGTTCCATACGGGATACTGCAAACTACCGTTTTGCGGCCAGTTTTTTGCATGTTAAAGGTGCTGCCAGTGCCCCGTGTTCACAAGGGGCACTGGAATGTACCAACATGTCAACATAGTGTATCGTGGTACACACGTGCACAGAATGCGTACTCATACCGGGTTCCATACGGGATACTGCAAACTACCGTTTTGCGGCCAGTTTTGGCATGTTAAAGGTGCTGCCAGGCCCCCTGTGTTCACGTGCACAGAATGCGTACTTTTGCACACATTGTGCACCCATGGGCCATACCGGGTTCCATACGGGATGCTGCAAACTACCGTTTTGTGGCCAGTTTTGGCATGTTAAAGGTGTTGCCAGTGCCCCCTATGTTCACAAGGGGCACTGGAATGCACCAATATGTCAACATAATGTATCGTGGTACACACTTACGTACACATAATGCGTACTTTCGCACACATTGTGCACCCATGGGCCATACCGGGTTCCATACGGGATACTGCAAATTACCGTTTTGCGGCCAGTTTTGGCATGTTAAAGGTGCTGCCAGTGCCCCCTGTGTTCACAAGGGGCACTGGAGTGTACCAACATGACAACATAGTGTATCATGGTACACAGTGACGTGCACAGAATGCGTACTATTGCAGCCATTGTGCTCCCATTGTGCACCCATGGGCCTTACCCGGTTCCATAAGGGATGCTGCAAACTACCGCTTTGGCATGTTAAAGGTGTTGCCTGTGCCCCCTGTGTTCACAAGGGGCACTGGAGTGTACCAACATGTCAACATAGTGTATCGTGGTACACACTTACGTGCACAGAATGCGTTGTTTTTGGTTACTATATAACTAAATTGTTCTTTTTATGCTGTTATTACTCGCCATTACTGGTCATAACCCGCCATTGCTTATTTTGGGCACACCCAACGAACTAACAATAATAAATTAAATGCAGTATCTCCGATCTGGTACATTTAATCATTTTCCAAACATTTTTAATGTAGACTCATCCTATATTTGCCAAAAACTTAATCGGTATTCTGCTGTTAAATATGTTAAAGCATTTTTTTTATTCGTTCAAGTTTTTCAGAAACTATTGAGCATCGAACAGACTGGATTTAACCCTTTCCTTCATATAAACATATTTTCACACATTTGCAGAGTAGACCCAGATGAGCCATCTGACCAGAGTCTGCTTTGTTTGCAATTGAATTTGATGATAGATCAGTTTCTTTTGTTTCTAAAATGGCTACACTATTACACTTTCCATATTTCAATATAACTATTTTGTCCATGAATATTCAGTAGGTATTGTAAATAGGACTAAATATAACACAGGGAAAGGGTTAACCCTTTGCTTGCTATTCACGTCAATATACATCTGTAAATAGTGAAGACCCAGATGAGACAGCTCCTGCAGGAGCTGTCTCATCAGGGTCTGCACTATTTACAAATTGATTGTGCAACCAGTGCACCCCACAGCAGAGATTGTACAGCGAAACACTTGTACACAGTGAAGATATATGTAATTATACAACAGGGCATGGGTAATGAAGGAGAAATGTATTTTAAAATTCAGCAAGCGAAGGGTTAATAAAGGTCTCAAATGGAACAAAGCTGTTTGCAAAAGCCATGCATAATATAGGGCTAATACAGCTAGAACTCTTGTTTGGTCTTTACTTCTTTTGTTCTAAGCTTTTAGCATCCTAGACAACAGTTTGGATCCAGGTGAGACATTGAGTAACATGTTGCTTGAATCTGACCAATCAGATACTTGAAAATGAGCTCAGACTCAGACTCAAAAGTTTTATAACCTTGGACCCAGATTGTACACACTATAATCCTTACAAAATGCTGAATTTTCAAATGGTTTATTCCAAAATCCAAACAGGTCAAGCTTATGGTGAATATTTAGGGATGTTTCTAAAGAAAAGTGTAACATGACAAACATTGCAGACCCTGATGAATGGGTTCCTCTATGTCCCTCTCATCTGAGTCTACACTGTTTACAAAGGACGTTAGTGACTCATGTCCTGCACTGTAAGGGTCAACTCTTTCTTCATATAAACACTTTCACATGTCTGCAAACAGGGTAGACCCAGATCACAGACAGTACAACCTGTAAATTAAATTGGAAGCAAGTATCCTAAGAAATCTAAATTGTTGACAAAAATTGCTCAACATTTCCAATACATAGGATTTTACTGGACAAATATTAATGTAAGAAATAATGACATTATGAATATTAATTCGCTTAATTTTTACTATGGCATACAAACAATGGAAGTTTTGGTCACAGCAGGAACTGCAGGGTCAGATCTATATTATTCAATCAGCCAACAGAGCAGGCCTTATGGCTTAACCCATTACCTCATAGGCTATTTTTAGATCCAACCACTTTGAATAAATCTACTGAAAAGGAGCATTAACTCGAGAAAAGGATCTTTTTCAGAATTTTGTAGTTTGAAACCATTGTGATAAATAGAGCATTTGCTCCTATAGGAGCAAATGCTCTATTTATCACAAAGGTTTCACAAAGTGACTTCTAGAAGAGTCGTCAACATGAGGGAATGGGTTAATCCTTTACTCCTTGAATATTCAGGCAAGAAATACTGACATAATATAGATTAATTCTTGTAATGATTCATGAACTGTAGAATCAGATCCGTATTATTTCATAAGCAAACAAAGTAGACCCTGATCAGACAGCTCCTACAGGAGCCGTCTTATTTGGGTTTACTATATGCAAGAAATGCTAAAATGTCAAGAAATGCTAAAATGTATCACTACACATATCTAGAAACATGTGACAGCTTAATGCAGGTCGAAAGTAATGCTGAAAGCTCCTACAGGATTAAGCTGCGAATTTGGGACATTTGTCAAATAAGAACTCGGATGACTCGAACCTCTGTTATCTCGAACTAATTTGTATGGTCCCTTGAAATTCGAGATATCGAAGTTCAACTGTAAATGTTAACGGTATTGACATACTAAATATTTTACCAAAAGATTTTGCATAGTTCTTCAGTGCTGCAATTACGTGGAATGATAAAATTCACAAAAACACTTTTAATATTTTGAAATCTTTAATGAAAAGTCATAAAAAAGCAATCAATATTGCAACATTATGAACTGAAGGCTTAACATACATGTATACAGATACTGTACAATGCACCAAAATCAAATAATGTAGCAAACAAATGAGCTGTGTAAAGACTGCCCCCAGACAGTGAAGAACAAAAGAGAAAAGTATAAAATTGTGTCCATAGGACACAGATGTCCCCCTGGTGATACTGTCTCTAAATCAAACTCTTTTCACTATACATATTATATAAAGTCTCATAACTCGGAAGCAAAAAAGTCGGAGCAAAAACTCCCTTATTTAACAACATCTTCACATCAATAAAGTTTGAAGTAAATCTTCCCATTGGTGTTTGAGGAGTTAGACACACAAGCTGTTTGGGACACACGTACAGATGGATAGACAAGAGCAATGCTAAATGCCTCCCACCTTGTGAGGGGCATAAAAATCATGTAAGAATGGCATCATGAATATTAATTAGATTATTTCTACAATGGCTAATGAACACTGGAAATTTTGATCAATGTCAGAAGCTGTATAATAAGATCTGCATTATTCCATAAGCAACTAGAGAAGATCCTGACCAGACAGCTCTTATCCCTTTCCCTCATATAAACATATTTTCACGCATTTGCAAACAGAGTAGACCCAGATTAGATGGCTCCTAGAGGAGCCGTCTGATCAGGGCCTACTCTGCTTGCTAATAGAACTTGATAAATCTGTTTCTTTGCTTTCTAAAATGTCTACAATGTTCCACCTTCCATATTTCTTTGTTAAAAGTAAAGGGTAAAAAGCAGCTACTGACTTCAGTCTACATTGCAAATGTCGAAGTATCCTTTTCACAGCACTGAGCAAATGACACATAATGGAAACATTCTGAGGTGATAAAAAAAGTTTGTATGGCAGTTTCTGTAAATCAAGTCATAACTCCAACTGTTCATACACACAGTCTTCACATGCGTTTGGTTACAGCCATGTACTGATTACATTCAAGCCATATAATGTGAAAATTAAGGCAGAGGTCCGGATAAGATGCATAAATTAAAACATTTTCAAGAATAACTTCTTTATTTCTTCACCTAACCCTTTGCTGTGATCGTCCCTAAGAGATGATTCTAAAGAGTTGTCACAACATAGGGTTTGATGGAGAAATGATGATTTTAGTATTTGAGTACGCGCCTGTATCTGTCGCGCCTGCATCTGTTGCTTTCATAAGGTATGTGGAAATTTGCAAACAATTAAGGCCTAAATCGAATACAATATTGGCATGTCAGTTGACCAGGCTATACACTGTTTGTCATTGATCAGAGTCAACAATTTTTGTCTTCTGCCATTGTAAACAGTGCATACCAAAAGTATATTGCCAACACTAAAGCTGAACTTCGTCTACAATGTTAGCAATGTCAAAAATGCCATCTTCCTATAATTTATGTCCAGATATTCATCACACTCAACATGTTTGTTTAACTTCAGATAGTGCCGAGTCTAGAATGCATTAACCCTTTACTCCTTGAATATTCATGTAAGAAATACATGTAATTACATCATGGATACTAAGAAGATTATTTTTATAATGGCATATGGACACGGAAATGTTTGGCCATAGTAAAATCATATCACTATTATTTCATATGCAAACTGAGCAGACCCTGATAAAAGGCCCCTATAGGAGCCGTCTAATCTGGGCCTATTCTGTTTGCAAAGGTGTATGGAGTAAAGGGATAATATTGCTCCCTTCACAATTCTTGAAAACTGACCAGTACACATCTCCCCAACATCTAGCAATATATGCCTTTGCCATGTGAGTCAGAAGCTCAGGGTAGACTTTTTCTTATCAGAGGTATACTCAGTGTCGGCCAATTTGGATCCTGATGAGACACTGAGATACGTGGCATCTCATCTGAACCCACAGTTTGCATAGGTTAACACAATATCAGTTGTAGACAGCTGAATGTTAAATTTAGTCATTTTATATTTTATTATATTTCATTTGATTTTATTAAAGAAGCATTAACCTTATATTCACACTTTGGGCAAATTATGAAAAAAATCTCATACTTGTTTTAAAAGAAATAGAAGAAACAAAAGAATCATGAGAAATGATGCAGGTAACAATGTTTGAAGATGTTCATCCAGGTCCAGCACTGACCTAGACACATCTTGTAACAAAATGTAAAGCATGCAGCCAGCAGCATTGCTATGGCTCAGTGCCCTTTTCCACTCTAATCACAATGTTTAACCCTAACCTTTCCCTTTGTGAATATTTAAGTCTAAAATATTGACAATATTAGATTACTGAAACATTTATAACAGCACCGTGAACAAGGATTTTTTCACCATGGCAGAAACTGTAGAAATAAAATTGTTATTTCAGGCACAAACAAAGCAGACCCTGATCAGACAGCTCCTTTAGGAACCATCTGATCTGGGTCTACTGTGTTTGCATAGGTGCCAATAGGTGTGTCTGTTGAGTAAAGGACTAAGCATGATGAGCACATTTAATATGCAGAAACAGATTTAATTTCAAAGAAAACAAAATGTTCTTGTCCATACTCACTAGTTCTTAACCCTTTCCCTCATATAAACGTGTTTTCATGCATTTGCAAACAGAGTAGACCCAGATCAGACGGCTCCTAGAGGAGCCGTCTGATCAGGGTCTGCTCTGTTTGCTTATGGAATTTGATAGATCTGTTTCTTTGTTTTCTAAAATGTCTACCATGTTCGACTTTCCATATTTCTTTATGTCTATTTTGCTAATGAATATTCAGTAGGTATTGAAATTTGGCCTAAATACAGAACAGGGAAAGGGTAAAATGAAACCAAGCTGTTTTATGGTTATCAGGAGTCATCCACAGATTAATGCTGCACACAATTTCATGGACACTTATTGCATTGTTCAGGCAGCTATTCATTTAACCTAATTAAGCCCCACATACAGCCCAAATTTGTATTACAAACCAATATAAATTCATTTGAAAGAGTGGTTTTGCAAGAATTACTTTTTGGACAAAAAGTGAGACAAAACAGTGCAGGTCCTGGTCAGAGGGCTCTTTCAGATCTCTCTGATCTGACTCTACATAGTTTGCATATGTCATAGATTAGGGAGAGTAGGTATAGATGGGCTAAACCCGTTTGTACAGGTACATATAGGCCAGATCCATGGGTGGGTGTTCAGAGAGTGCAACCTTCTCGTCATTGTATATGACCCAACGATTGTCCTTCAATATATGACACACATAGTGGCCAACCATAGTCGAGGTTCCCATGTGACTGATAAACGCCACAAGCTTATACTCTGAAAAACAAAAACACATATTTACATTGCATATTTACTAACAATTAACAAGATGTGATTGTGGAACACTATGTACCAAATAGGCACATTGATTTATGGAGTATTCAGTAATGGATAAAAACATATTTTCGATATTAAGAATGATTACCTAAAGAATAAGAGTATTACTTTAACCCTTTACTCCATAAATACGCCTTACTATGCCTTTGCCAACAGAGTAGACCCAGATCCGGATCCGTTCTGTTTGCTTTTGAAATAACATAGATATGATTCTGTGGTTATGTCATCACCAAAAATACATGTGTCTATGTGCTATTATAACAATTGATCTAAGTAATATTCATGGTCTAAGACAGTCAGTCGCTGAATACAACATGTCATAAAGAAGCATGCACTACAGCAGCATTTTACTTACTTCCTGGTCCATCTCTGACCTGTGGGTCAGCTTGACCCTGAGCCTGGTCTTCTGTGTCCATTGGCTGGTCAAGTTCATCTGCATGACTAAATATCCACTCTACTGCCCTCTCCACATTGTTGTCCTAAAATCAAGGAAGAAAACCCAGTCAAGTTATGTACAGTTGCTACAAGTGAACCTGGTCCTGGTTTCAACACCTTCATTCCATGAATATTCAGGGCAGACATGATCCATTGTGTCCATTTGATAACTCTTTCCTTCATATAAATGCCTTTTCCCTTCTTTGCAAACAGACTAGACCCAGATCTGGTGGCACCTATAGGAGCTATCTGATTAAGGTCTGCTCTGTTTGCTTAATAAATAAACAAATTATAACACATCTAATTAAAAATGCTTGTGTATATATACCTGATTATGCCATTATAAAAATTCAGCTAATAAATATTCATGGTGTAATTATTTCTTACATTAATATTCAACAGGGAAAGGGTTAACAAATTATGTGATATTGTTATATAATACAAGTGAATACATAGCTATGGCAAATATGTCCAAGATATTTTATAAACATAGAGAGCAGACAAGCATATCTACGGTATGGATGTACAGTAAACGTTCTTATAATCTTTTCCTTGTTCCCATATGTACAAAGGATTTTTGGTATTGGTAGGAACTGTAGTGTCAGGTCTATTATAATTCCATAAGAAAACAGAGCATACCAAGATCAGACGGCTCCTATATGAGCAGAAGGCTCCTATATGAGCAGAATGATCGCGGTCTACTGTTTGCAAAGGCATGAAATGGAAAGGGTTAACTCTTTGCTTGAACAAGATGTGTTTGTGAAACACTATGCCCCCTCATATATTTGACCTCTGACCTTGACCTTGACATGTCACCCCTCAAAATGTGCAGCCTCATGAGATACACAAGCATGCCAAATATCAAGTCTCTATCTCTACTGGTCCAAAAGTTATGGCCAATGTTACAGTCGGCGATTTGACCCATATATTTGACCTCTGACCTTGAAGGATGACCTTGACATGTCACCCCTCAAAATGTGCGGCTTCATGAGATACATATGTATGCCAAATATCAAGTCTCTATCTATACTGGCTGAAAAGTTATGACCAATGTTAAAGTTGCTGACAAACAGACAAACAGACAAACAAACAGACAGGGCAAAAACAATATGCCCCCGACTATCGTCTATGGGGGCATAAAAATGATGGTGTTCAGTGTTTGTGTGGCAGCCATAAAAAGTCCCCCATACTTCATTCTCAGTGTTGTTATATTTTCTGGTCCTTTGGGATCATAAGTTTTGATGTTATTAGTTTTGAAAATTGAATACTGCTTAAGCCGGAGCTAGGGGGCATGAGTAGTGTTGCACTTTTAATTACTACTCATGAACAGACTCAATAATTTCCCTTTTCTGAACAGACTCAATAATTTCCCTTTTCTGCAATTTCCCTTTTTGCATTGCTACTTTTGCTTTCAAAGGATTTCCCACTTTCAGAATATATTAACTGTATGACCTGAAATGCATCAATATGTCAGTGGACATAAAAACTCAGAAGATCAAAATAACATTTCATGAATACTCATATGACTTTTTCATTTTTGTTGTCGTTTTCCTATTAAATAACATCCCCTATCCTGCAGATATCTACCTAATGGTCATTTTGCAAACTGCTTGGATTCAGTTCAGCATCTAATCTGGATCTAAGATGTTTGAGAGACAGTAGTCTACACAAAGCTTGAGTATATCAGAAACAAGTAAAATTTGTTCCAGATCCGAGTTACTGGCAGGATAATGAATATTTAAACCCATACAACGCTGAATAACATTCAAATATGTCAAGCTTATAGTGAATATTAAGGGATTTTTTCTAAAGAAATGTGTAAAATGACTAACAGTGCAGATCCTGATGAGAGGGCTGTTCGCAAAGGACAAAAGTGACTGGTATCCAGCACTGTAAGGGTTAAAGAACAGTGATCTATCAATCAAACAATATATTCCGGGGAGATCACTGCCATGGAGTCTGAACAACTTACCGTGGACTTGAGGGCTTTAATTGCCTGGTCTCTTGTGAAGCCCATTGACATAACCATTGCCATAGCCTCCTCATTTGGAGTAAATGAAGATGAAGACGACTTCTTGGATCCTGGGATCTCAAAGGGCATTCCAAAGTCTTCAAGAAATAGATCATATCATCATCAAGTCATTGTTGAGTTGTGCCATTGCAAGAACCATTTAACCCATTCCTCTATAGGCTATTTTTAGATCCGTCCATTTTGAATAAATCTACCGAAAAGGAGCATTAACTAGAGAACAGGAAAATTTTAGAATTTTGTAGTTTGAAACCATTGTGATAAATAGAGCATTTGCTCCTATAGGAGCAAATGCTCTATTTATCACAATGGTTTCAATAGGTGACTTTTACAGAGGCGTAGAAAGGCGTATTTATGGAGGAAAGGGTTAAGGCATTGCAAATAGGGTAGAACTCAAACCAGATACAGACATCTGATCATGGTCTACACTGTTATGGATAATAAAAACATGCAGATGCACATGGTTTCAAATAGTTACACTCAGACACCCTATAAGCCTCTGGTCAGACTTGACACTTACTGCAGAACCGAAGAAACTGCAGAACCGAAGAAATTGCTTTTCTTAGGAGGCTACTCATGGTAATGTTGATTATCATGAATTCATTCATTTCAGCATGGCTGTGGATATATGAGGATGTGCTAAGTAAGTCTAAGTTCTAAGCTATCACAGTAAATCATTGTATGTTTACTTTACTATTACACATACATGTATATTTATATATCAAGTTTTGTACCTTTGCTATTATTCTTAAAGAGATACATATCATCTAACCTTTTACATAATGACTATTCTTGAAAGGAATAATGACCATGAATATAAATAAGCTAATTTTTATAATTACATTCATATGTAAATGGAAGCTTTTACAAGGGCAGATACTGCATAATCAGATCTATATTCTCTCTAAAGCAAACTAGGCAGACCCTGAACAGATGGCTCCACCTATCCTGGAACTACACAGTTTGCAAAAATGCTAAAAGGTGTGTCTATGAGGTGATGAGTTAAAGGTCGAAATGCATGCATACTTTTGAATGCCAAATATGTGATATCTCCATTTTTTTAAACAAATTTTTTTTAACATTTTTATTTTTTTTTAAAGTTAAAATGCAAGTATGCCAAGTATGTGATATCTCCATTGTTGCCCTGTTGTTGTTTTTTGTAACATTTTGTGGTTGAATGCCAAGTATGTGATATCTTCATTGTTGCCCCGGTTTATTTTGTAACATTTTTGTGTGTTTTTCAAAGGTTGAAATGCAAGCATACATGTATACTGTTAAATGCCAGGTATGTTTTATCTCAATTGTTGCCCCCGTTTTGTTTTGTAACATTTTTGTGTGTGTTTTTTTGAAAACCTTTTTTTTATTAAACATTTTTCTGCCTAGATTACAAAAAAATGTACATCAGACCACAACAGTCATGATACCATTAACCCTCTACCTCATGGATAGTCATGTGATATAATAACATCTTACATATTTCATAGCAAACTTTACATATAATGGCATATGAATGTAGGATTTTGGGCAATGGCAGATATTGTAGAATCAGATATTTATCATAACAGAAGCAAACAGAGTATATCTTGATTGTACGAATTCTACAGGACCCATCTTATCAGGGTCTACTCTGTGTTCAAAGGTGTAAAAAGATGTCTCTTACATATAATTGGTTATCATTTGTCCACTTAAAAATAAATTCTTTAAGTAATATTCCTTCCATTTTTTAACCCTTTACTTCACAAATATGCCTTTCTATGCCTTTGCAAACATGTAGACCCATATCAAAGAGTTCCTGTAGCAGCCGTTTGATCAGGGTCTGCTCTGTTTGCTTATGAAATATTATAAATATAATTCTACAGTTTCTGCTATGGCCAAATTTCCTGTGTTCATGTGCCATTATAAAAAATAATCTATTAAATCAAGATTCATGATGTCTTTCATGGATAGTCATGGAGTAAAGAGTTAAGTAAAAACATTAGTGCAAAACAGTTTAGAAACTGATGAGACACTGCATTACATACCGGGGTCTTCCATGTGCTGCATGACCCAGTTCATGGCTGCCTCCACACCCGAGTTCTGGGTGTGGTACACGGCTTTCTTGCAGCCCTCAATGGGGAAACCCATGTCCACTAGCTGGGCAACAACAGCCTCGTCTAACTGTACTTCTGTCAGGGAGGAAAAGAAATCATTAAAATACCATTTTCTATTGAGAGTCACATCAATCCTTTCCTCTATGAATATATTGTAAGAAATAAAGATGTCATGAATACTAATTAGATTAATATTTTTACAGCACATGGACACAAGAATTTTAGCCATGGCAGAAATTGTAGAACCGTATCTATATTATACCATAAGCAAACAGTGCAGACCCTGATCAGACAGCTCCTACAGGACCCATCTGATCTTGGTCTACTCTGTTTTCAAAAGCATAGAAAGGCATATTTATGGAGGGAAGGCTTAACCTTCAGCACTTTGCTAATAACTCAGCATTTTATCAGGATCCAAACTTTTTGTCACTCTGATCATGAAAGACCTTCACACAAACTATCTGCATACCAAATACCAATTGTCTAGCATATGTAGCTCAACATTTTAATGACAGCCAAGTTTTTCAAAATAGTGACCTTGACCTGATTTCAGGTGTCTTTATGTCATCTGTTAGGTCCTTACCAAAGCTATTTGGATACCAAAGGTCAATTGCCTAGCATTCTTGGATCAGAAGTTATAGCAAAATGTTCAAGTTTGTTAAAAACAGCCAAGTTTTAAAAATAATGACCTTGACCGTGACCCATTTTCATGTATCCTTGTATCAACTGAAAGGCCTTCACCAAAGCTATCTCCACACCTTATCTGAATTGTCTCGCATATGTAGTTCAGAAGTTAAGACAAAATGTTGAAATATTTCAATGATGGCCAACTTGTAAAAATAGTGACCTTGACCTAATTTCAAATATCTTTATATCAACTGAAAAGCCTTTACCAAAGCCATATGTATACCAAAGATGAATTGCCTAGCATCTGTAGTTCAGAAGTTATAGCAATGTTAAAATTTGTTAAAAATGGCAAATTTTTCGAAATAGTGACCTCATTTCATGTATTCCTGTATCAAGTGAAAGGCCTTCACACAAGCTATCTGCGTACCAAATATGAATAGTCAATTGACATTTTATATTTTTAGTACCAAAGCACTACTAAAACCAACTCAATCACTTTGTTCACTTTCATGGCAAAAAGTGCAAATTCTGATAGTAACCTAGAACCTTTAACAGGCTGCTTCTATGGCATGGAGCTGGTCTGGGTCAATACAGTTAGCAAATTGACAGCCGCCATAATGAACTTTTTCTCTTGCAGTGGTTCAAACATGTATATCCAATTTCAAATTATTTGTTTTCTCAAGAGCAGGAGGTCACACATGTAGGCTTGACCTTAACCTACCTGGTTGTGCCTGGGATTGACCCTCAGGTAACTCCTCCTCCCCTGGCTGCTTACCCTGACCTCTCAGCCAGGAGATGTCCAAGTCTTGCATCACATCTAAAGATATATCTGCAACAGACATATAGTGCAACATTTTAGTACATGTACTCAAAGTGGTGATGACCCTTTACATTACTAAATGTTACAGTAACTTACTCTTATATACAAAGTATCCTCTCTATAAAGATCTCCTAAAACTTGGATAAATTGAATAAAGAGATAGTACAAACAAGAGAGTCGTCACGGGTGACAAATGCCCCCAAAGTGTTTGACACCGAAATGCATTTTGGCGGAAAAACAATACAATGTAATGCAGGTGTAACATGAAATTTTGATGCTGTTAAAAATGACACAGGAGTCAGTTCTTAACATTAGAAACAGAACCTTTGACGATTATGATAGCTAAGAAAAGAGCCAAGCGTCAAAACTTAGTTAAAAAGGACCCTAAGTCATTCTCAACGTTAAAAAGGACCCTGGGTTGATTGTCAACGTTTAAGGTATAGGAGATATGCTCTGGACAAGCTTTTTGTATCTGGTAAGATATAGGAGATATGCTCCGGACTGTAAAATTGAGGTCAAAGGTCAAGGTCAAGGTCAGTGATCTGAAAATGGTACACGACTCTCCGCCATCCCAAGATGAACTCACAAACCAAATTTGGAATCCGTAGCTGGTAAGGTATAGGAAAAATGCTCCGGACAAGCTTTGTGTAAAATCTAGGTCAAAGGTCAAGGTCACAGTGACCTGAAAATGGTACGCGACACACCGCCATCCCAAGATAAACTCACACATTAAATTTTGAATCCGTAGCTGGTAAGGTATAGGAGATATTCTCTGGACAACCTTTTTTGTAAAATCGAGGTCGAAGGTCAAGGTCAAGGTCACAGTGACCTGAAAATGGTACGCGACACTCTGCCATCTGAAGGTGATCTCACACACCAAATTTGGAATCCGTATCTGGTAAGGTATAGGAGATATGCTCTGGACAAGCTTTTTGTAAAATCGGTCAAGGTCAAGGACCTGGAAATGGTACATGACACTCCGCCATCCCAAGATGAACTCACACACCAAATTTGGAATCTGTAGCTGGTAAGGTAAAGGAGATATGCTCCGGACAAGCTTTTTGTAAAATCGGTCAAAGGTCATGGTCAAGGTCACAGTGATCTGAAAATGGTACGTGACACTCCTCCATCCCAAGATGAACTCACACACCAAATTTGGAATCCTTAGCTGGTAAGGAATAGGAGATATACTCCGGACAAGCTTTTTGTAGCTGGTAAGGTATAAGCGGGTTTTTAAATCGAGGTCAAAGGTCAAGGTCAAGGTCACAGTGACCTGGAAATAGTACGCGACACTCCGCCATCCCAAGATGAACTCACACAGCAAATTTGGAATCTGTAGCTGGTAAGGTAAAGGAGATATGCTCCGGACAAGCTTTTTGTAAAATCGGTCAAAGGTCATGGTCAAGGTCACAGTGATCTGAAAATGGTACGCGACACTCCTCCATCCCAAGATGAACTCACACACCAAATTTGGAATCCTTAGCTGGTAAGGTATAGGAGATATACTCCGGACAAGCTTTTTGTAGCTGGTAAGGCATAAGCTTTTTTTAAAATCGAGGTCAAAGGTCAAGGTCAAGGTCACAGTGACCTGGAAATGGTACGCGACACTCCGCCATCCCAAGATGAACTCACACACCAAATTTGGAATCTGTAGCTGGTAAGGTAAAGGAGATATGCTACGGACAAGCTTTTTGTAAAATCAAGGTCAAAGGTCAAGGTCAAGGTCACAGTGACATGAAAATGGTACGCGACACTCCCCCATCCCAAGATGAACTCACACACCAAATTTGGTATCCGTAGCTGATGTGACAAAGGAAATATACTCCGGACAAAATGTACACACACCCACACACACACACACCCACCCACACACCCACCCACCCACACACCCACACACCCACCCACACACGCACGGTGCGATCACTATATGCCGCCAAAGCCTAGCTTTGGGGGCATAATAAAAAATATATTTTTTATTCCTGATATTAACCCTTTACCTGACAGAAATGCCTGTTTATGCCTCTGCAAACAGAGTAGACCCAGATCACATGGTACCTGTAGCCTGTAGGAGCCATCTGATCAAGGTATGCTCTGTAAGTTTATGGAATTATACAGATCTCATTCTACAGTTTCTGCCATGGCCAGCAAATTCCTGATATTCATTCATGATGTCATTATTTCTTACATGAATATTCATCAGGTAAAGGGTTAACATCTCATTAAATTTATACCTTTTAAACATATTTCAGTCAAATCAATATTTTTATATGGATTAAGTTGTTTTACGATTTTATGAAAGTCTCGTCACAAATGTTGGTTTTAAAAAGACAGTAAAAAGAGCTACTCAATGTCATAGAAATGCATAGCAAACTGCTGGTGTAGAAATACATCTTGATTCATACATATACTATAGATACAGATGGAAATCAAACAGTATAAGCCTTGATGAGATATACATTGCTCCAGAGGTCAATGAACAATGGAGAACTGTACTACAGAAAAAAATCCACTCACTTTCAGCCTTTCTTGTTCAGAAAAAGTATTTCATTTTAACCCAGGTATTAAATCATTGCTTATTTGGCTCCGACTTTCAGACACAAAGGTAATTGTCTATCTGTTAATTCTATTTGTTGGAAATTCTACTGTGTTACTTACCGAGTTTTTTAGGCACCCAGTCATCACCGACTGTGAACTTTTTCAGCTGAAGTACAAGATAGTCTGGGAAGGACAGAAGTCTGGTATGTCTGAAATGCAATGGCTATATAAGCTTGATGTAACAAACAGACATCAACCAATTCTTACATTGAAACAAGAGTGATGGCTACGTTTGGAAAATGTATGCTTACAAAGGGACATAACCCTCAATATCTAAGAACTTAACCCTTTCCTCCATAGGCTATTTTTAGACCCAGCCTCTTTGAATTAATCTACCCAAAAGGAGCATTTACTAGAGAAAAGTAAACTTTTAGAATTTTGTAGTTTGAAACCAATGTGATAAATAGAGCATTTTCTCCTATAGGAGCAAATGCTCTATTTATCACAATAGTTTCACGAAGTGGTTATTACACAGATGTAGAAAGGCGTATTTATGGAGGAAAGGGTTAACCCCCAATATCTAAGACTTTAACCCTTCAAATACTGATTTTTTCAAAGACGATCCGTCCATTGTAATTTAACAGTAAAGTCCAATAAGGATGAACAGATTAATTTTGCTAGAGGTTGCTTAACCCATTACTCCATAAATACGCCTTTCTATGCCTTTGCAAACAGAGAAGACCCAGATCAGACTTCATTTTTAATTCTATTAATTACTGTTATTTTGCTATTGACGAAAACTCCTATACGAGTCGTCTGATCTGGGTCTACTCTGTTTGCAAAGGTGTGAAACAGCATCAGTATGAGGGAAGTGTTAAATATATTTCATTTGGAAATGTGTATGATTAAAATGAAAGCTATCAGCTTATTGAGTTTATGAGTACATTTGCAACAATAACTCGAATTGTTCAACATATTTGAAATGTTTTTTGGTTTGTTCTTCTTACTTTTTAACTGATGCCGACATCAATTCGTTTTGTGTACAAAGCCTAAAAGGTCAAACAGACACTAAGTGAAGTTTGTACTGGCTCAAAAGTTATGACCAATATTAAATTTGTCCTCAAACAAACAGACAGACAGGGCAAAAACGATATGCCCCCAGATCTGATCTGGAGGGCATGAAAACAACAACAGTAACTTAGCACTGGAAGAGTTATGAAGAAGATTATGTTTCCGCAACAGCATAAGCTAGCCTTACTTGTTAGCTGTCGTGACACCATTGATAGCTGTGCTAAAGAAGCCCTCTATCTTCTCTGTGGCAGCAAAAGCCTCCAGACATGACTGCATAGATATCCTCGGCCGCACTATCTCTTTAGGGTCTCTGAAAGCATCATGTTTGCATATTGTAATTATTCAAAGGGTTATAAATTATGCCAATTACATCAGAACCTGTCTTAAGTGACCATTAAACCTCTTGTCTAATTCAGGGTTTGTAAGACAGGTGGTAGCTTAATGCAGGTCAAATGTAATGCAGAAAGCTCTGCATTAAGCAACTACCTGCTTTTTAAGATTCCTGTGTCTAATCAGTATAAGGTACCTTAACCAACTTAGGCTATTTTTAGACCCAACCTCTTTGATTAAATCTACCAAAAAGGAGCATTAACGAGAGAAATGGAAATTTTCAGAATTGTGTAGTTTTGAAACAATTGTGATAAATAGAGCATTTGCTCCTATGGAGCAAATGCTCTATTTATCACAATGGTTTCATAAAGTGACTTTTACAGAAGCATCAAAAGGCTTCAATATGCGGGAATGGGTTAAGACAGATTGTACTGTACGATGTTACCATAATATTGGTAAGAACACGTATAGTGTTCAAGTTATGAAAGGTGAAGTGATTGCAAGCTTTAACCCTCTTTCAGTTGAATATTTATGTACGAAATAATGACACCATGACTTTGAATAAGCTGAATTTTTATAATGACATATGAACGCAGGACGTTTTGGCTCAGTCAGAAACTGTAGAATCATATATTATACCATAAGCAAACAGAACAGACCCTGATCAGACGGCTCCTATATGAGCCATCTGATCTGGGTCTACTCTGTTTGCAAAGGCGTTTATATGTTGGAAAGAGTTGAAGGGACATAACTCTGTCAATAATACATATACTTGTGAAGTTTACCCTTAATGCCTTTGCAAACAGAGTATATCCAGATCAGACAGCCCTTGCAGATACTGTCTGACCAAGATTTACTGTCTGCTTGAAAGCTACACATCTGATTTGCCTCCTTTTGCCATAGTAATACATTTCTTACTTGATTATTTCAATACATGAATTAAATTATTTTTTATAATGAGTGAAGTCTTGCATGAGGATTTGTCAAGTCATGTTGTTGAACAAGGTTAATGACAAAAATATTTCATGGTGACACAAATTTACAGAAATAATTTTTCTTTACAAAACTTGAATATTTTTGTGCAACACAGCTAGATAAAGAGAATAAGCTTCAGTATAAAGCAAAATTTGAAATTGAAACATTCTATGATATACTTCGAACAACAAAAAACCTCACAATTGATGTTGAAATTCATAGACTAGGTGTTATGTGAATGAATAAATAGATGAAGGAAGATGGAGGGCATGAAATATCTTACATCACTTGCTTGCTGTTTTCTAAATCTTTCTTTTTGGCTTCCCATGCAATTACAGCCTCTGTAATGTAAAGAACAATTTCAAGGTAACTAGACAAGAGATCATGTATTCTAGTGAAAATGTTCTCATGTAATAGGTAAATCTATGCATGGTATAAGCCCTTATAAAATAATATCCTTTATGGTGGAGAGCAGTCGAATGGGCTATTTAGGTAAAAAAATTTAATGGCATATGTAAACAGTATGTTTTAAGACAGTGTAGAGTTAGATCTGTCATAATTTCAAAAGCAAACATAGCAGACCCTGATCTGATGGCTCATGCAGGAGCCGTCTGATCTGGGTCTACTACGTTTGCAAAGGTGTTTGTATGAAATTAATGCAAACAACCACTACTATGATGTTTTTTCATAACCCTTTCACTCATATAAACATGTTTTCATGCATCTGCGAACAAAAAAGGTCCATATCAGATGGCTCCTATAGGAGATAGTACATGATTAATAAACAGGGAAATGGACAGACAACGAATGAAATAATAAGGGTACAGTAATAGCATGCAAAAGATTGTATGGTATCCAACATATCTAAGGGAAATAACTCTGTCCCCATGAACTGTGAAGTTACATGTGACTAGCTCAAACACTTGAGTTTAAACTGTCAGCATTCAATTGCTACATACCAGTAATTCACAATACGGCTGAACAAACAGTAAACTCTATTCAATCTTGAGGAAAAGTTTCACATACTGGATATAGGCATTATTTAACTCTTTCCCTGTTCAATATTCATGTTAGATATAATGACATCATGAATATTTGGTAGTTGATTTTTTTATAATGGCATATGTACACAGGCTGTTTTGGTATTGGAAGAAACTGTCGAGTCAGATAAATGATAATTTCATAAGCTTACAGAGCAGACTGTAGCCGTCTGATCTGGGTCTACTCTGTTTACATAAGTGTGTAAAACTGTTTGTATAAAGGAAAGGACTTTGCTATAATTCTCTAGGTATATTTCCTGCCATTTCCCTTAAACCCATTCCCTCCTACTTATGCCTTTTGACACCTCTATAAAAGTCGTTTTTGAAACCATTGTGATAAATAGAGCATTTGCTCCGTAGGAGCAAATGCTCTATTTATCACAATGGTTTCAAAGCTATACAACTCTAAAAGTTCCCTTTTCTCTAGTAAATGCTTCTTTTTGGAATGGGCTAACCCTTTCCTTGTTCTATATTTATTCCAAATTTCATTACCTCCTGAATATTCATTGAAAAAGATGATATAATGAAGGTGGAACATTGTAGCCATTTTAGATACTAAAGAAACAGATTTATCAAATTCCATTTGCAAACAGAGCAGACCCTGATCAGATGGCTCCTATAGGAGCCATCAGATCTGGGTCTACTCTGTTTGCAAATGTATGAAAATGTATTTATATGAAGGAGTTAACCAGCACCGCAAGCGGGTGTAACACTCGTCTGTTGTCATTGTCAAGATGAACATGCATACCAAAAATGAAGGTTGTAAATGAAAAATTGAAGAAGTTATGGTCAATATTAAGATTTCGGACGCCGACACCGCGATCGCCAGGGTAACAACAAAAGCTCATGATTTCTTCGAAACAGACGAGCTAAAAAGGTTATCATGAGTGTGCCTCTAGAGAGCAACGAATTACAAAAGCTGTATCAGGAGACAAAGTGCACCAATTCATTTGCAATAGTGCAGTCCTATATCAGCCACTGCTTTGCATAGCAAATGAGCTGTAGATCAGCACTGTTGGGTAAGCACTTTTGCAGTATATAAAACAAGGGAGGCCATAATAAGGTTCAGAATCTGACCAAGTTATAAATGTTTGTAACCAAACAAACCAGTACAGTAAACCCCCTCTAAACCAGAATTCTAGTCGAGAAGAATTTAGATAATTAGGCAGGTGGCTGCTTAATGCAGGGTGAAAGTCATGCAGAAAGCTCCTCTAGGAGCATTCTGCGTGACTTTCATCCTGCATTAAGGTGCAACCTGTCTCCAAAACTGATATTTATATTATTAATAAAATTGAATGTCTGGTTTAGAGGAGTTTTACTGTATTTGTAGGCTGTTACTGCTAACAGTGCACATTCATGACTGACACATTCAAATGGAATGCAGTGGATCTGTGTCAACCCTGAATGCAAGTTTTGCACTTATGCCGTGTTACAGCTTATTCAACATTTCCTAGTATTGATTATAGTACAGACACTAAACGTTTACCTGTATTGGTGACGGCCTCCATGGGGACGGGTAGGGGCAGGAGGTAGTCTACCCGGTCTGTGTACTTCACCTTGCCAGAGGCAGCACACTGAACTTTCTCCTCCACACGGTACTTAAAACATTCACTGGGGTTAATCCTACCACGGTTGTTTTTCTACAATAAGACAGGAAACATTTGATGGGTGGTATTGAATTAACTCATTCTCTCCTAGGCTATTTTTAGACCCAACCTTTTTTAATTAATCTACCAAAAAAGAGCATTAACTAGAGAAAAAGAAAATTTTAGAATTTTGTAGTTTGAAACCATTGTGATAAAGAGAGCATTTGCTCCTATAGGAGCAAATGCTCTATTTATCACAATGGTTTCTCAATGTGAATTTTATAGAGGCGCAAAAATGTGTCACAAGGGGATAATGTGTTAGGAATGATAAAAAATAGTCTTACTATAAAATATTCCAAAAAGGGCAAAACAAAACAAACCCTGCAAAAATATATCACATATGCAACAGAGTAGAACAGAACAAAAACTGTAAGTCATTTATTTCTAAGCTATGATAACTTCCAAAAAGAACAATATATTTGTTTCAAAAATTTAATTCTGCTATTTTGTTTAAAATTAGGGACACAAATTGCTTAATAGTAAAGCACCTTCTAATGTGAGCAATTGGTCATACCTCTAATTCTGACAGCAGATGCAAGAAGAACTCCTGGGCGTCTTGCTGACGTTTTGTGGAGAACTCTGGATGGCCTCGTCCAATGAGTGTCTTAAACATCTGAGGACGTATGCCTGATGGTGGCTGTATAAAGATAATACAAAATATCAGAGAGAGGTGTACAAAAATAGTCTCTATAAAAAAGGCACCTTGAAGTTCAGTTTAAGATCAAATGCAAAGTAACTTGACCTATGATCAGGATCCCAGCTATCTGCCATTTAGTCAATACATGTAGTACCTATTCTTGCATAAAACAAAGTTGGTTTATTCCTGATAAGCATTGTATAATTCTTATCGCATCTTATGGACTGATTGTAAAGCAGTTTAGCCCATTACTCCATGAATATTCATGTTAGAAAAATTGATATCATGAATATTAATTAGACTGCTATAATAGCACACTGACACAGACATTTTTTGTCATGGCAGAAAGTGTAGAATCATATCTTTATTATATCAAAAGCAAATACAGCAGACCCTTATTAGACGGCTCCTGTAGAAGCCATCTGATCTGGGTCTACTCTGTTTGCAAAGGTATAGAAAGGTGTATTTATGGTTTGGTTTTGATTGGGTTTTACATCGTTTTAACAGTAGTTCAGTCATATAACGACGTCCAGCTAATTACAGGTGGAGGAAGACCCCCAGGGGTTCTTCTCCCCAGAGGTTCTTGCATTGTTTCGTGCACAGAAGGAGATCCTGGTAGAACAAATGACCTCCCGCAAGCCAGCTGGAAGGCTTCCTCACATGAAAAAGCCTAATGCCCAGACCAGGATTCGAACCTACAGCGGTGAGGGGCTAAGCGATTGTCAGTCAAAGACTATAACCACTCGGCCACACAGGCCCCTGCATATTTATGGAGTAAAGGGTTAAGATGCTTTTTTGGTATGAATTTCTGAAATGATACCTATGACACACTTGTTTTCCATTAAAATAGTATAAAAGTGGGAAGGTGGTAACTTAATGCAGGATGATAGTACATGTAATGCAGAAAGCTCCTGCATTGCTTTAATTTTGCATTAAGCAAACAACTGCTTTTAAAGACACCTATACTTATTCACATTACATGTAGATGGATTCCCAAAGTACTGAATAGCTGTTAACCCTTCCCTCATATAAACACCTTTTCACACATTTACAAACAGAGAATATTCAGATAAGACGATCTGGGTCTGCTCTGTTTGTTAATAGAATTTGATAGATTTGTTTCTTTAGTTTTTAAAATGGCTACAATGTTTCACCTTCCATATGTCATTATAACTATATTGTCCATGAATAATCTCTGTAGGTATTGAAATTTGGACTTTTGCAGTAATTTTTGTCTGCATCAGTTGTTGTCTACTTAAATTTTTAAAATAAAATTTCTCTCATTTCTTTGCAAGAAATATGGTCTAAGTGTCAAACAGATTTGATCCCGATGAGATGCCATATTAGACAGTGTCTGATCTGGTTCTCAATTGTTTGCATAGGCAATCACGGTCCCGCAGCCAGTGTGCAGAGCTAATGGCTAAACAGCATGTAAAAATCCCTATTTACACTGTCCATGAAAAAACATTTCAGATACATGTAATATTGAAAATAAGCTTGAAGTAACAACAGAATGTCAATGGAATTTTCACTGAGACCAAGCACAGCAAACACTGAGTAATCACAGACTGGACTGCTCATTAACTGTAAATGATTCGAGTTGCAATAATATTCTTTATTGTCAAGTCTTCATTTAATAGAATAATTTGCTGCATTCATCCAAGATTCTTAAAATGCAAACAGGGATGACCAATATAGGTAAATATTTAAATACAACTATTTTTTATACTGCAGTTTGGGCCAAAGAAGCCTCACTGTGCAACGATTCTGCTGACAATTAATCACTCATCACCACTTTTGTGTGAAATTCATTGTACAGTAAAATCTCAATTATACAAAAACTCAAATAAATATCATTACATGTACATGTAATTCTAAAATTGTTTGCAAATGTAATCATAGATTTACCTGTAACATACTTATTTATTCAACCCTTTCCCTGTTCAATATTCAGGTAAGATACGTGTATTATGACCTCGTGACTATTCATTAGCTGAAGTTTTAAAATGCATACTTTTCAAGGAAATGTTTTGCTTGGCAAACTGTAGAAACAGATCTATATAATGTCAAAAGCAAATAGAGCAGACCATGATGAGACAGGTCCTATAGGAGCCATCTGATCTGGGTCTACTCTGTTTGTAAATGCATGAAAATGAGTTTATATGAAGGAAAGGGTTTAACACTTTTTTGCAGTTGTGTAACTAACTGCTGGCTGACCACTAGGTGACTCCCATTATTTAATCCTTTACTCCATAAATACGCCTTTTAGCACATTTACAAACAGAGAAGACCCAGATTAGAAAGCTGTTGTAGAAGCTGTCTAATCAGGATTTACTCTGTTAGCTTATAGAACTATAAAGATATCATACAACATTTTCTGTTGTCGTCAAAATTTCCTGTGTTCATGCGTGATAATAAAATATAATCTCATTAATATTCATGATGCTATTATTTCTTGCATAAATATTCATGGAGTAAAGGGCTGATACATGCAGGTAAATAAAAAATAAGTAAATTACTGCTACACTTTCATCTCCTCCTGTAGGCGGCTTGGAGTATTCCCCAGAGAGTAGACCATGTCCCAGCTTGGCTCTGTTCATGATTAATAACACAAAAGTTAAATCAGGGGAATGTTGGACACTTGTAACGTTTTAACCCTTTACTCCATAAATATGCTTTTCTAAGCCTTTGCAAAGAGAGTAGATCCAGATCAGACGGCTCCTAGAGGAGCCGTCTGATCAGGGTTTGCTCTCTTTGCTTATGACATAATAATGATTCTACATTTTCTGCCATGGCCAAAAATTCATGCGTCCATGTGATATTATAACAATTAACCTAATTAATATTCATGACATGATTATTTCTTACAGGAATATTTATGGAGTAAAGGGTTAAGTGACATTTGCAAACACTGTAGGCCCAGACCAGATGATCAACGGTCTGCATTGGTTGTCATTCAGACCAGATGATCAAAGATCTGCACTGGTTGTCATTCAGACCAGATGATCAAAGGTCTGCACTGGTTGTCATTCAGACCAGATGATCAAAGGTCTGCACTGGTTGTCATTCAGACCAGATGATCAACGGTCTGCACTGGTTGTCATTCAGACCAGATGGTCAACGGTCTGCATTGGTTGTCATTCAGACCAGATGATCAAAGATCTGCACTGGTTGTCATTCAGACCAGATGATCAAAGGTCTGTACTGGTTGTCATTCTTTTTTTTCAAAAGCAAACTCTATAGTGGTTTGTGTGTCCACAACAACTTTCAAGTGGAGCTTCTAGTGTGATAACCACAAACAAATAAAACAAAACTCATTTCTTTCAGTGTAGAAGCATCTACGTAGTACAACACTTTTAACCCTTTACTCCATGAATATTCATGAACGAAAAAGAAAAAACAAGCTCATGAATGTTAATTAGATAGGCTACTTTTAGACCAAACCTCTTTGAATAAATCTACCGAAAAGGAGGATTTACTAGAGAAAAGGAATTTCTTTTAGAAAATTTGTAGTTTAAAACCATTGTGATAAATAGAGCATTTGCTCCTATAGGAGCAAATGCTCTATTTATCACAATGGTTTCAAGAAGTGACTATAACAGAGGCGTAGAAAGGTGTATTTATGGAGGAAAGGGTTAATTGTTATAAAAGCACATGGACAAAGGAATTTTTGGCAATGGCAAAAACTGTACAATCAAATATATATATTATATCATAAGCAAACAACAGCAGACCCTGATAAAACGGCTACATGATCTGGGTCTACTCTGTTTGTAAAGACGAAGAAAGGTGTATTTATGGCGTAAGAGGTTAACTAGAAAACAGTTGATATATTCTTTTTTTTGTTTCATGTTTTGTAAACATATTGTTTCATGTTTTATAAACATTCTCTATAAACATTCTGCCTTAGATATGTGTTTAAATTTGCAGCAAAATATCAACATTACCAAATAAGACACAATATATATAGATACAGTTTATCAATAAATGTTTGCAAAGTTATTGTCCCATTTCTTAAAATGCCAAAAATAAGAATCTGCTTCAAGTATATAACTTTACTTACTAATAGTATTTGCTGGCATTTTGTGATATTCAATTTAAATAATGAATTAGTACAAAATATTGTGTGGATAGGAAAAAGTAAACTAATTGAACTAATGTTTACATTATGCAGTTATTTTTTCTTTAATTACTACTTGTTGTTAAAATGCACTCACATTTGTGTGTTGAAGTCTGAAGTTGGATCACTTGGGGCGTTTGAAAAGATTTCATCTACAGCATCACTATACCTGAAAACAAACAACAGGAATTTGTTACACAAGACAATCCACACTCTACAGTAACTAATGCTAGGTATTCATTAACGATGGGACCTAGTATTAGGATATTTGGTCAAACATCTGAGTATCGATTAGCTTTTCTAGTATTCAAGTACTCACAATAAAATGTGTTTCATCAATATACAATTATAGAACTTTTGGTTGAATGTTACAACCTTTGGTTGTGTTTGACAATGTTGTTGTTAATTGCCACCATTTTGTCACTATTGATGACACCTGCTGGTTGATGGGTTTATAACCCCTCAAATTGCCAATCCAAATTATTTCATATCAAAACACAAACTACGGCTATCGTGGCATCTGATTGTGTAATAATAACAAGAGCACCCCAAGCGGGTGCAAACGCTCATCTGTCTTCATTGTCAAGATGAACATGCATACCAAAAATGAAGGTTGTAAATGAAAAATTTACGAAGTTATGGTATGTCTGGTCAATGTTAAGATTTCGGACGACAACGACGACGACAACGCGGACACCGGAGTTACAATAGCTCGTGATTTCTTTGTCAGAGACAGACAAGCTAAAAACTGAATGATTGAAAGACAAACCCCACTGCCCCATAGCCTGTCAATCAATGTTAAATTCATATCAATAAAATATAATTTGATTGAAATCCAAAATAACCCATTTGTTTTAATATTTGATGTTAAAAGCCATTTTCACGACATGGTAATATTACAGTCATCAATGTAATGGTGTAAAATGTTGTATAGCATGATTTATTTTTTATTGTTAATAAATAAAAAGTCAAATCTAAAACGATGCTTGTTTCAAACTTGCCCTGTCCTACTTATCAGCCCTCATGCATATGAACGTTGATGAATGTCACATGTACTTGCTAATAAATATCACAGGTTTGAAGAAATCTCTGACAATTCTTGCTTTAAAATGGTGCTAGAATGATCAAATAATGGTTCTTTTTCATGGATTTATACCTGTCTAAAGCTGCCACCGAAAATAGGTCTAACTAGAACTGTAAGCCAAAGGCTAACCTGTCTGCTTGTCAGAACACCTACCATCAATCTGAACATATGTACATACAGAAACGTGAAGAGATTTAAAAACAATACATGCCCCAACCCAATTTATGCAATAAAAATGAAGAATAATTCAGAAAAATAAGACCCTTTCATGAGGTTTTTGTCAAATCCAAAGTTCTAAAGTTAGGTACCTTTTCAGAAAAACATTAAGTTCAAGGACCATAACTCTGACAAAAATGCTTCAACCAGACCGATATTTAAAGTTAAGCTGTACCTCATCTAGATTTAGCTTTATGTCAAATATGAAGTTAATATCTCCAACCACTTCCAAAGAAAGACCGGAAAATTGAAAATTTGACAATAAATTAAAGTTCAAGGGCCATAACTCTGGCAAAAATTATTCAACCAGACTGAGATTGGGAATTAAGCTGTAAATCATCTAGATTTAGCTTTATGCCAAATACAAGTAAATATCTGCAGCCGCTTCCCCCAAAAAAGTCTGGAAAATCCGAAATTTGAAGAAAAAAAATAAAGTTCAAGGGCAATAACTCTGGAAATAATTATTCAACCGGACTGAGATTGTAACATAAGCTGTAACTTATCTAGATTTAGCTTTGTACTAAATATAGAGTTGATATCTAGAGTCACTTCCATAAAAAGTCCAGAAACCGGAAAACATTGGTAGGGGACTAAAATGGGGAGATAACTCCTGAAGTAGTGGTCCGATCATAATGAAAATATGCGGTGCACAGGTTTATATGGTCTTATGGCTATACATGAACTTTCAACAAAATTTAAGCAAAACCGTAGAAGAAGAAGGCCGGACAAAATTGTGTCCACGGACGGACGGACAGAAAGCACAACATCAATATGTCTCCCTCCCCTAAAGGGGGGAGACATAAATAGCAAACCAATGCAGATGACCATTATACTGGCAACAAGAGCTCATCTGTCTTCATTGTCAAGATGAACATGCATACCAAAAATGAAGGTTGTAAATGAAAAATTGACAAAGTTATGGTCAATGTTAAGATTTCGGACAACAACGATGCGGATGCCGGAGTTACGACAATAGCTTGTGATTTCTTCAAAACAGACAAGCTAAAAATGTATAGATGACTTGTGCATAGGGCATTCAGTTAACCCTTTACTTCATGATTATTTGTGTAAGAAATAATGACATCATGAATATTAATTCGATTGATTTGTATGATAGGACATGGAAACAGGATGTTTTGTCCACAGTTTATATGCAAAGCAAACAGAGCAGATATTTTTATCAGACAGCTCCTACAGGAGTATTGGGTTAATGCGGGATGAAAGCAATGCAGAAAGCTCTCAAATTGGATGTTTGCATTTAAGCAACTACTCTGTTTGCAAAGGCGTTGAAGGACGTATTTATCCAGTAACGGGTTAAACGAACCGTTTCAGGTCTTAACAAATTCTTTACACCTTGCAATACCCAAGTACTTGATCGGAAGACTGAGCAAGTACTCGAGTATCAATTTAAGTACTCAATCCTATCCCTAGTATTGTTTGTTTCATTATCCTTTAGGCTTTCTGTCGGCAGACGAGTGATTACCTTTGAAAACAGTTTGGATTAACATGAGACACCAAATAACTAGTCGTCCCATTAGGATCCAAACCATCTGATACTCTGACAGTGTTGTTGAATAGAAATGCCACAAAAATCAATTATGACATCTAAGGTTGTTTACATTTTCTACCAAAGTAAGTTTGCTCAGCAGGCCAACAGTTTACCCTTTCCCTGTTCTATATTTAGTCCAAATTACAATACTTACTGAATATTCATGGGCAAATTGGTTATAATGAAATATGGAAAGTGGAACACTGTAGCCGTTTTAGAAAGTAAAGAAACAGATCTTTCAAATTCCATAAGCAAACAGAGCAGACCTTGATCAGACAGCTCCTATAGGAGTCGTCTGATCTGGGTGTACTCTGTTTGCAAATGCTTGAAAACAGGTTTATATGAAGGAAGGGGTTAATCAGACTATTTATTGCATGGTGTATACTGATAAACAGTTATATTTATTGCATGGACAGTTATATTTATTGCATGGTGTATACTGATAAACAGTTATATTTGTTGCATGGAGTATA
Source organism: Azorinus chamasolen (assembly GCA_963576725.1). Classification (NCBI taxonomy): domain Eukaryota; kingdom Metazoa; phylum Mollusca; class Bivalvia; order Cardiida; family Solecurtidae; genus Azorinus; species Azorinus chamasolen. The sequence goes on from OY755249.1 coordinate 56,871,036, forward strand.
CTGATAAACAGTTATATTTATTGCATGGTGTATACTGATAAACATTTATATTTATTGCACGGTGTATACTGATAAACAGAGTTATATTTATTGCATGGTGTATACTGATAAACAGTTATATTTGTTGCATGGTGTATACTGATAAACAGAGTTATATTTATTGCATGGTGTATACTGATAAACAGTTATATTTATTGCACGGTGTATACTGATAAACAGAGTTATATTTATTGCATGGTGTATACTGATAAACAGAGGTAGTTCACTATGTGGGTTACAATGATTTCTGCATCTATAGATGGTCTAGTTCTTGGACTGATTAGGACAAATATGATTATCCCAACACAATGATAGTATCAACAGCCTGTGAACTTTTGGTTTTACCATGTTGCGATACTTAAACAAAACCGAAAGCAGAAATAATGACATCAGGAATATTTATTAGGTTAATTCTTACAATAGCACATGAACACAGGCCTTGTCAAACATACACTATTAAACAGTTATAGGTACAAGTGATCATTGATCACTAAAACACAATTACCTATCTCCCAATAAGGTAAAATTGAATTATCTACCAACTCATTCTTTAATAAGGAACATTGTTATCAAGAAATCCAGGAAGAGTTATCTACCTTGTCTGGAAGTCTGGAATGTTAAAGACAACTTGCATAACAGAGTTCATGTAACAACTGTTGCCAAGGTTACGCATGCCAGTGTAGCCTGGGCCATACATGGGCGTGAGTTTACTTCCTGCCTCCTGTATCACGTCCCACTCACCGACCTTCTGGTTCAGATCTATCTCCAACTCTATCATTGTTTTCTCTGTCTGAAAGATGATAAAATTATTTACAGTAAAACCTGTCTACAGGAACCCAACTACAGTGAAGACTGGTAGAAGTCTAACCATTTACTCCATGAAAGAAAAATAATCACATAATAAATATTAATCTGATTCATTTCTATAATGGCATCTGAACACAGGAAATTTTACTCCATCAATAGTCATGCAAGAAATAATGACATTATGAATATTAATTAAATCAATTGTTATAATAGCACATGGACATAAGAGTATTTGGTCATAGCAGAAACTGTAGAATCATATCTATATTACAGTCAAACCTGTCTTATGTGACCTTCAGTGGGAGAAAACCAAGAGGGTCACATAAGACAGGTAGTCACATAAGACAGTCATGCAGTTTTTTCTCCAAATTTTATAACTTCATTTCAGTGGTTCTATATTATAAAAGTGAACATAGTTATGCATGTGTCTTTGGAATAAACTACACATAAATGGAATAGATGTTACTTGTTCTAAATAATAGTAATAACCTTGGACATTTAATATTTGATAATTTTATATACAGCGAAAACCAGCAAAAAGTGTGTGCACTGTTCAGTTTTAATTCACCCATCCTTATGAGTTTCCTAATGTGAAATTAGATGTAACAAATATTTCAATTTGACTGATCTTTATTACGACAAAATTAAGAGGAGACATTTTTATAAAAAAAAGAGAAAGAAAGAATGAACTGGACAAATATTCTATACTGACTTTTGGTGTTGCGTATGTGTTCCTCAATTCAATTCCGTGGACATAATAATAATACATGAGTGTGTGTGTTTAATTCACGTCCAGCATCATATACACATCTGTAAACGTGTAACCCATCTTGTTTGATTTTTTTTCACTCGTGACACAAATAGGTGTGGTGTTTCTCGCCAGATATCAATGACACTTTTAACCCTTAACCTGCTTGTCGTGAGCGTCATGTCATGTATGCAAACAAACTGGATACGGATGAGACGCCGAGTAACTCGGAGCCTGAACTGGATCTAAGATGTTTGATACTCAGTCAACATGTCTACAAGAAATATAAGCGAATTTGTGAAGTTTTAATAAAGAAGCATGTGCAAGTTTTCGTAACAGGCAAAGGGTTACAGGATGTTGCAAGTTAAACTCGAGGTCACTCCCTTATCTGTGATTCTATATGCAAATAGCTTTTAACAATCATTCACCAGGATTAAGGGAAATTTGACCAATATTTCAAAACCTGTGACCAAATGAATTGTTTTGTGTGTGTCAGCATAATAACGGTTAGGAAAGTGAAATAACTGGATTTTTTAATTGTTTTTGATTAACAGCAAAAGTTGTGGTATGTCGTAATTTGTTCCAAGATCAATGCAGGTAAGATTAAATAAATCGCCTCTAGACAAGAGAGTTAAAACTCGATAATGACCCGCAATTACAGGGTCGCTACAAACAGGCACATTAATTAGCGGCTTCGGATTTCGGGAGCGACGATTTACGGTCGTTAGTCAGGTAACACAGGCAGGTCGCTATCCCCAGTCTCAATAAATAGGAAAATGCGTTGGGAGGAATTATTAGGGTCACATAAGACAGGAAGTCGCTATTAAGGGACGGTCGCTGAGACAGTTTTGACTGTATATCATAAGCAAACAGAACAGACCCTAACCAGACAACTCCTGTAGCCTTCAAAGTGATCAAACTTGTATGAATTATGTGTAACATGTAACCAGGACAGAATTAAGATTTCAATGTTAATATTGTGCCTTAATTATTTTGCTCCAAAAACTCCTGCATGTGGAATCCTAGCTATGGCAGGCAACCAAGTTCTGAGTTTTTAGGGCGGGTGGTAGCTGAATGTAGATTGAAAGCTACATAGAAAGCTCCTATAGGAAGTTGTGAATTCTAAGTAAGTGCTTTAGAGAAGTTCTGCTCCAACTACATACATGATTAGACATATTTTTTACACTTTTGCAAACAGAGTAAACTCAGGTCAGACATAACCTGTAGAAGCTGTCTGATTGGAATCTGTTCCATTAAGGAATATGATTCTAAAGTTTCTTTCATTGCCAAAAGTTTCTATAAAAATGTAGCTAATAACTAGAACTATCACTAAAGGTGACGATAGCTTTGATTGTGGCACCAACTACCCATGTAACAGGACCGAAACACAAAATACTCAAAGTTCAAGGGGAGATGATTCTGTAATGCCTGCAACTAAACATATGAAAATTGTGTCTTGCATATATATCTGCTATAAGCAGTTATTATGTATGGCAAGTATCAATTCAATAACTTTCAAAATGAAGGAGGAGTTTACAATAAAAACTCCCCATGTTTCATGTCAAAATGACAAAAATATAATCAAAATTCAAGGGGAGATAATTCTGCAATGCTGTATGCTAAACACATGCAAAATTGTGTCTTTCACATCTACTCATACATGTGATAACCTGTTGAGGCATGTCAGGTAGATTTAGGAAATTTGTCAGGTAGATTTGATTTTTGTCAGGTAGATTTTACTGACGCGACAAAATATATGGAGTTGAAAAAAGAAATTTGCTTGATACCTATGTTTGTTATACTTTTTCAAATTATCATTCATACTTTACCATAAATGCATATCATACCATTATAAACCTTACATTACACACATAACATTTACACACTCTCTCCCTCATATAAACACCTTTTTCACGCATATATTTGCAAAGAGAATAGACCCAGATCAGATGGCTCCTACAGGAGCTGTCTGGTCAGGGTCTGCTCTGTTTGCTTATGATATAGGAATGATTCTACACTTTCTGGTTTGGCAAAAAAATCCAATGTGGTGTTAAAACCCCCATTAACCCTTTCCTTCATATAAACCAAGGTTTCACGCATTTGCAAACAGAGTAGACCCAGATCAGACAGCTCCTATAGGAGCCATCTGATCAGGGTTTGCTCTGTTTGCTTTAGGAATTTTAATTTTTTTTTCTGTACTTTCTAAAATGGCTATAAAGTTCCAATCTCCATATTTCTTTAAAATTACTTAAGAATAAGAATATTCAGTAGAGACTGGAATTTGGAATAAAAATGGAACAGGGAAAGGGTTAAAAACAAATACTAGTAATTGACATGCAGTAATAATTCTAGATTTTTTTTCATGGGTCAAAAGGACTCTTTGAAATAAATAGGTCTCAAGCCCAAAACACTGGGTTCTTTATTAAATAATGTCATGAAAAAAAATCAAGATTTATTACTGTTTTAAAATTTATCATATAATGAAAAAGATATTCTATTTTATCTTATTTTATAATAACATTTTTAGGGGGTTGCTTATTTTATAGCCCGTATTTAGCTATACTCACCAAGGACAACCTTTACTCAGTTCAAGTTAGTTAAACCTTTACTCAGTTCAAGTTAGTTACTGCAAACATTGAGCAGTCACAGAAATGTTGAAATCCAACAGGTCCAGAGTCCGTGTTTTTGCCCGTATCTACAATCGTCGCGAAAACTGATGACATTTCAACTTGATATTGTTATTATTTTTTGAAGAGTTTGCAATGGTAGATAATTATTCATGGTGTTTTCAATTACTTCTTTAGTGTCCTAACCACTTATTATTTTAATGAAAAATAATTTAGTGTACAAATCAAATTCATGATTATCAGTCCAAGCACTGTTGAAGCAGTCTTATTTTCAAAGTGTTTCGGCCCATTGCAACAACGAGACCAAACACAGCTGTCTTTGACAAGGAAGCAGAGAAGCATTTCTGTGTCTTATAATTTAATTATGAGAATATAATTCCTATTATAGGGCCATGACACTCCCATGTCGCCTCGCTTGAGTAATAAACCTGCTGCATGTGATATTTGTGGTAGACGTTTGCATTTTGACACGACTGGTTCCCGAACAATTTGGTAAAGTAGTATAGAGTGAAAACCGGAACCACCTCGTGATTATGTAATTCGGGTGTTCTCCATGGTCTCCACAGGGGATTCCCTTGATTGGTCCCTATCAAAACAGACCAAGCGTGGATCACAGCATGATAACAAGCTAAAGGTGGTCTGTGTGTGTAGAGAACTAACAGATAAACTCCATCAGGGATGAAAATATATGTCACTAAAAAAATTGCCTTGGTCAAATTTCAAAACGGTAGACCTTGAAAGTAGAACGGTAAACCACCTCTGAAAACGGTAGAATTCACCTACCGTCGGTAGTTATCACATGTATGTCTACTATTCATGGTTATCATGTATGCTGAATATACACTGAATAACTTTAAAACTGAATGAGTTTGCAACACCAACTACCAATGTTTTATGCTAAAATGACAAAACAAGAGGGCCAAGATGGCCCTTAATCGCTCACATGATTACGATAGAATTAAAATTATATCTGGGTAGCCCAAGAATGGGGCCAATATTGACCTAAGGGACAATATTTGAATAATGTTGATAGTGGATCATGAGTAGTGGTTCTGGAGAACAAGATTTCAAAGATTTAGAATATTGATTTTATCAAGACAATCAATCTGACCAATGAAGATTGGGCTTAAAATGTGACCTCTAGAGTGATTTTTCTAAGATTTGACCTAGTGACCTACTTTTTGACCCCCACCCCACCCATGATCAAACTAATATTGATATACACCAAGACAAACATTCTGAGCAATTTTGAGGAAGATTGTGCTAAAAATGTGGCCGCTGTAGTGTAAACCAGATTTTTCTAAGATATGACCTAGTGACCTTGTTTTTGACCCCGCATGACCCACTGTCAAACTCATCTGAGATTTTATCAAAACAATCATTCTGGCTAAGTTACATGAAGATTGGACAAAAAATGTGACCACTAGAGTGTTCACAAGGTTTTTCTACTGTTTGACCTTGTGACCTAGATTTTGACCGAACATGACCCATGTTCAACCTTGTCAGAGATTTTATCAAAACAATCATTCTGATAAAGTTTCATGAAGATTCGGCTACAAATGTGACCTCTAGAGTGTTCATATTTGACCTAGTGACCTAGATTTTGACTCCACATGACCCACTTTCAAACTTTTCCAAGATTTTATTACGACAATCATTCTGATTAAGTTTCATGAAGATTGGCAAAAAATGTGACCACTACAGTGTTCACAATGGCTTTTTTACTGTTTGACCTAGTGACCTAGTTTTTGACCGAACATGACCCACTTTCAAACTCGTCCGAGATTTTATTAAGACAATCATTCTGACCAAGTTTCATGAAGACTGGGCTAATAGTGTGACCTCTAGAGTGTTCACAAGGTTTACCTACTATTTGACCTAGTGACAGCATAACCCACTTTTGAACGCGTCCAAGATTTTATCAAGACAATCATTCTGACCAAGTTTCATGAAGATTGGACTAAAATTGTGACCACTAGTGTTCACAAGCAAATTGTTGACGACGGACACCGCACGACAGACACCGGACAATCATGTCTCCCAAAAGCTCAAGCTGAGCTTTGCTCAGGTGAGCTAAAAAATTAAGTTCAAGGGGAGATATATCTGCAATGTGCAGCTCTAAACACATGAAAATTGTGTCTTGCACATCGACTATTCATGGTCATTTTGTATACCAAATACAGTAAAACCTCTCTATAACGGCCACTAAATTACATCAAGTAAGTCAGGTGGTTGCTTAAAGCAAGGTATAAGCAAGGTGTTTTACTTTCATCTTGCTTTAAGCAGCCACCTGCCCTAAATACCAACTAATTAACACAATTTAGTGGCCGTTATAGAGAGGTTTTACTGTATAAACTAAATAACTTCAAAATGAAGGAGGAGTTCGCGACACCAACTTCCGATGCCTCCTGCAAAAATGACAAAAAATACTCAAGTTCAAGGGGAGATAATTCTGCAATGCCCAGCGCTAAACACATGACAATTATGTCTTGCACATCAACTATTTGTGGTTATTATGTATATTAAATATAAATTCATTAACTTTAAAACTGAAAGAGGTGTTTGCGACACCAACTACCCATGTTCAAATGCGGATGGACTGACCGACCAAACACCTGCCCGACCGTCTGCCTGCCGGACCGCCGGACAGGGTGATTCCAGTATACCCCCTCAAACAAGTTCATGGGGGTATAAATATCATGATGTCATTATTTCTTACATAAAGGCTTAAAGTTAATATGCAGAAAGCTCCAACAAGACATAACTGTTCATTTATTAAGTAACTGCTTTAGGGAAGTTCTACTGTAATAGGTACAACCAAAATCTCTTACCTTTTGCATTTTCATGATGTCTATTCCAAAGTGTTCCAGATGTTTGGCTAAGAATGGGTCTTCTACCATGTCATCCTCATCATATGAGTAAACATCTGCAACACAAATATTATACGGAGGTCGGGATAAGATATTTAAATTAAAACATTTTCAAGAACGATTCCTTTAATTCTAAACAAAACCCTGTTATGACCACTCTTTAGAATCGTCTCTTTGAGGTAATTCTAATGAGTGGTCACAGCATAGGGTTTAGTAGAGAAAAGACCTATTTGAATATGCACCTTTATCCATTGCTCTGATTATGTAATAATATAATATATGTATAAAGCAAAATAAACCCAAAACAAAACAAGATGTGTTTGTGAAACACTATGCTCCCGATTATCGCCAATATAAACTTGACCTTTGACCTTGATTTATGACCTTGACTGTAATAAATCACCCCTAAAAATGTTTGTCTCCATAAGTTGCACATGCATGCCAAGTTTGAAGTACATGTATATATGTTCAATGGCTACAAAATAATTGCCAACGTTAAAGTTGGGGACAAACCAGCAGACAGACATACAGGGCAAAAACAATGTATGCAGTGTATCAAATCAGTGCTACAACGTTTTACTTTCATTTGTGATATTTCATTATGCAACTTGAATTATAAATTCAGCTAATAAATATTCATGATGCCATAATTTCTTAATACAGTCGAATCGCGGTCAATCGAATCTCGCTCACTCGTTTTGACGGTTTAACTCGTCCAAAGGCAAAGGTCCCTGCGTGTCTGCATAGTAATTATATGTATAAACAATGCTTTCACTCGGACATTCGTTAAATCGGATAATTCGATCATTGGGACGGTTTGTCAGGTCCCAACAACCACTAATTACCTTGTTTTTGACACGTTCACTCGAACACTGCTTAGACTTCACGGCGCTGTGGTTATTACCACTTCGTGATTTTCACACCTATTTCGAAACCCTTTGATCACGGATTATCGAGTGAACGGTTTTAATGCATACGGTCAAAACTGCCCTGACACTTGTCACTTTTGTTTTTAACTGTGATCAAACAGCAAGCTAATAGAATAACGGGTTGCCTATAAATACAAAGTGACTTATGTACACGACAAATATTCCCAAGGCAACGTCCATGTAGTATAACTTACGATACTATAAGTTTCACGACACCAATTAAGATGGCGGCCGAGATAATGGAAATGCAACTACTCGGACGATGCGCTGGTTCGAACTTGGTTCGGGGTCCATTGGAGGTTCGAGTTATCGCGATTCGACTGTACTTGAATATTAAACATCAAAAGGGTTAAATAGCTGCTCTAGAGAGGCTTTACTGTAGTCAAAAGGAAATAAGCTGTCATTAGATCTGAGTCCCTTAACCCTTTCCGTGTTCTATATTTAGTCCAAATTTCAATACCTACTGAATATTCATGGAAAAAATAATTATAATCAAATATTGAAGGTGGAATATTGTAGCCATTTTAGAAAGGAAAGAAACATAGCTATCAAATTCCATCAGCAAACAGAGCAGACCCTGATCAGACGGCTCGTCTAGGAGCCATCTGATCTGGGCCTACTCTATCTGCAGATGCGTGAAAACATTTTATATGAGGGAAAGGGTTAACCCATTCCCACATATTGACACCTTTGTAAAAGTCACATTCTGAAACCATTGTGATAAATAGAGCAATTGCTCCATATTTCTAAAATGTTCTTTTTCTCTAGTAAATGATCCTTTTCAGTAGATTTAATCGAAGATGTAGGATCTAAAAATAGCCTATGAGGGAATGGCTTAAGTCATCCAATAACATCTTTTCAAAGTTTCTGAGCACAAGTATATCATTTTTCTATTAGGTGAAATCAGTAAATAATTATGATCTTAGTCTATCCTACCTGCCCCATCAGGTGTTATTGTTCCCAGTTTCACTGCCAGCGGGTATTTGCAAATCTGATAGTGGTCTACTGCATGGTTGTTTCCTCCACTGCCATCAAAGAACTTACGACCACACAGGATACTTCCATCTGTTAGATTCAGCCACAGGTTAGTAGTGAGGTCACATTTCTCACACTTCCAGCCAGTTGGTGGGATCTTCACACCATTGTCATGTTGCGACAGGTTCTCTGCATGTCTACGGATTAGACAGTCAGAAGATTATTCACAGCAGCTTGTCTAACCCTTTACTCCATGAATATTCATGTATATAATGATGTGATGAATATTAATTGCATTAATCTGCTATAATAGCACATGGACACTGGAAGTTTTGCCCATGGTAGAAACTATAGAATCATATCCACATTATAACATAAGCAAACAGAGCATACCCTGATAAGACAGCTTCTATAGGAGCTGTCTGATCTGGGTCTACTCTGTTTGCAAAGGTATAGAAAGGCATATGCACATGTATATGGAGTACAGGGATAAGACGCTGTTCTTATTATATGGACAGTGTTTTGAGAAAGTTGGCATTTAGACATATAAAATGAGAAATCTGATCATGGTTAACATTGCTTATCACTCATCAGACATAACACTATTTTGTCAATAGTTTGTGTTGCAAACAGTGCAGACTGCAAGCCTCATGTTTAAACACTCAGTTTAATTAAAATTGTTGTCAGCTACAATTTTCAAATTTTAAGGTTTTTTTTACCTCCATTTCACTTTACAAATGCAGTCGGTGTCAAATAGTTTGGATCCTGATGAGATGCTGAGTCACTTGGTACCTCATCTGGATCTACACCGTTTGTATAGGCTATCACAATTTCCAGCTAGTGTACAAAGAGTTAATGTGATGGCTGATCTTTATGTACCTTGTTTGCAAACTTTCATTACGTCTGAATGTCTATTTTAACCCATTTCCTCATATTGATGCCTTTTGATGCCTCTGTAAAAATCACTTCTTGAAACCATTGTGGTAAATAGAGTACTTGTTCCATAGGAGCAAATACTCTATTTATCACAATGGTTTAAAAACTACAAAATTCAAACAAAAATCTTTCTCTATTTCAAACTCCCTTTTGGAAGATTCATTCAAAGAGGTTGGATCTAAAAATTAATGGGTTAATGGTATCAAAATGGTGGCAAACTGACTTATTAAGGGTAATCTGGGCAGATCGCATGACAATGACACCAGGGATCTGACAAGACCTAACTCATTCATCTAGATGGTAAGTACAGTAGAACTTGATGACCTATTTATCCTAAATGTTCAGACACAAAATTTCCCCTTTAACCCATTCCCGCATATTGACGCCTTTTGACGCTTCTGTAAAAGTCACTTTATGAAACCATTGTGAGAAATAGAGCATTTGCTCCACAGGAGCAAATGCTCTATTTATCACAATGGTTTCAAAACTACACAATTCTAAAAAATTCCTTTTCTCTAGTTAATGCTCCTTTTTGGTAGATTTAATCAAGGTTAGGTCTAAAAATAGCCTAAGTGGGAATGGGTTAACCTATTTGTAAAACTGCATAAGTCAATTTGGCATCATTTAGATAAAATTAACCCTTTCCTCCATGAATATTCATGTATAATAATGACACAATGAATATTAATCAGATTATTTTTAGATAATTGCATATGAACACAGGGCATATTGGCAATAGCAGAAACTGTAGAATCAGACCTTTATTATACCAGGAGCAACAGAGCAGACCCTGATCAGATGGCTCCTACAGGAATCATCTGATCTGGGTCTATTCTGTTTGCAAATGTATATTTATAGAGTAAAGGGTTCAATTAGACTGACATAGAGGCAAATAGTGAAAACCCTGATCAAACAGCTCTTTCAGGAGCAGTTTTACCTGGGTCTGCACTATTTGCCCATGTTTGTCTGTCTCATAGGATATTTAGGATTGGCCATGAATACATAAGAAAGATGACAATACAGTGATGTCTCGTTAATCCGGAAACGTTCGTTCCTGACGAAATTTCCGGATTAACGAATTTTCCGGATTAACGAATCACCGTCGTATGCTGCAAAATATCAACTCAATCATAAACATTGTATATGTATATGTACACATTTATTTTCGCATCAGGAATTTTTTTCTTGTAACGTTCATGTGTGCCCGTAAATATCGCAAGTCATATCAAAATAATTGCCTTGTTTGTCGTTCTAAATGCTTTTTGTACCCTATCCATAAGTGTCAGTTCTCTCATTTGAGTTGTACAATGTGGATTATCGAATATGCCTGCGGGCAAATTTTGTAAAATCGACGTAGATCTCCATGTTTGACATGACTGGTTTCCCGAATATTCCATCCGCGTACATGTACTTGTAAGTCGGGAACCAGCCAGCTCACGCGTGAGTTAGAATCTTAGGGAATCCCTAAATAGCAGGAATCCCCGATAAATACTGAATTGGCAAATCATTTACGGTGATTAACAGTTTAACGATGGCGGCGCGGTTTTAACGTAACAAATTAATTGGGCGAGTGTGCATCTCATTAAGGAACATTAACGAATATCAAACATCACTACCCGCGTGCCATATGCTTTGATAAATAGCCAGTTTGCACACAGTCGGGGGTTGTTTTACCCATGCCCGTGATTGTAAACACAAGTATTCGCACCTCCGCGGTGCACTATTGTTAAGTGTCAGGGGTGGGCAATTAAGCCCCAGGGCTACTGACCCCGCCGGATTAACGAGTCACAAATACAGGTAATTACATAGATTGGTTACCGGAAATCTATGTCCGGTTCCGGAACGCGAATTTCCGGATGTAACGAGTCAATTTACTGCACAAAAAATCCGTTCCCCACGACTTTCGTCCGGATCGCGAGTTTTCCGGATTAACGAATTCCGGATTAACGAGACATCACTGTATCACAAAACTTTGATCATTCCGGGAATATATTTAACTTCTTTGTCTCAAAACAGGCTACAAAAAGGCTCAGAAACTTTACCATTTATAAACCTATCTGTTCAAGTTCAATCTATCTTGATCTAAACTATTTTTTGCAAAATAGCTGTGAAGTTGTGAAGACTGATGTACGCCTTACTTTGATATAATTCTTTTTTCTCCATCCCAGGTACCAGCCATAGCTGCAGCCTCTGCCAGCTTCCAGGCATCCTCAGCAGCAAGTATCCCGGTAACTGCCATCTGTACCTAATAGGGTACAATTGAATGGAAACAATGGAATGCAACAATTAGATCAAAATACAGTTACCGGTACACGTCACCTGTCTTAAGTGACCACTCAAAAGAAGTTTCCGGACGACAACAACATTGCCAATTACAGACCAGATCATTCCTACAGGATCTGTCTGATATGGATGTGAAAAGGCATTTCTACCAATATGACAAAATAGAGCCAGATCAGTTCTTGTAGGCATATCTATGAGGTAGAGGATCAAAGGAGGTTCTACATTACAGCAGAACCTGTCTTAAGCAACCTTATATTGATTGGACAAAGGTATCTTAAAAAGCAGGTGGTTCTAAGCAGCATTTGTTTTGACCTGCATTAAGCTACCACCTGGCTTACAGACCCTTAACCCTTTCCTCCATATGCTATTTTTAGACCCAACCTCTTTGAATAAATCTATCCAAAAGGAGCATTTACTAGAGAAAAGTAAAATTTTAGAATTTTTGTAGTTTGAAACCGTTGTGATAAATAGAGCATTTGCTCCTTTAGGAGCAAATGCTCTATTTATCACAATAGTTTCAAGAAGTGGTTATTACAGAGGCATAGAAAGGTGTATTTATGGAGGAAACGGTTAATGAGACCCCTTTTTAATGGTCGCTTAAGAGGGGTTCTACTGTATGTCAAACAAGTAACTATTTCCCTTATTTTCAGACAGGTGATTGTTCTACCAAATTCAAATTACTGTAACCTTTTAATATTGATTTCCACAGGGAATAGCTAATCAGTTTTTTAACTATTGAGTCCAATCAGTATGATAGGCTTAAACTTGCTAGCGAGTGAACGAGTTGGGCTTTCCGTCCGACCAAAAGTATTTCAGTTATTTGCAGACGGCACCCGCTTGAGACAAGTTATAGTGCTGCCTCACTGGAATGCCCCTGCTGCGGGCACATGGCAAGGGCACCCCACCCAGTCACATTATCCTGACACCGGGTTGACCAGTCCTAGAACTACCCTTTTAATGTCTAGCGTAGACAAGGAAGCTACTAGTACCAACTTTTAATGACTTTTGCTCTGTCGCGACCGGGGATCAAACCCACAACCTTCCGGTACCGCAGGCGGACGCTCTACCACTGAGCCACGCAGCTGACTTAAACTTGCTAGAGGATGTTGAATGACAAACAGGGACGACCCTGATCAGAGGACTTCTCTGGGAGCCTTCTGATCTATTTATCACAATGGTTTCACAATGTGAATTTTATAGAGGCCCAAAAACGCGTCATTAGGAAGTAATGTGTTAACATAATAAATAATCTTTTGTCTATTACCACTGCAAATAGCACAGATTCTGATCTGATGTTACCTTTCCAACCAGGCAGGTGATCTGTGTTTACACTGATTCCAGTTTCTAAGAGACTCATTTGCTTGCGACATATCTCAACTTAGCCCTTCTCTTGCTATTCACGTCAATATACCTACCTGTAAATAGTGAAGACCCACTGAGACAGCTCCTGCAGGAGCTGCCTCATCAGGGTCTGCACTATTTACAAGTTGATTGTGCAACCAGTGCACCCCACAGCAGTGATTGCACAGCGAAATACTTGTACACAGTGAAGATATATGTAATTATACAACAGGGCTTGGGTAAAGAAGGAGAAATGTGTTTTAAAATTCAGCAAGAGAAGGATTAAGTAACTTAACCTTTTGCTGCGTGAGTATTCAAAGAGAAATAATTACTGTATGAATATCAGCTAACAGAAATTCTATCACAGCATGTGAACAAGGAAATGTATGATCAAACAGAGCAGACCCTGCAGGAGTCGTCTAACTTGGGTCTACTCTGTTGCAAATGTGTCAATAGGTATAGCAATGAAGTAAAGGGTTGTATACATATACCTACCATTTCTGGCAGTTCTGGATCAGGAAGAGGGAATTTCTTCCAGTCCGGTAACACCACCACAGAATTGTTTTCCTCAAATGTGAATTTTTTGTCATCTGTCTGAAAACCACCCTCAACACCTGCAGGCGCAAAAATATATCTGTTAACCTTTAAATTCATGAATACTCATGTAAGAATTATTAACTCATGATTATTAACCCTTTCCCTCATATAAACTATTCACACATTTGCAAACAGAGTAGACCTAGATCAGACATCTGATCAGGGTCTTCTCTGTTTACTTTGACATGATATAGATCTGATTCTACAGTTTCTGTCAAAGCAAAAACAAATGCTTTTACATTATAAAAATTCAGCTTATAAATATTCATGATACCATTATTTTGTTACATGGTTGTTGAACAGGGAAAGGGTTAAGTGAAATTTTAATATGGCATATGGAACAAAAGATACTGCCATGGTAGACAGTGTAGAATAAGATCTATCACAGAATAAGATCTATCACATTATTTAACACTTGCCCTGTTTGAATTTTAAAGCATATTTATGGAGTAAAGGGTTAAACATTCCCCTACTTTTAAAGACACCCACTTTTGTCATTCAGTGGTTGTTATATATGACAAAATGCAGCTTGCATATTTTCTGAAAGCATACCATATACGCTGTTTCACACATTTGCAGTTTCACGCATTTGCAACAGAGTAGACATGGATCAGATGACTCCTGATCAGGGTAAGCTCTGTTTGCTAATGGAGTTTTATAGATCTGATTCTTCAGTATCTAAGATTGCTACAATTTTCCGCCTTCCACATTTCATTTTAACTATTTTGTCTATGAATATTCAGTAGGTATTGAAATTTGGAATAACCACAGAACAGAAAAAGGGTGTGAAATGGTCTATCATTGTTTAATGATAGAGTCCATTTAGTGTGAAAGGGTATAATAATTTACTACAGGATTTTGAATAACAAACAGTGCAGACCCTGGTCAGACAGTTCCTCTGGGAGCCTTCTGAACTAGGCACACACTGTTTGCAAAGGCAATAACACTTGTTTCTCATATTCAAAAAGTTAAAGAAACAAGATCACTGCATGCAGGTGCCAATGCTTGCCTGTCAAGACATTTTAAGCTTTTATTTCCTAAGTCCATAAAGAGGCATAATTTTGTAAAATAAAAAACCTTCCAAAGTTATGGCCCTTGGTCAGATTTTAGCTCCTGTGATGGTGAAATATGTGTCAAGTTTCATAAGATTTACTTTAATAGTTTTAAAACAATAGGCAACGCTAATTTTTTTAAAGTTTTTAAAAATAGGTCAAAGGTCAAGGTCACAAGTCAAAAAATGTAGCATTCATGAAAAGGCATTGCTACAGGGGATTCACATATGAAATATGAGAGCCATGCTGTTTACAGTTTCAAAATGACAGACATTTTAAAAAATTATTTTATAGTCCATAAAGGGGTATTTTTTTCTTTGAAAAACAGACAAGCTAAAAAAAAGGAATTTCATGTAAATAATCAGAATAACACTTTTAAGTGAGTAAAAATGCCAGTGAATGCCATAAATATATGCTCTTATTTGTATTTTGTTTATCAATTATTGGTTGAGTGGCAAGCAGTTTGGATCCTAGTGTGACACCAAATTACTTGGCACCTGATTTGAATTTAGCTGTTTTCAAACAAGATTCTGGTTAAGATTAACAGGTAATCATTAAAACATACCTATTGCCTAATCATATCTAAAACATACCTTTTGCATCTAAAACATACCTATTGCCAGCTTTGATGGTTTCTTCTCTGGTGATGGGGCTTCTGAAATTACCTGAAAGACAAAAGAATCTTCAGAGAACCAAGGTACATGACCTTTTAGCACTCTGTACAATCATCCTTAACCCGTAACCCTTTTCTTCATACAAACGCCAGACACGCTTTTTCACAATTTTAAATACCACACAAATCCTATGTAAAAATGCCATCATGAAAGTTGAGCTAATAAATATCCATGATATCATTATTTCTAACATGAATATCCAACAGAAAATGGTTAAGATGTTAATCCCACATTTTTATGCCTTTGTAAACAAGAGTTATCATTGCTGGGACATACAAAGGTGCTACAGTGTTAACCCTTTCCCTGCTCTATGTTTATTTCAAATTTCAATACCTATTGAATATTCATAGACAAAATAGTTATAATGAAATATGGAAGGTGGAACATTGTGGCCATTTGAGAAAGTAAAGAAACAGATTTTTCAAATTCCACTAGCAAACAGAGTATACCCTGATCAGACGGCTCCTCTAGGAGCCGTCTAATCTGGGTCTACTCTGTTTGCAAATGCGTGAAAACACGTTTATATGAGGGAAAGGGTTAATCTTTTCCCTGTTCCATTTTCATGTAAGAAATAATGACACCGTGTATATTTATTAGCTGAATTTTTATAATGAAAATTTCTCAAGGGAAATTTTTGTTTTACAAAAACTGTAGAATCAGATCTATGTTGTCCTATGCAAACAGAGCAGACCCTGGTCAGACAGCTCCTATAGGAGCTGTCAGATCCTGATCTACTCCATTTGCAAATGTGTGAAAAGGCATTATATGAGGGAAAGGTTTAACAAAGTAATATACATGTACACGTATGCCAATTTCGAATAAATCAAGGATACATGATACTAGATCTAGTAATTAGATTTTGCTCGTAATAAAAACATATTCAAGATATAGACAGAAACACTGTAAAGAAACCAAGGTGCAACAGTAATTTCAAAGTCCCATAACTCTAATAAAAATGGTGGCAGCAGAAATTCCCTTCTTTACAAATACAGTAAAACCTCTCTATAACGGCCACTAAATTACATTGTATTTTGTGTTAAAGGCACATGGCTGCTTAAAGCAAGGTGAAATTTTTGCTATAGGAGAGTTCTGTTTTACTTTCACCTTCCTTTAAGCAGCCACCTGCCCTAAATACCAATGCAATTTAGTGGCCATTACAGAGAGGTTTTACTGTATCTCACATCAGTATTGTTCATCTGTGAAGGTAAATCTTCCCATTGGTATATAAGGAGTTGGATACACAAGATCTGTGAGACAAATGTATGCCCATAATAGAACTTGGCCGAGACCTTATGGCAAATGGACCATTATTTTTTACCTTATCTCTGTTGATTATTCTTTTCCTCCATATACATGTGTTTTTACACATTTGCACACAGTGTAGACGCAGATCAGATGACTCCTATAGGAGCCATCTGATCAGGGTCTGCTCTGTTTACTAATGAAATTTGATCTGTTTCTTTACTGTCTAAAATGGCTACACAGTTCCCCCTTCCATATTTTGTTGTAACTATTTTTTCCATGAATATTCAGTAGGTTTTGAAATTTGGAATAACATAGAACAGGGAAAGGGTTAAGAAATACATAACACATGAATGTTTGGTACAGACAGGTCTATTATAATTTCATAAGGACCCTAATCAGAAGGCTCCTACAGGAACCATCTGATCTCAGTCTACTCTGTTTGCAAAGGCATGAAAAAGTGTTTATGAAAGAAAGGGTTAACCTGTTACCTGACAAATCGTGAAAAAATATGGACGTCTTAAAGTTAACAGGATAACACATGCCATTTATATATACAGTACATGTATATATCAAGGGCTCGTCTACATCTACTCTACATCTACAATTTCAATTCTGCCAATATTATAATCAAAATGGTGGTTATACACCTTGAATCCAAGTTTGATTCAGAATGCTCAAGAAATGTTAAAGTAAACTAGTGATGGACAAAGGACAAAAAGGCTTAATGATCCTAAAAGCTCATCATCAGCACTATATACTCAGGTGAGCTAACATTTGTATAAAACAAACTGAAGAGGACAAGGAAGTCAAACAAACCTCATGCCGTGTGCGTCTGAGATGAAGGAACACACCATTACCAGTCTTTTTAAAGCATCGCTCCACATGTTTCTGACCAACACCAAGGAATGTGTTCATACAGACATACAGGCCTGTCTCACTCTCCTGAAAAATTCACAGAGTTTCAGATAAAGGCTTACACTAAAATCCCTCTAATGCAAACACCAAAACAGAGGTCTGAATCTGGGCTGTAGAGGCAGGTGGTAGCTAATATCTCTTTATTCCATAAATCACCTGTCTACATCTTTGCAAATTGTGTAGACACAGATCAGATGGCTCCTGTGTTTGATCTGGTTACTTATGAAATGATATGATTCTACAGTTTCCGTCATTGTCGAAAGTTTGTGTGTCCATGTGCCTTTATAACAAGTAATGGGAGCACTGAAAGCAATGCCATAGTCGCCTACTGGCTGAATTTTAATGCCAACTGCTGTAATTCTGTAACAAATCAATGTAGCTAACAAAATTTAAACTTGATCTGTAACTTATTATTATAAAGCTATATAAATATCACTTCAATATCTGATAGAGTTTAGAAAAAAACTACGGAAAAAAACTAAACTTTCCTGAAAATTCTAAGACCAACTACTGTAATTCCGTGAAAAACCAATGTAGCATAACAAAATTCCAACTTAATCTGTAACTCGTTATAATAAAGCCAGATATCAAATATCACTTTAATATCTGTAAGGGTTTGGAAAATATGTCCGAAAAGCCGAAGAGTGACTGACTGACAGACTGATGGACGAACGAAGGGACAGAGGGCAAACCTACAGTCCCCTTCTGCATTGCTGGTAGGAAACTAATTAATCTTATTAATATTCATGATATCATTATTTCTTACATTAGTATTCAAGGAGCTTTCTGTATTACTTTTGCTGTGCATTAACCCTTTCCCTCTAGAATACTCATGTAAGAAATAATGACATCATGGATATTTATAAACAGTAGCTGAATTTTTGAAATGGCAAATATTCACAGTTTTTTGTAGTGATAGAAACTGTAGAGCAAGACCTATTATTATGAACTTATTGAAATTAACAAACACAGCAGATCTTGATCAGACTGCTCGTATAGGAAACATCTGATCTGGGTCAACTCTTATTTGCAAAAGTGTGAAAAAGTGTTCATATGAAGGAACAGGTTAACCCTTTCCCTCATATAAACGTGTTTTCACGCATTTGCAAACAGAGTAGACCCAGATCAGACGGCTCCTAGAGGAGCCGTCTGATCAGGGTCTGCTCTGTTTGCTAATAGAATTTGATAGATATGTTTCTTTACTTTGTAAAATGTCTACAATGTTCCACCTTCAATATTTCGTTATACCTATTTTGTTAATGAATATTCAGTAGGTATTGAAATTTGGTCTAAATATAGAACAGGGAAAGGGTTAAGCAACCATCTGATCCTAGATACACACACGTTTATTGATTGAGTTGTCACTTTATTGAGGGGATCTACCAGAAGTCCAGTCAAGATGTGTAAAATTAAACATTTTCAAGAATAGCTCCTGTATTTATCCATCAAACCCTACACTGTGACCACTCTTTAGAACCGTCTCTTCAAGACGATTCAAAAAGAGTGGTCACAGTGTAGGGTTTGGTGGAGAAACGCCGATTTTAGTATTTTGGTACGCACCTTTGTCTGTAGCTCTGGGTTCTACCATATTTCAGATGCAAAAATTAAGATAATATTCAAATTTCTCTACCAATTTCCCAAGTTGAGACTGTTCATTACAAATACAACTGTGTCTGTAATGACTTTAATGAGTAGTTACAACTACAGTAAAACCCCTCTAATGTGACCACTTTATCAATAAACAAAGATGTCCTGCTGGAGATTTCTGCATATCTTTCATCATGCATTAAGCTACCACCTGCCTTTTAGACTAAGACTTATACCTACTTTTGAAGTTCACATCTGGTGAGCTAAAAATCATTTAAAATCTACTTTATGCAACAGTAACCTACTTATATGCAGCACCTCAACCTTAAAGTGTGACCTTGAGTGTGATCTCAAAATCAATAGGGATCACGTGCTATTCATAACCAGCCTCCCTAACAAAAATGTGAACTCCAATTATTGATCAGAAGTCATTCAGTATACCGACAGACTGACTGATGGACCAACAAACATGTGCAAGGCAATATAAATTTTACTTTTAAAAAGGAGGTAAGAAAATTGGAACAAACGATGAGTGTTGCATAAGAAAATGCTTGGCTATAAAATTGTGTGCTGTTTTTCCATACTTACTGGATTGTCAAAGGAAAAGGCACATTCATCCTTGTAAACTTTCTCCCCAGCCTGTGGAACCCTGATTTTCCCAAAATATGGACTAAATACTGACATTCCTGAAAACACAATAATTTATATCTGTATGGCATTATGTTCACATAATAATGACATTACATTTTTGGAAATGGCAAAAATGACAGTGTGTCAGTGGCTTGTCCTATTTGCAATCAACTAAAAGTGACAATCTCTATGACCAGATACAACAAACTAATCAGATAATGATAATCAGAGCTTGTTTGGATTAAATCGTATACTTGATGTCATCATGGTGTGATGATCTTCCTTCTCTTGGGTTTTTTTGTGATGCAATTCTGATCAATGCGGTACTGAGTTTATTATGTCGTGAAAAATGAACAGTCTACCGAGATCAAGCCGTCTCCCCTGGAGTTATAGCAGCAAAATCAATGACACTTGCAGTTCTGCAGTAGTTTCATACCAGCCATCGTGCTGATTGCCTCGATCTGGACAACCTCCAGCTGAAGTATACCTGAGTCCTTGAGTTGTGTGGGGCCCTTACTGCTGAACAATATTCTAGTCACGGTATGATTAATGTTGTGTATGCTAGTGATTGTATTTGCTGGGAGTTGGCTTTAATATTCTATCTTAGTAAACCCAGGGTTAGTTTCATCAATGAACTTAATACAGAATGATATTTTTGTGATGGTTGCTGTCTTACAGTCTCATGGCAATACGTCAAATACGGGGTGGAATTCATTAATTTTCTTATTTACAATCTGGTCATATTGGACATGATTTTCAACATTACTCCGCATTTTAGTGGTACTTACATCATTCAAACAACAACTGACCTCAGATACACAGATTAAGTGGATTAAAAGCAACCAAAAAATAGCTGACTTCAGAAGTTTTCTTGTCAGGTACATACATTAAATGATTTAATACATATAATTTTATACTACTGCATGTCTTTCGAAGTTTCTTTAAGAATAATGTTGTACATGTATTTTGGACAAAAAGCATACCACAAAACTATCATGTGGAAAGTCCTAAGTTAACCTAAATCAGTTTTAATGCCTGTGTACTCTGCCGGGATATCGTTAAAACCGAAAGCAGCTCCATATCACCATTAAGAGTACACAAATGGGAACTACCCCAGGCTCTGATTTACTTACTTACTTAATACTCAAGGGCGTAGTGCCCTATATGCACATGCGTAATACAAAAAATGCCAAGCAAAATAAAAACTAGAATATTTTGCTTAAAACTGCCAACACAACTGTGTGTAATTGATGCAGGCTGAAATGATACAGTTATGTCATAACAGTTTATAATAGTGTAACTTTATCATTCACCCTGTGAGTCTCATATCAGTAAAACCAATGACGAAATTGTAAGTATAAACCATACACTAAGAAATTATGAATGGAGGTGGTCCCCCGAAAGCAAACATTGCAATACAAAAAGAGAAAATTTCAGACTAGGTTTTATTGAGTCTGTTCATGAGCAGTAATTAAAAGTGCAACACTGCTCACGCCCCCTAGCACCGGCTTAAGCGGTATTCAATTTTCAGAACAAAGAGTACTGAAATTCATGATCTCGAAGGATCAGAAAATATAACAACCAACACTGAGAATGACGTACGGGGCGACCGCCTGATGAGACCTATGGAGTTGTCAAAACAGTTAATATTACTGATTATTTTCACTTTTGATTATTTTATCACTATAAGGTTCTATATTTTAGTGTGATATACCACAGATCAACTAGTTTTAACCATGTCAATGAAAATTCATGCATTTAGATGAAAATAAGTTTCAAGACTAGAGAAAACAAAGCAAAATTTCAGATACTCATGCCTCTTCTAGTACTTCTGAAAAGTTTTCATGTTCTTTTGAGGCATGTTTTCTAGATAGAGGAACTCTTGATCCTCAAAAGCAGACTTAGGATATCAGATTCCTAGAAGTTCTCTATACTTAGTACACGATTGTTCAATGAACCACTGATGGGTTGGGTCGCGCCTTTATAGCTCATCACTGCCTTACGTGACCGCCTGAGAGATATAAACAATTAGTTCTCTATCTGAATCTATACATCGTAGAATCCTATACAGGCTTTTACACGACGGGTTTACACACTATAGTATTAAGTATTATCCAAACAGCATATGAAAGATTCTTTATTGTAGGGTAGTAATTTATGGATGATGACGATGTTGGATTACGCATCCAAAGTGAAACAAGGCACAAGTTTACATGTATTAATTTCTGAAACATCCTAAACATCAAATTAAAAATGGGTACATGTTAACAAGTCTCATCAACGAGCTGTAACACAGCATGCTAATTTTGTGATGCTTGCCGTCTTACAGTCTCATGGCAATATGTCAAATACGGGGTGTAAATCGTTAATTTCCTAATTTACAATCTGGTCATTATGGACCCAATGTTCAATGTAAATCTGCATGTGTGTGGTAATTACATAATTCTAACTGACCTCAGATATGCTCATAAATCCACACTGTAACCCACACTGTTGTCATGCAATACGAGTGTATACACACAAGTGCAATATACATGTTACTGAAAGCGCTACAAAAACAGATTAAGTGGATTAAAAGCAACCAAAAATAACTGACTTGTCAGGTACATTATACTACTGCATGTCTTTGTTCAAAGAATTATATCGTATTAGGGGAGAAAATCCAACCCGACAGAAATCATTAG
Organism: Azorinus chamasolen; assembly: GCA_963576725.1. Taxonomy (NCBI): domain Eukaryota; kingdom Metazoa; phylum Mollusca; class Bivalvia; order Cardiida; family Solecurtidae; genus Azorinus; species Azorinus chamasolen. The sequence goes on from OY755249.1 coordinate 56,893,975, forward strand.
GAATGTCCTAACCTAAATCAGTTTTAATGCCTGTGTACTCTGCTGGGATATCGTTAAAACCAAAAGTAGCTCGATATCACCATTTAGAATACACAAATGTGAACTACATGTTAACAAGACTTGTTCAAAATAGATCTTATTCTTGAAAAAAAAAGGTTTAATTGCAAATTATTACCATGAAAAATTAGTGTCCAAGATATGTCACGGCCCACCATTTGACACCTTATTTCTCAAACACCCCCTCCCACACTCTTCCCCAACTCGGCAATTTGTGCCTCGCGGTGCGTATAATCTTATCTAATTTCTCTAGCCATGGCTACGCCTATGCTTACTGTACTTAGTTTTTGTTGTTGTATTGTCTATGTGTGTGTTCAAGTAGTTAAACCAAGATATTTTTTCTGGAAGTGTTCAAATGTTGTTTACGTCTGGTGACATGGATGACTTTGCATATCGCATTTCTACTCCCAGTTATCAAGGCATATGTGGTCATTTTTTAAGGTGTATGAACAAAAGGATTAATCCTTTTTATAAATTAATGTGTATATTTCAGTTAAAATCAATACTATCAGAGATAATTCTTTACCGAACACTTCATGAAATTACCCCACCCCGTCTATTTATTTCATGACAACAAACGCTCAACTATGCCTGGTCGCGAAACAGAATTAAAAGATGCCAGTCCACTTAAAACTTTACACGGGAATGCGGAAAAGCCTTCACTGTTTCATGAAATGTCACTGTTAAACAAATATTATATAAAATAATAAAATTACTTTCTTTTCTCCTTTTTACCGAATGTGCGTTGTTTCTGATTTGCCGGTTTATCTGCTAGAGTGACTTCCCTTTATTTTTAATGAACACGACTAAAATATCGACTGTTATCAAAAGACGGCCCTGTAAATGTCGGATCCGTGCAGTAGGCGCGGGGTTTAATTAAACTTGTAGACAACACATTGAATGAAATTGTAAATAGTCAGGATAAAATGCCAAACAAGTTACAATTTTAAATGTGAATAAACCTCGCACTGACTTATTTATATCAACTCTGAATAAACGCCACACTGCTGACAAAGCACGGAAAAGATATAGAATGCCATCATGGAGAAAAACATTGTATTTTACATGGAATAACAAGTCTAAACGAATGGTCGTTATTTTTATTGATATAAGATGTTGTGCCAGATCCAGTTTACTTCACCTGGGGTGGAAAAAATTAACCCAAATTTCTTTGACCTTAGCTGATAAATAAACCCATTTATTTCACCCTCTCCCATATTTAAACGCCCTTTCACACCTTTGCAAACAGAGTAGACCCAGATCAAAACGGATGTAGTAGGGAGAGTCTGAATTGGGTCGCTTAATCATGTTTTACAAGAGTGTGCATCACATCGTTACCATCCACCCAGGTCCAGACTTCTTAATTCCATCAGACCATAGAACCCGCAATTACACTAGTCATAGCTTTAGACACATCACTTCAAATATAGATACTTACAGCTACTCGTTTTATTGTCGAACCATCCCACAATGAAACCTAGCTACTGCAAGGTATGGCTCATATAGCAGCACTATCTGTTGAGGTAGTCAAGTCCACAGTGACTATTCCGGCAGTGGTGAGTTTGTGCTAGAACCCCGTTGTTTCTTTACTTATCACTGTAAAAAAATCACCATATCCCCATTTGTAAATTTGTTTTCACATAAACATCTATCATGATGGAGTGAAATAAACTAAAGACGAAGAAGAGGGCCTCCTCTCTTTACTTTTGTAATAATCTTCTATTTCTACCGTTTTAAAAATTGATTTACTCAGTTGCTATAATAAAGATTCAGTTAGCCTAATTAATATGCATGAAGTCATGAATGAATTCTTGTATAAATATTAATGTATGTGGCACATGGCACGATGTAATGTAGCGCTGTAGGTATATAGAGCATTTGAGTATTGCAGTGGTAACGAACAACTGGGGGAAAACAAAAATGTAGTGAATAATTGCACAGTAGGATAAAAATGAAAGTTTTAAAGAAGGTCAGATGTAGTTATATATGTTGATGAACATTCTGAACAATACCGCATATATATTTAATGCATAGTTATTGTTCAATTACAATATATATATATATATATATATTACAAAAACAAAAAAACAACAAAACAAAACGAAAACAAACAACAAAAAAAAAACCCCAGCACCCCCAAACAAAAACCCCAACCCCCAACCGCCCCGACCACTACCGCCACCACCACTACTACTACAACTACTACTAAAACAACAACAACAACTACCATTACTTTTAATACTACTACCAGTACTACTACTACTTCTTTTTCTTCTTCTTCTTCTACTACTACTACTACTACTACTACCCCTACTATTACTACTACTATCACTACTACTACTACCACTACTAACTACTACTACTACTACTACTACTACTACTACTACTACTACCACCACTACTACTACTACTACTACTACTTCTTCTTCTTCTTATACTACTACTACTACTACTACTACTACTACTACTACTACTACAAAAATACAAAAACAACAACAAACAAACACAATGTTCACAATATATAATGTATTGGACCGAAAGTAAAACACGTACTGAATCTGAAGGTTTTTTTCATGACAGTAAAATGTATTCATTGGCTAGACAGATCTATAGATCTAATCAAGCCTAGAACTCCAACGACCCCTCGATACATTGCTAAGATTGTCTACTAAGATATTACTCGCATAGCCATTTCCCTGGTCAATTTTCCTGTAAAAATAATCATACGGTAAAATCTCGATTATTCGAACACTAAAATACGTATTAATATCGATCTTTTAGACAGGTGACATCTTAATGCATGGTGAAAGTCAGGCAAAAGGGTCTAAATTCTTCTATACAGAAAATTCCAATAATCGAGATTTTACTGTATCATAAATATCTTTTTGGTATTGGTAGAAACTGTGGAGTCAGTTCTTTTATAATTTCATAAGCAAACAGAGAAGACCCTGATCAGATGGCTCCTATAGGAGCTATCTGATCTGAGTCTACTCTTTTGCAGGCGTTTATATCAGTCAAACTTATCACGTGCAACAATTTTATGCTAACTTGGTACGACAGAAACGATCGTAGGTTCTATAAAGTTGAAATTCTCTTAATCAATTATCTCATAGGCTATTTTTAGATACAACATCTTTGAATAAATCTACCAAAAAGGAGCATTAACTAGAGAAAAGGAAACGATTAGAATTTTGTAGTTTGAAACCATTGTGATAAATAAGAGCATTTGTTCCTACAGGAACAAATGCTCAACATTTGTATTTACCACGATGGTTTCACAAAGTGACTTTTACAGAGTCGTCAAAAGTCATCAATATGAGGGAACACATTATCCCCTAGTGACGCATTTTTGCGCATCTATAGAAGTCACTTTATGAAACCATTGTGATAAATAGAGCATTTGCTCCTATGGGAGCAAATGCTCTATTTATCACAATGGTTTCAAATTACAAAATTCTATTTTTTTCCTTTCCTCTAGTTAATGCTCCTTTTCGGTAGATACAGTCAAAGAGGTTGGGTCTAAAAATAGCCTAGGAGAGAATGAGTTAATCCTTTACCTTGTGCATATTCATGGCAGAAAATGTGACATCGCGAATATTGATGAGTTTATTGTTTTATAATGGCAAACGAAACAGGAATATCTGATATTGACAGAAACTGAAGAATCAGATATATATTATTCAATAAACTGATATAACGGAAGAGCCATCTGATCTGGGTCTACCGTGTTTGTAAATACACGAATATGCATCTTGATCAGGTAAAGGGTGTAATAAGCCTTGTTTTGAAACATCTCTGTACGGATTGTGATGGTACCCGGTAAAATCATCTCCAGCTTTTAACATGCAATGGCGTTTAACCCATTTGTGCCCACGATCCCATATATGGGACTTAGGGAAACAGTGTAGACTCTGATCAGACGCCGCATAATGCGGCGTCTGATCAGAGTCTACACTGTTTGCTGATAGGAATTTCAATGTAAAACAAAACGAAATTGAAAATTTAGGCCAGGCACCCTTTAGATAAAAAATGGACTAATCCTATATATAATCATGGAAGAATCCATTAAGCGCAAATGGGTTAATCAAACCCATTGGTAATAAAACGACGGAACCCGGAGTCTCTTGAGGATCGAAACTGTTTGAAACAAGCACATGAACATACAGAAGAACCCTTTCTGAAGCAACCACTTGACGAATGGATGTCTTTTAAACTAGATTGCTGCTTAACCCTTTCAATACCGGACAAGTGTGTACTGACATTTACAAACAATGTAGACCCTGGACAGAGGATCTGCACGGTGTCATTCAGAATCCTCAAAAATAGGGAGTTTCTACTATATACCTTGAATATCATAGTCACAGAAAAGTCGCTATGTTTTGAACATACATCGGACATTTTCTGTACAGTACAACCTGTCCTAAGCGGCCATTTATTTATTGAACATGGGAGTCTTCAAAGCAGATGGTTGCTTAATGCAAGACAGGCGTAATGTGGAAAGCTCCAAACTGACTTGTGTCATTCCTTTTGACCTGCATTAAACTACCACCTGCATTACAGACCCATGATTAGACATCATTTTTGATAGCCGATTGAGACAGGTTCAACTGTATACGGTGTAGTGGTTATTTAGTGAATAATCATGGATACAATAAAAAGAAAATGTCTTAAGTTTAATCATATTTTATTGCTTGCTTGTCTACATAATTACAATATTATAACATAAATATACATACATATAAAGCAATAGCAAAAGGGTTGCACCACAAGTTATTACAATGTTAGAAACGGTCCTTCCCATTGAAAGCAGATATTCATATGTAAACATATAAATAATGTTTGAGCTAAAACACATACACTATTTTCAAAAAGAAAGACATTACAAATAATAATATGCGCCACATCGGGGTCCCCAAAAACTCGCACAACCAAAATAGTTATCAACGCAGGGCAACTTAACCATTTCGGTGCCAGCATTGTCGTCTGCTGGGCATAGTTTCGTTTATTTTTAGTGTAAGAGTGTGCACTACTTCCATTTTCTTTATAATACAGTAAACAGAGTGTCAAACAGTTTGGATCCTGATGAGACGCCGAGTTACTCGGCGTCTCATCTGGATCCAAACTGTTTGCATGTGATACCTTTTATTGTTGAGGGGATTGTTGAAATTGAGTATACTTCTTTTCTGCGCCAAATTTCTAATTGTCGTCTGCAATCCATGTTCTTTGTTGAATCATTCGGTACAATAAGGAAATGAGATAAATAAATGTAATTTTCAAAGGAATAAAGCAAAGATATAAAAATAGAGATTGAGACAAAAAATGAAGTTCCTGGTCAGACACCACCTTGAAAAGGCTGCCTCTGATCTGGGACTGCACTATTTGTCGTGGTGCATTTATGCGACATTGGCGGTGAGAGGGTTAAACTTTCTTTTAACCCTTTACTCCGTGAATATTCATGTGAGGAATATTGACATCATGAATATTTATTAACTGTAGAATCATATCTATCATACCTAAGACTATATTTATAAGTCCATAACTAAACAGAACAGACCTGGTCTGGTGGCTCGTATAGGAGCCGTCTGATCAGTGTCTGCTCTGTTTCCAAAGACGTCAACAGCGCCTATATGAAGGAAAGGGTTAAACAACAATTATAGGTAAACTACCAGTGCAAAACATATCAAAGAATTAAGGCGAACTATCACTCCATGATTAACCTCTATTTCCTTGACGTCTGCCATTGCGCACACGCTGTCTTCGGAGTATATTCCAATGCACGAGGCGTATGCCATCACGTGTGCAATGTAGCTCTGCTCGTGCACGCTGTGAATCAAGTGTGACATTGGTCCTCTCGCATAGATAGCCACGTCAGCGCCAGCGTGAGTCTCATAATCGAGTGGTACAGCTGACTGCTGTGTGAAATCCTTGTGATCTGAACAGAATAGGAACTTTTTAGTTGAGTCTGAGATCGTTCTCAAGCTTTTGATTGGTCAGATTTGAGTTCTCAAGCTTTTGATTGGTCAGATTTGAGCCAGAGGGTCAAATCTGACCAATCAAAAACTTGAGAACGAACTCAGACTCAACTAAAGGTTTTATAAGCATGGACCCTGAACAGAATATGAACTCAAAGAGTTTATACAATGATCCTTAACTCCATAACTGTAAGAGATTGAGACATGAATATTAATTAAATTAATTGCTATAGTTTAGTCTAAACATATTTTACTTCAATGAAGATTGTAGGGGTTGGGACACAAGGGTTGGGACACAAGTTCTACCAACTGTTGTACGACCCTTCCCTTACAAACTTAACATTGCAAATGAATGTTTAATAATTTGGCAATATATAAACAACAAGAGCTGTCACAGTCACGTGACAAATACCACCAAAGGATATCCATGTGACCTTGACCTTTGACCCATGGACCAGGGAGTTGAACGCGACACATCGTCTATGTGTGGTGAAAATTTGAGCAAGGTTATTTTGAAATCCATTCACTAATAAAAAGTTATGGAAGGGACACGATATTTGGGACGGACGGACGGATGGAAGGACAGACGGCCTAATGGACAGACGGAATGACGGACAATGCGATTACTATATGCCCACCGCTGGGGGCATACAAATGTAAAGAAGAAGAAGAAATAGGAGAAGAACAAGAAGAAGAAAATTAAAAAGAAGAAGAATATGACTATATATTATTATAATAGCACAAGGACACATGGAAATGTTTCTGCCATGACAGGAACTGTAGGATCATATCTACATAATTTCATAAGCAAACAGAGCATACCCTGATCAGACGGCTTTTACAGGAGTCGTCTGATCTGTGTCTACTCTGTTTGAAAAACGTATTTATGGAGCTTTGCCTTTGACTTCATCCATCGAGGCAAGATGATGAGAATACTAAATCATATGGCGTCCTACCAAACATGTTGCGTGCAATTGAATCCGTGTACTCAAGCACGCGAGTCAATGTTGTTACCCCCGATGGGGACAGCGAAGAGTTCGGGGAAACCGCAGGAGTATTTCAAGGAGACACTCTAGCGACCTACCTCATCATCATAGTGCTTGATTATGCCCTTAAAACAGTTATCCAGGGAAAAGAGATGGACCTAGGGCTTACCACCACACCCAAGAGATCATCGAGCTGATCTTGACTTCGCAGATGTCATTGGTCTTCTCCCCAACAATATGCAGCAGGCGCAGGTTCTTCTAATCAGAGAGCAGAAAGAGTGTGCAAAAGTCGGCATGGCACTCAATGCCAAGAAAACTGAAGTAATCGCCGTCGGGCAACCACAAAACCACCTCCCTTAACCACTGCTGGAGGCTCATCGCTCAAGGAGGTCCATGACGTCAAATACCTCGGATCATGGGTCAATACCTCCGAGAAAGATATCAAGGCCAGGAAGGCTCTAGCATCGACATTACTAAATGGGTTAAAGTCAGCCTGGTGCTCGCACATGTCACGCGAAATCAAGCTCAGCTTTTTCTTCGAAACAGCTGATTACGTTTTGCTCTATAGCTCGGAATGCTGGACAATCACCTAACAACTCCAGGTCCCTCGATGGCTGCTACACCAGGATGCTAAGACAAGTTCTGAACATCAGCCCAAGTCTGCATATCGAAAACAAGGCCCTTTAACGGGATGTTCCAAGAATCCCGGACAAGTTTGCTTATTGAAGAATGGGACTTGCTGGGCATTGCTATCGACATCAAGAGCTGCCAGCAAGACAATTGGTTTCTTGGACCCCTACACACGTGAAACAGAGCCGAGGACGACCGGACTCAACAATGGTCGACATCTTGATGCAGGACACGGGCGCATCAAGCCCGGATGAGTCAGCCCGCTGCACGAGGGAACGGACAGATTGGAGGTGCCTACAGCGTGTCCGTCTGCGGACGACCTGATGGAGAGTTATGAGGGGATTGGAGCATACATATTTTATAAATATATCTTGTTGAATTTACACTAAATCCCCTGTAAATCGGACATTAAAATTAGAATTAGTGTCAAAACTGGACTTTCACACAGAAAGCTTCAAAATTAGACCGAAATTGTTCATTAAAAAACTCCAGTTTAGAGGGGTTCCTCAGTATTGTATTACCTTGGTTCTCCAGACTTGGATCAGGACGGCTGCCTCCCGTTACGGTGTAGTAACTTCCGTTACCATTTGCATACAGTAAAGTAGTGAATGGTTTGCCATCGGAAGCATTCTGATTGTTCCCCATACGGTCATCCGTGAGACCTGAAACATTCAACAAGTAATACGTTTGTCTCGCCTCAGCAACGATGAGTCAAAATGAACACATGTTCTACCAACAGTTAAGTTGTTGGAATTATCGAACATATTATCACCTACCGTTGGTGCCTCTTCTTTAAATTTTTCGGGGTGGTGGGGGAGTCTCATTAGGGTCCAAACTATTTGACAATTTGACCATATTTTAACAAAGAACTGAGAGAAATCTTATTTTAAGAATTGAAATTCTGAGCCCATAGTATAATCTGGCGTAGCTTGGTGGCATAGACCCAGTGTAATTCATATGCAACAGCAGGCGTCATCTAATCAAGGAACAAGTAAAAATGTGCTGTACATGTACAGCAAAGTGAGTAAGTGCTGCGGCAAAACAAAGCTTACCATTATTATATATAAACCTAATTATTTGCTTAATAAGTATTAAATTATATCTTGACTGAAGTGTATAGTGTTTATTACTTGAGCATTGTTAAAAAACAAAGTAGTTATAAACAGTATTGACACTGGTAAAATACCATTTCTATTTCGAGTATACTAGTATACAAAAGGCTGGTCTTCTGACGCTGATGTGAATTAACAATGCTGGGAAGTAATAAGAGCAAAAGTCGGGTATAGAAAAGGAACTACAACGTTAATGATTAGTTATACACAAAGAAAGTACAGGTAACGTATGTTTTTTTTTTATAAAGCAGTGATAACAAAAGAACAGTGTAATATACAAGACTTTGTACAATAAGTAAACAACTCAAAAACCTCCAATGAGACTATAGAAATAAGTGAATAATTTGATCTTCTCAAAACCAATGAACTTTTAGTTCCAGTGCAGATCTTTTTGACACCAAAATATAAATTATTTTACTAGGAATTACGTATACTTTACAGATATTGTTCTGAATTCGCTAACAGTGCAGATTCTGATATAAGGGCTCATGAAGAATGCCCAAATGAACGTATTGGTCAAGCTGTCATGACCAAATTGACAGATTTACAGGTTCATATGATATTGATAGGTATTGTCCATTTGGTATTACTAATGCGCAAGCATTCCTCCAAGAACAAATGTAAAAAATGCTCTAAATGATATTTCAGTCAAAGGATTATGACCAAAATCACAGATACACAGTGTCGTATGATGACAAAGAAGTATACAAAGCTTGAGAAAGATTCATAGAAAGATGACCGAGTAATTGCTCCGGACAAAACCGGACAGACCGATGACCGGGCAGACAGACTGATCAACAGACAGAGTGACTGCAGTGTATCCCCCCTCAACTAGTTGGAGGGGGGGGGATAATAAAAGTTAAAAACTGTTGGAACAAACATCAGTATTTTGCACATCATTTAAACAGGAATTGCACATATAAATCGTTGTTGTTGAATGGTGACTGGACCGTTGTTCTGGCGCTTCTTTCGAAATAGTTATGTACAGTTCATAAAAACAAAAATGGAATTACTGTTAATCAATGTGTTAATTAATAATAATTTAATGATCAGGGTCTGCTCTGTTTGCTTATGAAACATATTTTGATCATGTCGCTATATAGCTCAAACATCTAGACCTTAAAATTGATAATGGAATGATTTCTTCTAAAATATATGACAAAAGAGATGACTTTGATTTTAATATTGTTAATTTTCCTCATATTGACGGGGATGTTCCCCGGGCTCCATCTTACGGGGTTTATATATCTCAACTTATTCGTTTTGCTAGAGCTTGTTCATCTATTGACTATTTTAACAGTCGAAATCTCATTTTAACTGAGAAACTGCTTAAGCAAGGATATAGATACCATAAACTAAGAAAACTTTCTCTAAATTTTACTATCGAAATCTCTCGAATATTGGCAAGTACCAATGTAATCTCAAGGCGCTTCTGCGACACGGTATTTCACATCCTGAATTTTATGGTGATGTGATTTACAAACTTCGTAAAATTATTGGACATACCCATTTTCTCATTTTGTTCATCAAATATGTTAAAAAATTCATTAAAAAGGGATATGATCCTGTAGTACTACAACATACTGCATGTTTGGTTGTCAACCCTTTTACAGTTGGCAATCACGCTGGCCTCTTTGCATGTACGCCGACAAGAAAGGTTTAGTACTCTATGAAGGCGACCTCTTAAATCCAGAAATGGAAGGATAACGTCGGATATCTGTACTATTTCGTTTTTGTCGTACCCTTTATTACTTTTCTACAGTTACTCTGTTTGCAGCTCAATCATTGAGTACACTAGCGATAGGTGGATACAGTTTGTTCACTTAAATGTTTTCGTTATACATGCACTTTACCACTGTATTTGCCGTCGCGGTTGTTGTAGATTAGTCGGAGAGGGGATACGTTTATTTACACTGTTTGTCTTTTAGGGTGGGGATGGAATAAGTGTGAGGTTGGGCGCCCATAAACCGGCTTAACCCCCCCGTGACTTTTGTCACTGACCGTTCCAAGGCGGTACTTCCATCTTCCCCCTATTGCATGTTTGTTTTGTCTTTGTGCGTCTCTTGTTGTTTTTATAGTTATGTACATTTGCTGTTTCCTTGTGTTGCTGTTCGGGCGACTGTTTGTTCTGTATGTGGTGTTTCCTGCATGACTCATTTTTGTACTACTATTGCTACGTATTTGTTCCTTATCTATTTGATCTGTATATTATTTGCTTGATAAATATGTTCGCTAATTCATATTTGTTCGGCATTCTAATTGTTTCATAAGTTTTTATTTTATTTGTTTCTTATCACAATAAAATTCCAATTTCAAAATGAACTAAGGTTTATTTCTTAATTCCATGCCTTGACTTTACAATTTTCACAACTTTGTTATTCAAATTAAGCAGGATACTAACTGACACCATTCCCTATACTTGACTATCATAATACGGCATATACTGGTGTGTGTCGAAAGCTTATGTATAATCAAATCAAAAAGTATACGTATCCATTGGATTTAATTATGCGTGTATTGCGTGTATATGCATAATTGTCATTTATATACCTTTGAATGCAAATCAGTTTGCTATTTTTACGTAAAAATGGCTATATTTTATAATGGGGCCGAAACGAACAAGCCCGAAATGGATTGGGGCCGAATCGTTCATAACAAATAAGCTCTTCCAGACAGAAGGTATAAATGTTACCCCACAATCTCCTTGCAGAGTTGTCGTTCGTTACTCTCAAACACACCTCTGCGATGGGCTCATGAATCTTGGCAAAACCAATAGTTTGTGTTTTATGGTTATCTTAGTCGATAGTTAATTTATCACATTGATGCTTTGACCTGCAGTGGCATTTGTTAATGACCGTTCCAAGACGGTACTCTCATACAGTAAAACCTCTCTATAACGGACACTAAATTACATCCTATAGGAGCGTTCTATTTTACTTTCATATTGCTTTAAGCAACCACCTGCCCTAAATGCCAACTTATTAACAGAATTTAGTGGCCGTTATAGAGAGGTTTTACTGTATTTCTCCTAGAAAATGTTTGTTTCTTTTTGTGGGAAATACTTCGGTGTAATAGCTCGTTCATTTCAAGAAGCAGTTGAGGTATGTATTGTTACTTCTCCTGTGTCGTCGGCAAACGTCGGCGTCTGTCGTCGTCGTCGTGAAAAATAAATTAACCTTGTGGATTACATGAGAAATCAAACCAGTTTGTAAAGCTTTAAACATGAAGCAGACGAGATTCTGTGCATGCGCAGATTTCCATGGTCTGCTCAGGTTCTGCTCTGTTCGCTTATGAAATTTTGTTGTAAAAATTTTTCATGTAAGAAATAATGATTTCATGGAGAGTTAATGATACATGAGCACAGGCTATGGCAGTAATTGTAAAACCAGACCTACAGGTATATTATTTCATAAGCAAATTGACAAGAACCTGATCAGGGAGCTACAACGTAAGTTGTCTGATCTGGATCTACTGTGTTTGTAAATTTCTTTCAATACGTTTGATCTGGGTCTACTATGTTTGCATTTGCATAAACAGGCACATGGAGTGAAGGGTTTATAATCGTGAAGGGATTTAGGGAAAAAAGTCATTCTGGATTACTGTAATTTACGGAATTGTTAATTGGACGCGTTTTATAGTTTTACTGATTATTACCTACAAAATGCCCAAAACTAACTTTGAGGCACCATGACCGCAACGATTGATTCCACAGCTACATAAAGGAATGCAACAATACGTAACATACAGGATGCGGGTTTTATGGCCATGTAATAATCATTGTCCTCCTGTTGGGTATTTGACAAAGGGCCACTACGATAACTGACATCTGGAGACTACTGACACTGCATGGGGTATTTAGCCACACACTTCGTGTGTAATATGCCTTAGTACAATATGGCCTAAGGCCATTTGACTCATTCATTCATATAGAAATTCTAATGGCTATGTTTACTGTTGTTTCCCTACAAACCATAATTAAATTGCACATACGAGTATACTGTAAAATTATGATAAAAAAGGTAGTAACAGTTTTAATGTGTTGACCATATTTTTTTTTTATAAACAATTTTATTTGTAGTGTGTCCAGTCATTTAAACATAATTCACAAGCTTTAGAAACATGAATATATTAATAAAAAAATTAGTCATTCTTCAAGATTGACAACCATTTGTTATCAAGATCCACCTTTTTCTCATTTTCCCCAACAAAATACATATTTTGGTAATTCAAACTTTACTCGATTTTCTGAAACTAATGTATCAATTTGGTATTGCAGTAAGTAAAATATATAAATAAATTATCTTCTATTTTTCTGTATTTTGGTGGAATTTACTTTTTTCTAAAGTACGTACATTTATACATAGTACCGAGAACAGGGCCGTACCCAGGAATTTCTTGCTGGGGGGCCTAGGTGGGGAGGGCACGGGAGGGGTGTCCCCTCCCGGTAACCGATTTTTTTTTGGTTTGCCACATTGAATGGTGCAATTTCCTGCTATCTGAATCACTCTATCAAGATATAATTTATGTTATAATATAGGAAATTAGTCCCGTTTACACCTAGGTTTCAGTGTATAGACTTACAGACGGATATGTGTTCATGATTTTTTTCCATTGACAGACAGACGTGATCTTGGTTAAAGTTTTTTTGCCATTGACACAAAGACAGACAGACATGTGACCATGTCTAAAGATTTTTGCCATTGACAGACAGGCATACAGACATATGAAAAAAAAATTCTATAATAATAAATAACTAAAATGCAAATATATAGATTATTTTGTTTTTCTGAACATAACCAAATTATATACAAAAAAAGCAAAATATCCAAATAAATATACACTCAACTAACCATAGCATCACAGTGGGTTCTTTCTTCTAAATGTGAAAATAAACTGATCAAAACTACGAACATGAAATGTTACAGTATAATAAGAGGGCAATGATGGCCCTTAATCGCTCACATGGCAGGGCCTTTTTCTATATAACAGATACTCGCGATTTCCTTTAAAATCATATGCAGATTTCCCTAAAAATGGGTTTACCTCAGTTTTTTTCCCAAATTGGCAAACTGCGCATGATTGTTTCCCCTAATTAGCCATTTTTACTATATAAAAGCGGGTAGCAATGTTTTTCCCTTCAAGTGAAAAAACTGCCTGCCTGGTTATAACAGATTTATTTATACAATGAAAAAGACATTTCATTTTGTTTTATTTTACAATAAGTTTCAGGGCTTTTTAGCCGATTTTATAGCCCTTATTCGACTATATCCAAAATGGCAAAATGTATGTTTTTCACCCAGTGTTTTAGCAAATTCCCAATCTCAAGTCACTAAAAAAATCCATGAAAAACGGTAACAAACCTCGATTTATTCAGTACAATCGATCTGGGGACGAATCATTCATACTTTTTTATCATTCGAATTGTTCGGAGTTATTCTTTCATTACTAGCTATTGATCAATGCTAGTAAAACGCTTATCGGTCGAAGTGTATACTGCTTTTTGTAGCAAGATATGCTTAATAACGTCTTGTCTTATTTTTTCGACAATGTTTGTGAACAACGTAGCAATTTGCATTTTGATACGACTGGTTCCTGAATAATTTATGTGCTAAACTCCAGTATATAGCGAAAACCGGAACCAACTCGTGATTACGTAATTCGGGTGTTCTCCGCGGGGGATTCTCCTGATTGGCCCATACCAAAATAGGCCAAGCGAGGATCACAGCGTGACAGGTCTGTCTGTGTCTAAGAGAATTAACAGATAATCTCTTCCAGGGAGGAAAATATCGGTCACTAAAAAGTGCCTTGGTAAAATTTCAAAACGGTAGATTTAGCTTAAACCTTAAAAAGGCCCATTAAAAAAATGGTATCTTGGCAGCCAGCTGGGGGGGGGGGGGGGGGGGGGGGGCGGGCCCCCGAGCCCCCCACCTGGGTACGTGCCTGCGAGAACGTCCCATTTCATCGAACTCATTTTGCCTAAATATGAAATTCATCTAAAGTTGTCCGGTTCTGTCTAAAAGTTGTTTGGACCCAAATCATTGGTGGGACACAAATGGTCCCTCTGATCTGAACCTACACTATTTGCGAATGGTCTTGGTCCTAACCTCATCCTTTTTTAAAATCATAGTTTTTGAATACTGTAAATTCACTGACAGGTAAAGGAAGTTTTAAGATTAACAAAATTAATAATTATGTGTTTAAAGTATCATTGTATTTCACACCTAAAATAAACATCACACCCCATAAATAGTTCCCCTAGTCGATTAGTGTCACGTTCTATGGCTAATCCATGGACGTAATGTCTAGAAAAGTGTGACAATAATTTAGGTATTTATAGAAACTGTGGAGTCGGATTTGATCTTATTTTGTAAGCAAACAGAACAAACCCTAATTAGACGGTTCCTGTAGGCTCTGATCTGGATCTACTTTGTTTGCAGAGGCGTTAATTTAAAAGAAAGATGTTAAGTTTCTGTGTACATTCCTCCCTCTCAATGGGATCCCTGGCTGGCGAGCATCACAAGTGAAGTCACGGAAGGGAGATAATCATGTATCGATTTTCAAAATGCACGGTTCGCGGTACAATAAAAGCTCGATTTAAATCAAAACTAGATAAAAACGGAAAGCTTTTTTAAGCTTAGTGTTTAACTAACTATATACTATCAGAATCAGAATTTGACGAAAACCCAATCTGTTTACTTGACCTTTAAGGTAATATTATAAAAAAAGACTGAAGTGAATATCTTATTAAATAAAAACGTTATGGCCATCCTCATATTTGTAGATTTTCGTAAAGTGCATGGGCCATAACTCTGTAACGACATATTGAATGAACCTAAAACTCAACTCAGCTTCAGATTTTGTTGCATAAAACATTTGTGTGAAGTTTCATTAATATCCTTGTAATAGTTTTCCCAGAAAACAAGACACACTAAAAGTTGACCGACAAACAAAGCAACGAACACAGTTCAAGGGCCATAACTTTAAAATAAAATGACATATCAAAAACCTGCAATATATGCCAAAATTCATATTCAGGTTATATCATGTAAAAAAATTGAAGTAAATATTTAGAATGAAAAAGTAACAGCCATCGTCATATTTGCATATATTTTTTAAGTGCAAGGGCCATAACTCAGAAACGACAAATCAAATGAACCTTTGAATCGACTCAGCTTCAGAGCTTGATGCATTAAACATGTGTGTGAAGTTTCATTAATATCCTTCAAATAGATTTCCAAAAAAAACAAAACAACAACAGGGGACAAACAAAATATTGAACGAACGAACGGACGGACGGACGAACAGGGCTACGCCAATAAACGACCACCTTTATTAGGTGGGCATATAAAAACTGTATTAGCATTACAACAATATTATGAGGACAGACCATCCAGAGACATATACGTCTCAGGACCAACTAATCGACCAATCGACTGACCAACCGACTGACCTACCATCCGAAATCGACCGATAAGTTGAATACAGTGTACCCGCAAAAAAGTGTTTTGGGTATACTTTTAAAGGGGAATACTTTTTCTACGGGAGTACATATTCTATGTGAGGGGAGTCATAATATTATGACTCTTTTGCCAGTAGAGTACTTATTCGATGACGAATAAGTACCCCTTTAGCCGCAGAAAATGGACCGGGGAGTACAAATTCTGCGGGAGTACAAATTCGTCATTACACCGGCCTGAATTATTTGCAACATTTCGAAGCTAAATAATTGCGTCTGTTCTATATGATTATCAATTTTTATACACTTCAAGAGTATGCAGGATTGTTTGATTGTCTTTATTCAAGGTTTAGTACATGTACCTACAAATCGTCCCATAATTTGTGTCGCTAGGTCTACTGGACGCACGTCAGCCGTGCAGTTCAGTAAAGAACATGCGACATCCACATTGATTGAGTAACAGTTCGCAGTTACAGTAACAGTTCGCAGTTACAGACTTGTCACTGCAGTAGGATCTGTATTAAGTGGCCATCGAAAGAGGTCTAATCATTGGTCTGTAAGCCAGGTGGTAGCTTAACCCACGATCCAATATATGGGATGTAGGCAAACAGTGTGGACTCAATACGTAATGCGGCGTCTGATCAGAGTCTACACTGTTTGCTGATAGGAATTTCAATATAAAACAAAACGAAATTGAAAATTTTGGCCAGGAACCCCTTAGATAAAAATGTACTAGACTAATCCAATATATAAACATGGAAAAATCCACTGGGAGCAAAGGGTCAATGCAGGTCATTAGTAATACAGAAAGCTCCATGCATTAAGCAACTATCTTACTTTAAGACTCCTATGTTTAATAAATGAATGACCGTTTAAAACATGTTCTACTGTAATTTGTACGTTAAAACAACTCAATGATGTGATTCCTTCTGGGGTTAGTAGATAGCCCACATGTGTGCTATCATGTTATGAAGCAACCGATACACCTCCACAAGATTCTACGAATACAGACCTGAGCTTGCAGGATTGAGAATGCTGCAGTAGAGAAACATACCAAGGATAGGATTTCCCCTTTTTGGATAACCACCGATACTGAATACGTGCCCGTGGTCAGCCGTGGCAATTAGGAGTGTGTCCGCCTCGCTAGTGAGGTCTATACCCTTCTGCACAGCGTCAGAGAAAGCTATGGTGTCTTGTAACGCCCTCTTCGCCTGTGACAGGTGGTGTCCGTGGTCAATCCTCCCACCTACAGAGTATAAGTGCCTAATACTTATCCTGATATCGAGGTTATAAAGCAGTTTGCTATAGGAGCTTTTTGCATTACTTTTGACCTACATTAAGCTAGTACTATCTGCCTTACAGATCCATAATTAGACCCCTTTCTGATGGTCGCTTAAGACAGGCTCTACCGTACTGATCCATCAAAATATTTCATTTCTCAGTTAAGTCTTTGTTTTTACTCATTAGCAGAGTTACGGATAAAGAAGAGACGAGTCTAAAGAGGGGTTGCAACATAGGGTATGTCGGAAGCATAGTAATAAAGGAACTACATATATTGTTGAAACTTTAATGCCATGTATCTGGAACTCTTATTTCTCAGCCCAGGGAGTAAATTTACCTAATACTTATCCCGACCTGAGGTTATACACCATTTTGCTATAGCCTGAATTCTTTCTCAAGCATCTGATTGGTCAGATTTTGAGCTTGCTCACAATCTGAGTAATCAGATACTTGACATTGAGCCCAGATAGACTAATTTCATCAGTATTCATGGTGTTATCGCCGCAGCCTGTCTTTGATAGGAGTATTAAATGCACATGATTTACTGCGGGATTATTTTTTATTCAAATGTGTGATAAAAATTCCATCTAGTATTTAATCTATTTTTATTTTTTACTGCATTGTAATATATTTTTCCCCAGCAGTCGCACATATTTTTGATGGAATTTCAAAATGACCACGATTCACTGCGAAAAATGCAGTTGCAATATTCTTCACTGTGCTCAATTAGCCTCACTAATATCCAAGAACTGTCTGATGTTTGATGTGTTGTTAACATTATGCAGGTCATCTGCAGGTCATTTGCTGACCAGCATTATGTACATGTAAGTTCCAAATACCTTCTGCACTTTGAACTCTTTCAGTGCCAGAATTGTCATCTGCTGGACATATTTTCATCTGCTTCAAGTTTTAGAATGGACGTTTGTTCAATGTCTATAAAGATAAACATAGTGTCAAACAGTTTGGATCCTGATGAGATGCCGAGTTACTCGGCCTCTCATCTGGATCCAAACTGTTTGCATATGATAGTACAGACCCGTCTTCATGGCACTGAAGGGGTTAATGTCTGTTAACCCATTACCTCATAGGCTATTTTTAGATCCTACCTGTTTAAATAAATCTACCGAAAAGGAGCATTAACTGGTGAAAAGGAAACTTTTAGAATTTTGTAGTTTGAAACCATTGTGATAAATATCGCAAATGCTCTATTTATCACAATGGTTTCACAAAGTGACTTTTACCGAGTCGTCAAAAGTCGTCAGTATGAGGGAAAGGGTTAATGTCCTCCGCTGCATTTTCCCCTTCCATATCTTTTAAAAAATAAATGTAAGAGTGAAAAACAGTTTGGACACTGATGAGGTTACAAGTTACTCGGCGTCTTATCTGCATCCGGACTGTTTGCAAAGGTTGTTATAAATGCTAAAACCCAAAGCAAAAGCAGCTGGAACAAAGCTCATACCTGTTTAGAGAAACATTTGCTTATAATTCAGAAGTCAGTTGATCGTCTTTGATCAGAACTTTGTATGTCCCTGCATAATCAAAATTACTAAATGATGATGTTGCTCTCTGTTTTATCTCCTACCCTGCTTAAACATGTTTTACGCAGCCATTTTACGCTTGTGTAAAACCTCCCTTGTTATTTCTTACATGAATATTCATCAGCTGAAGGGTTAAGGCCTACGTGCACTTACATATATACGGTAAAACCTCTTTTTAGCGGCCACTAAATTACATCAAGTATTTTGTGTTAAAGGCAGGTGGCTGCTTAAAGCAAGGTGAAAGTAAAACAGAACGCTCCCATAGGAGCGTTCCGTTTTACTTTCATCTTGCTTTAAACAGCCACCTGTCCCAAATACAAAGTAATTAACACAATTTAGTGGCCGTTATAGAGAGGTTCTACATGTACATGTATTACGGACACATCTATGTTCATTGGATAGCGTGTTCCTGCAAGATTTCATTTGGCAATGTGATCTTTTGGAAAATGATATAAGAAACAACTAATATAGACCACAATCGGAGAGATCCTTTATGAACTTTCTGATATCATGACATTTGCACGTGTGCGTGTCTGTATGCGAATGTGCGTGCGCGCGCATGTGTGTGTTAACCTTTCCCTGTTCTGCATTTAGGCAAAATTTCAATATCTACTGAATATTCATTAATGAAATAGTTATAAAGAAATATGGGAGGTGACTCATTGTATACATTCTAGAGAGCAAAGACACGGATCTATCAAATTCTATTAGCAAACAGAGCAGACCCTGATCAGACGGCTCCTCTAAGAGCCGTCTGATCTGGGTCTACTCTGTTTGCAATTGCGTGAAAACACGTTTATATGAGGGAATGGGTTAAATTGTTTCTCCGTGTCAGACTGACCTTCAACAAGAAGGTAGTATCCTTTCGGGTTTTTAGACAGTATTTGTATAGCCTTCTCTGTAAGTTCTGCAATACTGGGCTCTCCACCCACGTCTGATGCCCTATCCACTTCATACTGCATATGGGACTCGGAGAATAAACCTGAAATAAAATAAATGTTTTCCCTTCATTACATTTCGGCATAATTTTGGATTCTCTGCAGGCATGAGCGAAACCTAATGGTACAATTTCTCCACACCAACCCCTTAATTCTTGGGATTTAACCGTTTCCCTCGTATAAAGGCCTTTTTAACACATTTGCAAACAGTGCAGATCCAAATCAGGCGGCACATGTACATCTGATCCAACAGTATTTGTCTTGACCAATAGATACCTTATATAAAAATTCAATGAATATTCGTGAATATAACTGTTCAACGGGAACTAGTTATGGCAGGTGACAGGGTGAACGTTGTTCAGGACACCTTCTGCCTTGTATTCACTTGCTTTATATGACACCAATGTTTATTCATTATTGTGTCGCTACAAGGAGAATGTACTGTATTTTATATGACACTAACGAATCAGCTGCCTGTCATTCGTAAACCCCAACATCCAATGAGTTTTTGTTAACTGACCATCTCACGTCTTTAAACGTCCTTTAAACTTCCTATAGTGTTTTGAATTACAATCAGAGAAGGCCGTGATCAGTGAGCTCCTCTTAAAAGTACAAAAAATGAGTCATGCAGGAAACACAACATACAGAACAAACAGCCGCCCGAACAGCAACACAGGGAAACAGCAAATATACACAACTATAAAAACATCAAGAGACGCAAAAAGACAAAACAAACATACAATAGGGGGGCTTAAGCAGCTTTTCAGTTAAAATGAGATTTCGACTGTTAAAATCTTCAATAGATGAACAAGCTCTAGCAAAAAGAATAAGTTGAGATATATAAACCCCGTAAGATGGAGCACGGGGAACATCCCCGTCAAGCTGAGGGAAATTTACAGTGTTCCCTCTCTACAACGACACCCTTTGGGATACGAAAATTGTATGTGTTGTTCAGAGGGAGTTGTTATATGGAGGGAAAATCAAACATAATTAGCTTGTTTGCAGATCCCCGGATAGGGTGTATTTCGGGAACTAACACCGTTATGCCCCTATCAAACCATATGTTGTGATGATTCTAAAGAGTAACATAGGGTTTGATGGAGGCATAAAGAAAATACGATGGAAAAAATTGTTTCTGGAGCCTTGTTGTTTCGGAAACAGTGACATGCGTTGTTGTTAGGAGGGAATCGTTATTGAGAGGGCCGTTGTAGCGAGGGAGCACTGTACAATATTAAAATCAAAATCATCTCTTTTGTCATATATTTTAGAAGAAATCATTCCATTATCAATTTTAAGGTCTAGATCAAGAAACGCTGCATAATTATCGGACGGGTTAGCTTTATTCAATTTGAGTTCTTTAAGATAAATCGTAGGAATCAGAGCATCAAAGAAAGGGTTATCTAAGTTAAAAATATCATCCAAATATCGACAAGTTTCATTGAAGGCTGTTATAACATCTTCTTGTGATTGTGGATTCAAACGCAACATTAAATCTCTCTCATAGCAGTACAAAAACAAATCTGCGACAAGTGGTGCACAATTTGTACCCATAGGAATACCAATTACCTGACGGTATATAGCATTCCCATAACGTACAAATATGTTATCCAAAAGAAAGGTTAGTGCTTCGCAAACTTCTGAGCAAGTCCAATTGGTGTAATATTTCATTTGCTCGTCAGTAAAGAAAGCTTTTCAGCATTATATGCCAGGAATGATGTTTTTCCCGGGCAAATACTTTCTGGATTAAGTTAGTAAGTTTATCTTTAATTAAAATATGAGGAAGAGTTGTGTACAAAGTAGAAAAATCGTACGTGCTTACAGTGGATGCAAGATACCTTTTGTTCTTAAGTTTGTTTAAGACTTCTGAAGAGTTCTTAATAGACCAGAAGAGATTTATTCCAGGATTTTCATGAGTCTTATCACGGTAGAATTTTACATGTTCTTTTACCTTCGTTAAACAAGAAGTCAAAAGTATAGACAATTTAATAGTTGTACATGAACTAGAATTTGCAATGAAACGCGCTTTATATGGTTTTTATGTAGTTTTGGTAAAGTTAGCGAACAGTTGTATAAATGCTAGCTGAACGCAGAGCTAATGTGTAAGTATGTGTGTACAGATCTATATAACTCTTATTTCTCAGTCAAATCCTGTCTTGTTTGTACCTACTAACAGATCAACAGACAAAGGTGCATACTCAAATATTATCCTAACAATTTGACCTGAGACTCATGCATATTCCTTGTATTATTGTATTATCGTCGGTAATCTTCGAATAAATTTCCGAAGGTATAAGAATGCGCTGTAAGAATACAGTAAACCCCCTCTAATACGACCAGCAAAAAGGGGCATAATTCACAGCGGCAAAGGCAGGTGGTAGCTTAATACAGGACGAAAGTTATGCAGAAAGGTCATGTAGGAGCTTTCTGCGTAACTTTTGTCCTGCATTAAGCAACCACCTGCTTATACAGACAGCCATGTTTATTCATGAAGAGGTCGCATTAGAGGGGTTTTACTGTACAATCCTCGAGGAACATGGTTATTACCGGCTTTTGGTTTGCTATTTTTTGTCAGAGAGTATTACGAACAATCCCGATAAACACGCCGAAATTTAATCGTGTCTCAGGTCAAATTGGGAGGATAATACTAAAATCGTCATTTCTCCATGCACCAAGCTAGTATGTTATCCCCCTCTCTAGTATAATCTCTTGGAGACGATTCTAAAGAGTGGTAACCATATAGGATCTGTTAGAACTATAGAAAATACTATTCTTTGAAATGTTTTAACCTTTAGCCTGCTGAGTAAATTATTTTTACGGAATTTTTCACCTACTAAATTTTCATAAATCAAGCTACAATCAAGTTTTCTACCAATATGCAATCAGGGTGTCAAACAGTTTGGATCCTGATGAGACGCCGAGTTACTCGGCGTCTCATCTGGATCCAAACTGTTTACATAGGTATTCACTCAACCGCCCATAGCAGGCTAAAGTTTGATTTATGCATATTATCTGGATATCCGCATTAGAATCATATCGGTAAGATAAGTATCCAGCAAGATAGATTTGGCAGAGAAAATTTAAGATAGAAAACGGTTTACCTAGATTCCCTAACTTTATGTACTTGATTTGTCTATAGCTCCAGACATGTGTAAATTTTGTCCTTAAAACAAAAGTACCATAGAAGAACTCCTCTAAAGTGACCACTTAATAACTAAACATAGATGTCATTAAAAGCACGTGTCTACTTAATGCTCAGCGGTAGTAATACAGGAAGCTCCTACAGGAGGTTTCTGCATCATTTTCGTCCTGCATTAAGCTTCCACCAGCCGCAACGACACAGATGATTAGACCTGTTGTTTATTGTCGATTTACAGTAGTATTTACACTTAATCCTTTACTGCATGAATATTCATGTAAGGAATAAAGACAACATGATTATCAATTAGATTATTTTTTTCGAATTCGTGAACACAGGACCTTTTGGGCTTGGCGGTATCTTATTATATCATAAGCAAACATATCTAACCCTGATAAGACGGCTCCTATAGAATCCGTCTGATCTGTGTCTACTCTGTTTGCAAAGGCGTAGAAAGGCATAATTATGAAGTAGATGGTTAATCGAAAAATGTTATTACTGAAAGTAAGAACTGTGATGTACCGAGTCTGCCGACTAGGGCTGACACATTAAATGAAATTTTTCCACAAAACAGTATAGAACCTGATTCAATGCCGCTTCCAGAAGTATGTTCGATGATCTCATATATCTGACTCAATGTTGTTGCAATAGTCAAATGTTTGATGTTGTACAGTGGGTTTAACCCCTTGACTACTCGGTCCAAGGTTATAAAACTTCCGAGTCTGAGTCTGACCTCATTCTCAAGTACATGTATCTGACCAATCAGACGCTTGAGAAATATGGGAAATGGACACGTGTGTATTGGCATTTGCAAGCAGAGCAGAGTCAGATCACATGGCTCCTAGAGGAGCTCTCTGAGACTGCACGGTTTGTCACTCAAAATCCTCACGCAGATGTATGCCTTTCATGCTAATTACTAATGTGCCATGCCACTTTGAGCAGGGTTACATGCCTACCTAGAATTCGGCATAGATCAACCTACCTAACAGATAGTCTGTTTGTGCTGGATCTACTGTATGGAATTCAGAGGCATTCCATACGTAACGATAGGTCCGACTCAAACCCGCTTGTTTCTGCACCCAGTCCTGAACGTTGAAAAGGATTTAGAATTGAATCAATAATGCACTACCGTGAATAAGTTACTATCCAGCGAGCTCTGAGAGCAAGTGGCATCGCGGTTTGGGTGTTAACATTTTACTCCAATATAAGTACTTTAATAAAAGATCAAATCCCAACTGGCAATAATATACCAGACTCAGAAACCTGAAAACAAAACTAAAAAGAGAATCTATGTCAGTATATTTCAAAGAAAGGTGTGATGGTGGACCAAAATCTAAAGACTTTTGGCCAATCATCAAACCTTTCCTTTCCCAATAGAAAACATTCACCAGACAACCCTATTATTCTGACAGATGAATAAAATAATATCGGATCAAAATATAGTGTCTTATAAATTAAACTCTGTCTATATAAATAATTAAATATAGCAAAAAAAAATAAATAGGAATATATAACCATTCTCCAGTAGGCAATGAGCACCCTAGTGTTAAAAGATAATTTGCAAGGGACATAACAACGCTTTCAACTTCACACATGTAACAGAAGAGCAGATAAAGCACTGCACACATAAACTTGATACTAAAAAACCAACTGACGCCTCAGGAAATACGGGATCTAACCCGGTCATACCAGCCCGTACACCCTGCTAAATAACCGTGTAACTAATAGTATCTCGTATTCCAATAATATTCATACAAGAAATACTGACATCGTGGATACTAGTTAACATAGTTTTTTGTAACGGCAATACGAACACAGGGATTTTTATCAGGCAATACGAACACAGGGATTTTTATCAGGCAATACGAACACAGGGATTTTTATCAGGCAATACGAACAAAGGGATTTTTATCATATCATAACCTGTACACTCAGATCTATATAATGTCATAAGCTAACAGAGCATACCCTGGTTAGACGGCTCATCTGTTTGCCAAGGACTCAAAAAGAGTTAATAAATCCTTTACTCCATAAATACGCCTTTTTACGTCTTTGCAAACAGAGACGACCCAGAGTCTGCTGTTTGCTTATGACATAATATAGATATGATTCTACAGTGTCTGCCAAGGCCAAAAGTAATTGTATCCATGTGCTATTATAAGAAAATAATCTAAATAATATTAATGACGTTATTACTTTTTGCATGACTATTCATGGAGGAGACGGTTAAGCGCCATAGCAACATGTGCTTGTAAAACAGTGTGTCCATGTACAATTCTAAAAAATCAGCTAATAGATAATCTGGCCCCGAGGTTATAACACATTTTGCTTGAGTCTTAGATCATTCTCAAGCATCTGATTGGTCAGATTCTGAGCTTGCTCAGAATCAGACCAATCAGATACTCGAGAATGATCTCAGACTCAGACTCAGGGTTTTATAATCTTGGACCCATGCAATTAGTTTTGACATAAACATTCTTGAGATAAAGGTTCAACCCTTTCCCGGTTCAGTATTCAAGTAAGAAATAACGACACTATGGATACGTGTATTTATGAGCTGATTTAGTATATTTATAATGACAAAAACAGTAGAATCTGATCTATATCATGTCAAAAGCAAACAGAGCAGACCTTGACGTCTGATCTGGGTATACACTGTTTGCAAATACATGAAAATACGTTTATATGAAGGAAAGGGTTAAGTTTATGGTGTACCTAGACATAGAAGCTTATGTCGTACCAGGACCAATATCTGTAATGGTGAAGGAATGTTTATCTCATTAGAATTCGTGTTTCTAAACTCTTCCAAATACATGTATATGCTATGAATGCATATACCTTTCATTTTCAGGCGTGTTTCTATAAGAATTGAATTATTTGCCGATGTGGTCCTCAGAAAACAGAACAGACCGTTACCGTACATTGTTTGCCAATGTCCCTTTATACTGACACTTGGCACAAACAAGCCATGCAGTCTTACCTGAATAAGATTCCTACTGTCATTGCGTTGTTTTAAGCTATTACTGCTTCCTGACTCGGGGTCAAGGTCGCTATTCCGCAGGAATGAGGTTCTGCCTCCTCCAAGTATAACCTGCAACGTTTATCTTAACCCTTTACTCCATAAATACGCCTTTCTATGCCTTTAAAAGCAGAGTAGACCCAGATCAGACGGCTCCTGTAGGAGTCGTCTGATCAGAGTCTGCACTGTTTGCTCATGGAATGATAATATATCTGTTTACAGTTCTTGCGTGACAAAATTTCATGTGTTAATATGTCATTTTAAAATTTAATCTTATTGATATTCATGGTATCATCATGTCTTACATGGATATTCATGGAGTAAAGAATAAACAAGATGGGTTATCAAAATACCCAGGCATAGATCTTCTCTACGCCTTGTATACTATTTCTGACAACTGAACTATGGAAAATCAAAATGGTCAATAGGGTCCTGGTGGATCTCCTTGTATAACTCCCCGGTATCATCCACAAGAATAAGCCATTTGTCTCGAACTACTGATCACTTCCTCATAAAGTCGACTTCTGGTACCTTTACAAACTCAGTAAACTCAGATTTTTTTATGTTTCTGATAATTACATCTGTAGAAAATCAGATAAATCAACGTGTGGACACATCTGACATAGTTTGGAAACCACACCTTTAAGAGAGGAAAATAAGACTCATACATTCATTTCCATATCACGCTTATGCATAACACTTTCCCAGAAAATTATTATTTTATCACATATTCCGCCCTGTAGGAGTGTCGAAACAGAGTGTCGTAATTCGCGGAAATGCACTAGTGCATTTTTATGCAAATTATCAGTTCGAGTCCGGCTTGACTACACTGTAATCAAACGACCGAAACAGCCGTTAGATATAGCTTGTTTTAGTTTCTATTGCACTTGTTAAGGGTTATGTCATAAAAAGAATCTTACATTCGTGTTCATTACAAATTGTTTTCATGAAACTCGTTTACTATAGCGAAGATTACACTCGCTAAAGCTCGTGTCATATTATTAAAGTAAACTCGTTTCATATTTTTTTTTGTAATGACCACTCATGTAATTTTTTTCTATTTAGCAATAAGTGTTGATACATATTACAAATCAGTTATTTCTTGCTAGTATAGCTGACTAGCAATGAGTTCATGCATTCGCATATTGACGCTTTTTGTAAACAGCAAAGCCTGGAAAAGCTGTCTTTAACATATTGTCTCATAGGCTATATTTACATCTTAGAATAAATGTACTGAAAAGGAGCACTTACTAGAGAAAAAGAAAATAGTACAGTTTTGCAACCATTGTGATAAACATGGAGCAAATGCTGTATTTATCACAATGGTTTAAAAATGACCTTTATATAGGCATCAAAGGGAGTCAGTATGAGGAAATGGGGTTTATAAAAGAGAACTTGCGACCCAGAATTAGACCAATTGTTTGGTGGTTCAATTCGAGAGGTTTTACTGTCGCCATACTCTTATATTCGGGTTATTGTCAATAAGCTGTTTGGCTATATCTGTGCACGGTCCGGTCACGTTGTCATTAGCTATATCTACGTCCGACTCCCAATTCCGTTCCGGCGACTTGGCATACAGGGCAGCTGGCGTGGCATGAGTTATCCGCGTCGTTGTTACTATGCCAACCGATTTGCCTGGAAACAAAATGATCCAAAAACACCCATAACTTAATACCATGAATACGACATCATGAATGACATCGATGTGTCTTTCATACATTTCAATTTGGCTGTAGACGTGGAATTCCAGTATAATATGTTGTTTTTCTGTGATTATTTTAAGTATGTTAAGTATAACATGTACGAACATTTTCTGTAAGTGTTTTAACTGTTTTAAGAAGTGTAACTATAATTTGTTAGTATTTTCTGTAATTGTAAATATACATACATGTATTTTCTGTAATTATAAATATAATATGTAAAATATAATATGAGGAGAATAACTCTCTAGCTTACGTTCTAATCCTAGAGTGATACTTTGTGGTTATTGTGTATAATGTAACTTTTTTTTAAATATAATATGTTTAAATTAAACACAGTATTGTCACTAAGTATTGTAAGTATGATATCTAAATATTTTCTGTAAGTATTTTAACCATTTCCCTCTGCAATATCCATTCCAAAATGCAATACCTTCTGAAATTTCATGGACAGATAGTTACAATTAAATATGGAAGATAGAATATTGTGGCTATTTTAGCAAATTCTATTGGCAAACAGCACAGACCCTGATCAAACGGCCACTTCAGTTTATTAACTTGTCTGGTATAAGGACGAAAAGTACTACTATACGTCGTTACCTTTGGCGTGCGCCCAGTCCAACATCGTTTCTACCTCGGTCCCTGCTTGTGATGAACAGTCTCCGCGGCGTGATCGTGCGTCTAGTCCAAGAACCCCGATGTTGGTCTTTACGCCGCTGTTGAAAGCCGTCGATGTGCCGGAGGAGTCGGGGGTTTGGGCATCCTGGTTATAGGTCTGAAACATACCAAGAGCAGAAAAATGTTCAACTCTTTCCAATACAGTAAAACCCCTCTAAACCGGACGTTAAAAATTAGAATAAATATCGGTCTTAGAGACAAGTGGCAGCTTAATGCAGGGTGAAAGTCATGCAGAAAGCTCCTCTAGGAGCTTTCTGCATGATATTCACCCAGCATTAAGCAACCACTTGCCTAAAGGTATTTAAATTATTCCCTTCTAGAACTCCGGTTTAAAAAGGGGCGGTGTTTATTGTATACGGACGCCTCCTTTCAACCCTCTTACCTTAATATATAGAGGCGCATTTTGGCACCTTTGCAAACAGAGAAGACTAAGATCAGACGACTCCTGTAGTCGTCTGATCAGGGTAGGCCATGTTTTCTTGTGAAATAATTTAGATATGATTCTACAATTTCTCGTATTGTGTAAAATTCCTGTTTCCAATTACATGTGCCATTATAAAAATAATGAATATTAATGATGTCAGTTTTTCTTACATGAATATTTATCAGATAAGGGGATAAAGGTAAATAGTTTGCTCAATATTTTCTAAGAACCTATAGTCCCAATGTTATTGAACGTTTGCTCGAGTCTGAGTTCAATATCGATCATCTAATTGGTCAGACACCAGAGAGAGGTCAGCTTCAGGATCAGAAGATTTATAACCTCGATGCCTAGTTTTTCAACTGAACACTTAATTTCCAGAAACAACAACAGAATACAACTACAAGAAAGAGAAGAAGAAAATGAACAACAACAAAAACTACAACCGTCCCATTCAAAACATGCTCAAAATATGTATAATCAGATAATTGAGAATGAAATCAGACCCAGACACAAAAGATGTATAACCTCTGAACCTTGTTTTTCAACTGAAAACGATTTCCCCGAAGCAACAAGAATTCCCATCCTTTCATTCATGTGTCAGGGGAGTTGTATGTTTAGAGGATAGCTGATGGTTTCCAATGCTATGTCAATATTATTTCATAAGCAACTAGTGTTAATTTCTGTTATAAAAGTCGTTGTATGTTTAATGTAATAAAATACAGTATAACCTCGATTATCCGAACACTAAAATACGTATTATTATCGATCTTTAAGACAGGTGGCAGCTTAATGCATGGTGAAAGTCATGCAGAAAGCTCCTCTAGGAGCTTTCTGCATGACTTTCATCATGCATTAAGCAGCCACCTGCCTAAAAGGGTCTAACTTCGTTTATAACGAAAATTCGAATAATCGAGGTTTTACTGTACTGTAATTATTGTAGCTGTTTAGCTCTAGTTTAGAAAATATGTACAATAACACGGTGTCTCGTTAAGCCATTTGCTCCCACGATCCCATATATGGGACGTAGGCAAACAGTGTTGACTCTGATTGATCAGACGTCGCATTATGCGGCGTCTGATCAGAGTCTACACTGTTTGCTGATAGGAATTTCAATATAAAACAAAACGAAATTGAAAATTTAGGCCAGGCACCCCTTAGATAAAAAACTGACTAATCTAATATATAAACATGGAAGAATCCACTGGGAGTAAATGGGTTAATATTCAAACTGACCGATTAACCTTTGCCCTGCTATTCGTGACCTGGCTCGCATTTGCAAACAGTTTGACTCCAGATCAGTTGCCGAGTAACTCGGCGTCTCATTTGTATCCTAGTCGCTCGGCATTCGGTCAATAGTTTATCACACAGGCATTCGGCTCATGAAATATGTCTAAAATAAATTCAAATGTCCCTAAATTGGCGTTTTGTAACATTTGGAACCGAAACAATAAAGTTTGGGGCGTTTTAAGACAAAGCTGAAATTTCGTATATTCTATATTACAGATCGAGCACCTGGTCGCCAACTATATATTGTTTACGACTAAATAAAAACACGGTATTTGCCCCTCGTACTCGCTAAAACGGAGACAAAGTATGGGATATTTGGTACAAGCGTGTAGATAAAACATTTGTCTTTTTATATGAACCTCGTTTTGTGGGGAAAAATGCAGATTGAGCAAACACAATTTTTTATCAACATGATAAGGGCAAATAAAATTATCTTCTGTTCTTCGAGAATTGGAGTAGAGCGCTAACTGAAGTTCAGATGTGTTTTATCTCATCCCCCTCATACTGGCGCCATTTGACTCCTCTTTAAAAGTCACTGTTTGAAACGATTGTGCTACATAGAGCATTGACTCCTACCTATGCAACAAATGCTCTTTTTATCACAATAGTTTCAAAACTACATAGTTGTTAATTTTTCTATTTTTCTAGTAGATTCGTCCAAACAGCTTGGCTCTAAGCATAACCTATGAAGTAAGAAGGTGGTGTATGACTTATATGACCATACCTTGGATAAGCCCACGTGCGGAAAATCCTCAAAGCTCAAGGAGCTCTCTTCCCCCGGATTGCCTTCCATCTGACCTTTCATGATTCTGGCAGCAGTCACCGTAGACACGCCCATCCCGTCCCCCAGAAACAGAATAACGTTTTTCGCCACCGCTATATTTGGTTTTGTCTTGCGCGCTCTCTGAAGTTCGTCCCTTCCCGATGTCAACCAGTATTCCCTTGCTACAGACGATTAAAATTAGAAGAAACTAGAGGTTTTTGTCACAAAAACGGATGTCTCCCCTCTAATAAAAACAATATGTAAAGGGAAATCACTAAAAAGGTTATGGTCTTGATGAATGATACCACACTATATTTTTCAAGAAGAACATGATAACAGCTAATAACTCCAAAAATACTGATACCAGATTCATGGCCCTTGTGCATGACACTTACTTTCATCATGCTCTTTCCAAAAATAAAATGTCATTCCAATAGCATCAGTCGAACAGGAGTTATTGATCAGCCAAAAAATGTAACAAAGGGCAATAACTCCAAAAGTATTGAAGCCAGAATTATGGCCCTTGTTCATGACACTTTCTCTCATCATGCTCTTTCCATGTATGAAGTTTCAATACGATTGCAAGAGCCATGTAGGAGTTATTGTCTGGACAAGAAAGAATTAAACAAATGTACAAGGGGCAATAACTCTAAATTTATTGAAGCTCGAGTTAAGGATCTTATGCATGACACATTCTCTTATCATGATCGTTCCATGTATGAAGTTTCACTCCAATGGCATGTGTCACATAGGAGTAATCATCCGGACAAAAAATTGTGATTTTTTTTTACAAAGGGCAATAACTCCAATATTAGTGAAGCCAGAGTTATGGACCTTGTGCATGACACTTTCTCTCATTATGATCTTTCCATATATGAAGTTTCAATCCAATGGCATGAGCCATATAGAAGTTATCGTCATGACAAAAAAGTGTGATTTTTTTACAAAGGGCAATAACTCCTATATTAGTGAAACCAGAGTTATGTACCTTCTGCATGACACTTCCTCTCATTATGCTCTTTCCATATATGAAGTTTCAATCAACTGGCATCAGGCATATTGAAGTTATTGTCCGGACAAAAAATTGTGATATTTTTTACAAAGGGCAATAACTCCAATATTAGTGAAGCCAGAGTTATGGACCTTGTGCATGACACTTCCACTCGTCATGATCTTTCCATATATGAAGTTTCAATCCAATGGCATGAGCCATATAGGAGTTATCGTCCGGACAAAAAAGTGTGATTTTTTTTACAAAGGGCAATAACTCCTATATTAGTGAAGTCAGAGTTATGTACCTTCTGCATGACACTTCCTCTCATTATGCTCTTTCCATATATGAAGTTTCAATCAACTGGCATCAGGCATATTGAAGTTATTGTCCGGACAAAAAATTGTGGACAAAAAATTGTGATATTTTTACAAAGGGCAATAACTCCAATATTAGTGAAGCGAGAGTTATGGACCTTGTGCATGACACTTCCTCTCGTCATGATCTTTCCATATATGAAGTTTCAATCCAATGGCATGAGCCATATAGGAGTTATCGTCCGGACAAAAAAGTGTGATTTTTTTACAAGGGGCATTAACTCCTATATTAGTGAAGCCAGAGTTATGGACCTTGTGCATGACACTTCCTCTCATTATGCTCTTTCCATATATGAAGTTTCAATCAACTGGCATCAGGCATATTGAAGTTATCGTCCGGACAAAAAGTGTGACGGACAGACGGACAGACGGACAGACAGACAGACAGACAGACAGACAGACAGACAACTCTCACGAAAACAATATGTCTCCCCCATATAAATATGGGGGGAGACATAATAATGACACCGTATATAGTTATTCATTTGTTTATTATAAAGTAAAATATTCAAGGAAATATTTTGCTTTGACAAAAAATGTAGAATTAGATCTATATCATGTCATGGGCAAATAGAGCAGATCCTGATCAGTCGGCTCCTACAGAAACCACCTGATTTGAATATACTCTATTTGCTAGGGCATGAAAAGGCGTTTATATGAGGGGAAATATTAAACAAGATTGCCATCCTAACAAACCGTCGGCAAACGTCTGTAATAAATTATCTTATTCTTACAAAATGTGCGCATGCTTCAAACAGAGGAAACTGACATTTGTCTGTTACACCACCCATTATACGCAAGCATTAATGATTTCATTTCAGCGATTTATACTGTATTATAGGAAAGTCTCACTAATACGCATATTCTGGATTTTTACCCTTTACTCCATAAATACGCCTTTCTACGCATTTGCAAACATAGTATTTTGCTGTTTTGTTGATTTAAAAAAAGCATATGATTTGAATGACAGAAATAGTCTTTGGCTTAAACTGTTAAATCGTGGCATTGATGGTAAATTGTTTTCTATCGTTAGACCGATGTACGAATCTGTAAAGTTGCGTGTTAAACATATGAATACGCGGTCAGACGTTTTCGAAAGCGAGTTGGGATTATTACAATGGTAGGTAACCTCGCCGATGATGTTTTCCCTTTTCCTGAATGACATAGAATTGCATATGCAACAAGACATGAATTCTGGGATATCTCTTGAACAGTTATCTATTTATCGTTTGGCTTTTGCGGATGATGCCGTTTTTATTCTTAGAATCAAAGGATAACCTTCAATCTTCGCTAAATAACTTAGAAACATATTGCCAAAATGGAATTTATCGGTTAATATAGATACATGTAAACCAAAATTGGTTGCTTTTAGAAAAGGCGAAATGAGAATGAGTTGGACGTATGGTGGAAATCAAATTGAAGTTGTTAACAGCTTCAACTATTTAGGGTTAATGTTATCGAGTGGCGGGTCATTTATGCCAGCGACAAACACTCTATCCGGTAAAGGACTTAGAACGTTAAATCTACTCTTTAGTATTACAAACGAGATTGAAGTCGCAATTAATAGTATGTGTAATTCGTTCTATTCTTACGTTTCATCTATCTTATATTATAGCTCTAAAGTTTGGTTTGTTTTTAAGGCTGATAACATTGTTAGAGTACATAGAAAGTTTTGTAAATGGTTGCTAAATGTAAAACAATCAACAAACTCACTGGCACTATATGCCGGATTAGGGCGTTACTCATTACATATCTGTAGATATATCAGAATAATTGAATTCTGGTTAAAGTTTTATACGCATAGATATGACAATTGTATTCTTAAAGCTGTTTTTGATAATCAGAGAAGGGATATTAACAATAGCACTAATAACTGGTCAACTAAGGTAAGAGTTTGCAGATATCTGGACATTCCCAAAATCTGTCTGCTTAGAAGTAGAACCTGTTGTTAAGACTAGTTTAAAAGATAATCACATTTCTCAATGGCATGAGAGCGCCGCTAATTGTACATCCATAGGAGACTGGAGTAAATGCTCTATTTATCACAATGGTTTCAACTCTACACAATTCTGTAATTTTCCTTTTCAGTAGTAAATGCTCCTTTTCGGTAGATTTGTTCAAAGAGGTTGGATCTAAAAATAGCCTATACGGGAATGGGTTAAAGAACTCAAGACAACATTTATTGTGTCTACACATTTAAGCTTATTAGATACGACCAAACACAGATATGTGATATCTCAAATTAGATTGTCTTCTCATAAACTTTTGATAGAAGTAGGTCGACATAGAAAGATATTGAGGAATGAAAGACTGTGTCAATTTTGTGAATTAAATGACATAGAAGACGAATACCATTTTATATTAGTACATGTATGTCCTAAATATGATAACGTTAGAAAACATATATAGATCAAATTATTTATGTCGAAGACCGAGCAGGTTCAAACCTAATGAATTGTTGAACAGTACAAAGAAAACTGTTTTAAATAAATCAGCTACATACTGCATAAAAAGTTTTAAATGCAGAGATAATGAATTAATCTCATAGTACCATTAGTTATACAACACATTATGCAATGTATTTGAATAATTAATACATGTACAAGTACATGTATGCCTGACCAATGTATAAATATATA
The DNA here is from genome assembly GCA_963576725.1 of Azorinus chamasolen. Classification (NCBI taxonomy): domain Eukaryota; kingdom Metazoa; phylum Mollusca; class Bivalvia; order Cardiida; family Solecurtidae; genus Azorinus; species Azorinus chamasolen. The sequence continues at coordinate 56,928,959 of OY755249.1, forward strand.
TTTGTATATACAACCGAATAAATAGTCTGATCTGTTATGTACTAATCAAACTATTGATAGGTAAAATCAGGCTATTGTGACACTAACTAAACCATCGATATGCAAAAACAACACAGTTTGACTGTTGTGACACTAATCAAACTATATATAGGCAAAAACAACACATTTTAACTGTTGTGAAACTAATCAAACTATCGATATGTAAAAACAGCACAGTTTGACTGTTGTGATACTAATCAAAATATCGATAGGTAAAACCGGCACATTTTGACTGTTGTGACACTAATCAAACTTTTGATAGGTAAAAACAGTAAATAAAGATTAACCATTTGAACGCTGAATTTTAGAGTGGAATAGTCCACCAGTATTAAACGATAGAGTCCGTTCAGTATGATCGGCATAATCTTGCTAGAGGATTCTGAATGACAAACAGTGCAGACCCTGGCCGGAGGGCCACTTTAAGGAACTCATGGTCAATGGTTTTACGGGATATTTACAGTTATCTAATATAAACCAACAACGTGTGTTATATGTCCAGTTTAAGAAACAGAGTTCAAAATGAAAAAATAGGTATATTTAACGCGAAATCGCTGGCGTTAACTCATAACATTGCATACGCCTTTGCAGCCAAAGTAGACTCAGATCAGACGGTTCCTATAGCAACCGCCTGATCAGGATCTGCTCTGTTTGTTATTCAAAGTCTCATAGCAAGTTCAAAACTTTCATAATAAATGGAATTTATAGTGCAAATCTGATGAGCTATTCCACAATGAAACTCATCGTTAAAATGGCTGAAAACTAGTACCCAGGGGTACATGTATTCACCTTTGTGCTTGGTTGATGTCGGAAATATACAGTAAAAACCCTCTAAACCGGACGTAAATTTTAGTATAAATATTGGTCTTGGAGACAGGTGACAGCTTAATGCAGGGTGAAAGTCATTCAGAAAGCTCCTAGAAGAGCTTTCTGAATGCCTTTCACCCTGCATGAAGCAGCCACCTGCATAAAAGTATCTAATTTTTTCTGTACTAGAATTCCGGTTTAGAGAGGTTTTACTGTAAATACATATATCAAAAGAGATGATGTTTATGCAAGCTCATATTACTTCCGTGTCCTGTTAAAGCTACTATAATATACACTCGTGCATTTGCAGCGTTACAAGTGTGCATTCTTTGTCTTATACAGCCTGCACACGATACAGCGACCATCTTAGTTCTCACAGAAAATGTCGTATCAAAAATATCGTTGTAATGAGCATTAACTAATTTACTGCTAGATTATTTTTAGACCCAAATTCTTTGAAACAATCTACCGAAAAGGAGCATTGACTAGAGAAAAGGAAAACTTCAGAATTGTGTAGTTTTGAAACCACTGTGATAAATAGAGCATTTGCTCCTATGGAGCAAATGTTCTATTTATCACAATGGTTTCTAAATGTGACTTTTACAGAGGCGCCAAAATGCGTCACTAGGAGGGATTGTGTTAACTCATTTACTGCTAGATTATTTATTGACCCAAGTTCTTTGAATAAATCTACTGAAAAGGAGCATTTAATAGAGTTCTAGAATTGTGTAGAATTAATTGTTGTTAATCACAATGGTTTCACAAAATGTGTTAAGGTATATACATGTAGTAACGCCCCTCTAAACCGGACCTTCAAATTAGCATTTATAATGGTCTATAAGACAGGTTGCAACTTAACGCTGGATAAAAGTCATACAGAAAGCTCCCCTAGAATCTTTCTGCATGACTGCCATCCTGCATTAAGCAGCCATCTACCTAAACATATCTGAATTCTTCTTTACTAAAATTTCGGTTTAGAGAGGGTTTACTGTATATATTTCCACAATTCGCGTCAGTATAACGAATATTCCGTTATATCGAATGTCGTTATATCGAGTGTTCACTTAGTATCCGTTTTTTCCATAAAGATGGCGGCTTGGTTGTATCATGCTTAACCCTTAGTCTTCTAAAGATAAATCTGGTTCCATGCTTATAAAACATTTTAGTTAAGTTATAACATGTACCATTCTTAAAATGCAGTCAATGAATTTGTTATAGATGAAATTTAGATTGATGAGGTAGATGGTTAGACAGATTAGATCTAATTATTACAGAGGCATACAGAAGAAAAGATAATCTGGCCAATAAAAAGCTTGAGAACAAACTCAGACCCAACTAAAAAGCTTTATAAGCATGGACCCTGAGCTTCAGATGTCTGCTCAAACTCTGCTCTGCTACAAGTTACACTTACTTTTGTTTCACAAAATCATTTGAGAAACTATTGACCGAGTGTCAAACAGCTTGGATTATGTCGAGAAGCCAAGTTACCCGGCGTCTCGTATGGATGAAAGCTGTTTGCGAAGGCCAGTCAGGTCGCGCTTAGCAGGCTAAGAGTTAATAATGAACTGGAAGACAAATCTCTAGTACATGTAACTCGTCTAAAACCTGCTCAAGTACAGTAAACTCTCTATACAGCTATCACTTTAACCGTGTTCCTCAGGAATACTCACGTTAGAAAATTGGACATCATCAATATTTATTAGCTGAATTTTTAAAAACCAGTGCCATTTAAACACAGAATGTGTGGCTATTGCAGAAACTGTATAATCAGATCTATCTATAACATTCCCTAAGCAAACATAGTAAACTCTGATTAGACGGCTCCTAAGGAACCGTTTGATCTGGGTCTGCTCAGTTTGCAAATGCGTAAAAGGGCGTCTTTATCAGGTATTGGGTTCTTGGTTTATAAGGCAGGTGGTACAATGTAGTTAATTACAGGACCAACGTGATCAGGAGCCTTCTCTTATGATGTGCGTTCAGACAATTGCTTTTAAAGACACCACATTATGTGATCGCTAAGTAAAGGTTATACAGTAAAAACCCTCTAATGCGACCACCAAAAAGATGTATAAGTATGGATCTTAAATGCAGGTGGTAGTTTAATGCAGGTCGAAAGTTATGCAGAAAGCTCCTGTAGGAAAAAGATATATAAGCATGGGTCTTAAATGCAGGTGGTATCTTAATGCAGGTCGAAAGTTATGCAGAAAGCTCCTGTAGGAGCTTTCTGCATTACTTTTGACCTGCATTAAGAAACCTCCTGCTTTTAAAGACATTTATTTCGATTCATAAATTGGTCGCATTAGAGGGGTTTTACTGTACTATACATTGTTTAATATGACATGTGTCCTTGAGCTGTTTTCATCGTATTTGACTGTTTTGACAGATTGCTAAAGATAAACTGAGGTATTCATTATTGCTAAAGATAAACTGAGGTATTCATTATTCATACATTTGTTAAAACTTGTTTTCATGTGAATCTCCTCGCGTGAACAAACATCTCCTGTGATTTGTAAACAGTTCAATCTCTATATATACATGTACTCCTATACGCGCATCTGCTAACAGAGTAGACCTAGATCAGACAGCTCCCATATGAACTGTCTGATTGGAGTGTGCTTTCGTTTTTTTATGGAATAATATACATGTATACAGTAATTCTAGTTGAGAATTAAACGTCCGCTTTTACTGTATAACTGATCTACCCTTGTCCATAATGGCAATATAAACATTCACCTAATTAATACTCATGATCATTAATTTTGCATTAACTAAATGATGAAGAATATATTTAGTAATTTACACACGCCACAATTGTGGCTCCAACAGCGTTGTATTCAGAAAAGGTAACAACTGCATCAATTTACATACAGTGAAATGCGACCATCAAAAGTAGGTATAACTCTGGGACTTTAATACATGTGGTAGCTTAATGCAGGACGGAAGTAATGCAGAAGTTCCTGCATGAAACAACCACCTGCTTATAAAAATACATATTTTCATTTATAAAGTGCTCGCTTTAGAGGGGTTTTGCTGTACAGAGTTTCACCTTGACCAGTATAGAATATTTAAGGTTACCTTAGAGATGTACACACATATGTACACGTGTGGTTAGTTCTAAAACCGTTGTACAGTAAAACCTCTCTATAACGGACACTAAATTACATCAAGTATTTTGAAGGCAGGTGGCTGCTTAAAGCAAGGTGAAAGTAAAACAGAACGCTCCTATAGGAGCGTTCTGTTTTAATTTCACCGTGCTTTAAGCAGCCACCTGTCCTAAATACCAACTAATTAAACACAATTTAGTGGCCGTTATAGAGAGGTTTTACTGTAGTTTGTAAAATCGGTCAGTAAATCCCTAGATAAAAGTCAAGTCGGCTTATAAAACGCAAAGTTTGAGTTTCGTGTGCAACTAAGGAATGGCCATGTTTTGTCCACGTGTTGAATATTTGTCTATACCAAAATATTGCTTTAGTAGTATAATTATGTAATAGATACAGTACGAGTCTTACTACCAACGTGTCTTCTTACAACCGTTATCAGGACAGTTTGTTCGCATGACCGAAGACGTGTCCGAGGCGTAGCCGAGGACACTTGTCTGAGGTCATGCGAACAAACTGTCCTGATAACGGTTGTAAGAAGACACTTTGGTAGTAAGACGAGTACGTGTATCTTACTTGTACGACAGTACGTTGTAGACTTTTAATTTTGATTAAAAATGAATAAAAATGAATATTTCACAAATGAGTACAAAATGTTTTCCCCTTGGTTCACCCAATTCAAATCCTAGGTAGATAGGTTTTAACCACAAGAATCACGTGCGTACAAAAGTGTCCACTTACAACCGTTATCAGGACACTTTTTCAATAGCTTTGCTGGGGGTCTGTCGTACAAAGTTTTTTTTATATCTACTGAAAAAAATCAACACGTGTTGAATTAAACTTTTTGCTTAGAAATTCCAATGCCAAGAATTCCGGGAAAATTACGAGAGAGGACCGTGGGCCTGCCGGAGGCTGGACTTCCTACTACAGGGGTTACATCTCGTGTTGGTACGGCCGTGCAGGCAGTCAGGGGCCTTCGGCGGCGATTTGTACAGACCGGGAGTACAAGCGACATATCACGGATCGGCAGACTGTACGTGACGAATCGAACCAAAGACCGTTATATCTTGAACCAGCACCTACGAGACCACTTTCGAACAGCAACAGTTACAGCTGCTATAAACCCCTGTACCCGTAACGACCGGATTACAGCCCAAATCGTGTAGGAGCTGTCAGATCTGGGTCTACTCTGTTTGCAAAGGCATAGAAAGACGTATATATGGAATACAGGGCTAGAATCAGATACAGGCTTTTGCACCATACGTATTTGTTGTCTGCTGCAATTTCCCCAAATTTCTTTTGTTAAAATATATCAGAAGGTCAAACGGTTTGGATCCTGAAGAGACGCGCGGTCGGTGAATTACTCGATGTCTCAGATGGGCACAACCTATGTGCATTTGTTACATTTATCATAATTTTTTTTAACCCTTTCGGCGCCAAATTTCTAATTGTCGTCTGCAATCCAAGTTTGTTAAATCATTCAGTAAAATAAGGAAATGAGATAAATAAATGCAAAGTTTTAAAGCAAATATATAGAAATAGAGATTGAGACAAATAGTGAAGTCCCTGATCAGATGCTGCCTTGAAAAGGCGGCGTCTGATCTGGGGCCGCACTATTTTATTCAGGGAGCCAATAGTGCCTACCGTGTACACCCCCAACCCCCACACACACCCTAGACTTTTTTTCATGGGTACCAAAATGTTCAGAAAAGTGTCCTGAATCAGAATCGCGAATATACTCAAACTTAACTTCTTTTAGGCTATGTGTATTTTAACCGTTTCCATGGCAACCCCCCAGTTTTCGTAATGATGACCCATACCTACAAATTCGCCAATATCACAGCCAGTTTTTGTCCTAAAACTATAAAACTGGTACCAAATGGAAGATAAGACATTGTGCTTTTACTTCAAACTTGTGTTTTTAATTACCTTATTTGTATACTCATGAATATTAATGAAAACATTAAAAATAGTTAAAAAAAAGTATAGAAATAACGTAAACCTTTCATTTTTTTTATCCTACAAATACCAGAAAATAACTTCAAATGCAATTTAACATGATGACAAAAAACCCAGGAAACAGAATATCTAGTTTGAGGACCATAGCATTAATTTTAAGCACCATTTTCACCGTTTCCATGGCAACACCCAAGTTTTCGTAATGATGGTCCCTACCTGCAAAATCGTCCATATTATTATTATTATTATTATTATTATACCACATTTATATAGCGCTCTTTTCACACAGGATATGTGCGTTCAAAAGCGCTGTACATGGATGAAATCAATAATCGGAACGAACCACATATCACAGCCGGTTTTTGTCCAAAACCTATAAAACTGGTACCATATTGGAGATAGGACATTGCTTTTTATTTCCAGTTTTTTTTTAAATTACCTTATTTGCATACTCATGAATATTAATGAGAACCTTAACAATAGTAAAAACAATATAGAAATAACGTAAATAATGTAAACTATTCACTTTCTATCCTACAAATATCAGAAAACAATTTTAAATGCAGTTTAACCTGATGACAAAATCCTCAGAAAACAAAATATCAAATTTGAGGACCAAAAATTTAACTCTAAGTAAATTTTTAATGTTTCCATAGTAACCATTCATTTCATTCTGTTCACACGGTTTTGTTAGTCGACACCTACCTGCAAAAATCTTCCATATCACGGTAAGTTTATGTGCTAACTGTATAAAACTGGTACTGAATTAAAGCTAAGACATTGTGCTTTGGTTTAAAGGCTATACTTAGGCATTACCTTATTTGCATACACATGAATATTAATGAGAATAATTAAAAAATAGCAAAAAATACAGAAATAACGTAAACCTCTCAATTTTTATCCTACCAATATAAGAAAACAACTTCAAATGTAGTTTAAATTGATGACAACATACTCAGAAAGCTAATCATCTGAATTGATACCCAAACAATGAACTGTAAGTAAGATTGTTACGGTTTCCATGCTAACCGATCCTTTCACACATTTTGGAAATTTGACATCCAACTGTAATACTCTGCTAGATCTCAGTTATTTTTTATGAATCATGAAATCAATTGTTACAAACATAGATATGAGGTATTGGTTTAATAGTAAATATTACTTTTCTGATATAAACTAATTTGCATATGTATGAATATTTATGAGAACAGTAATAGATGTTGAAATTTTCGAAGGACACCAGTCTTTCTCTTATAAAGCAAACACAAGTGCAAAATGGTTAGCTAAAGTTTACTATGATCACTGAATATCACCAATATTATTAGATAAATAAATTTGGGACAAATTATATAGCACTGATGGTGATATATCTGTTTCCTAGGCAACGATTCTAACCTCATTGTTCATGTTACAGAGTGTTTAAATACCTGCAACATATAAAGATATTGCTGCCTTCTTTGGCGATAATTATAAATGATATAAACATATACCCGGTAAATGATATATGAATCTTAATGTTTGGTTCACTTTATGCAAATTACCTTATTTGCATCCTCATGAATATCAATTAGTGATAAGGAAACAAAGAGAAACAATATTGAAAATAACATGTTTGGCAGTATGCCGAACACAACATTACACCATTCTCCAAATATAGCTTGCAATGATAAATGTACCTTTTGGTCAGAAATAAATGAATTTTAATTCTAAAACTGTCTAAATGATGTTAAAGGGCATGTATACATCTAGTAAGGGTTAATACCACTCTCTGCTTTAAAGCACATTTACAGAAAACTTCTTTGAGTTCGCTCGTATGCCGACTCAACAAAAATTGTTGAGTGATATCTCACTTAACCCTTTACCAGCTGAATATTCATGTTAGAAATAATGACATCATGGCTATTTATTAGCTCATTTATAAATTGACGGTCTGACTCTCAGAGCATACCTTAATTAGAGGTTAAAATGGAACTGTTTATATTGGATCTTCTCTGGTAATACTCTGATAAGAGCTAGGTCAAGATGATAACATTGCTGTTGAATGTCTGTGGAGCATACCCTTATTATAGGCCACAGTGTAATCATATAAATGTATGTTGATTGACTGTCAGAGTTACATGTTGACAACCATTCTTCTCTAAAAAAGGGGAAATGTCTGGGTCGGGAAAGAGATCTCTTCCAAAGTATCAACTGGTCTGAAGAGTTAAATTCTTCAGATGTGCTGTATTAAGCAGGCCCTACAAGGGGGGTAATGTTCCCATATCAACATTGCGAAGTGCATCTGTTGGCTTATCTTCACACTTTTCCTTAATCTTAAACAATATCAATTCATTCACAGAGTGAAATCTAGGGTTGCCATACATTGCATGCGTAAATTCATCCAAGTCTTGCACAAGATCTCCAGACACATCCCAAGAGTTGCACAAACCTACTAATGGTTTTATAAACATTGGATTCTTTTCAATGGTCTTAGTGGGTGTCAAATGTTCTCAGCCATTGAATGCACTTGTAGAATCACAGCCACAGTACAAATGGAGACCCAGAAGTGCTGATCGGTAATCTTCTGTGTATGCTTGGGCAACTTCTGACATGTTTATTATTTTTTGATGATTGCCTGAGCCAGTATCAAGCAAGACAGTAATACCTTCAAACATGTTAATGTAATACAGAAGAATAAAGATTATATCACTGTCTGGAGTTCGAAGATGAACAGTTTTGTAGCCTTGTTCTTTTGCATGCATGGTGTAAAGAACGATCCTTGTATCAGTTTCTTCCTGTGTTGAATTCAGGGCATCAAGACTGTTTCGCACTGTTGATATACCATAATCTGGCGAGAACTGGTTAGGCTCACCGCCAATAATGTGAAAAAACATTTCTGCCTTGCAGCTTCTAAGCGTAAGGAATCAAGGAATTGTAGCAATTATTAGTGGTTCACAAAGACTCACTATGCAGATTGATATAGGTGAGCTGATGCAGAATCTGCTGACACCAGTTCCCTTCGGTATTGGCACGGCTGATGATGGCTTAGCAAGACAGACAAATCAAAGGGTCTTAAAACACAACACAGTCGCACCAGTTCTCGACAGATGATGGTATATCAAAAGTCAAAATAGTCTTGCTACCCTGAATTCAACACGCTCACTGGCTTTATGGGCTTTAAAATCACTGACATTTTAAAAACAATAACAGAAGATTGTTTGGGGTATCATATAAGTACTTGGCTTTCAACAGTTACCATGGAAGCAGTGCATGGTCATTTTGGTAACAGTTTTAGACATAAAATTTATTTATTCATCACCAAAAGGTACATTTATTATTGCATGCCATATTTGGAGCATGGTGTAATGTTGTGCTCGGCATACTGCGCAACATATTATTTTCAATATTGTTTCTCTTTGTTTTCTTATCACTAATCAATATTCATGAGGATGCAAATAAGGTAATTTGCATAAAGTGAACCAAACATAAAGATTCTTACATCAACTACCGGGTATATGTTTATATCATTTATAATTATCGCCAAAGTAGGCCGCAATATCTTTGTATGTTGCAGGTATTGTATTTAAACACTCTGTAATATGAACAGCTAGTAGACTTCCCGACCAGACAGCAAAACACCCTGGATTTGATTTTCTCCAGCCACCCTACTTTCAAAGTCAAATGCAAGCCCTTACCACCAATAGGGCAGAAGAGTGACCATGACATAGTCTTACTGGATACTGCACATCACCCACATCGAACAAGGCTACCTCGAAGAAAAATTTTCCTTTGGAAGAAAGCATAGAAGAAAGGTATCAAGGAATACTTCAAGAAATTCAGCACTTCCTTCTCCATGCAGTGTTTTCAGAACATAGATGCCATGTGGTCTTCATTTAAAGCTGCCGTCACTGCTGCAGTAGAGCAACATGTCCCAACCAAGATGACTAGCACTAGACAAACACATCCATGGGTGGACACAAAGCTACGAAGAGCCATGCGTAGGAAGCAGAGGGCCCACTGGAGAGCCAAGAAGACAGGCAAGCAAAAAACACTGGGAGAAATACAAGAAACTACAGGCAGAAGTCCAAAGAAGCACTAGGGCAACAGAGCGCTCCTATGTTCAGCAAGTTATTTGTGCAGACCTGAAACAGAATCCCAAGCGCTTTTGGTCTTACGTGAAAAGCAAGCGTCAGGAAGATGAAGGGGTATCAGCCTTGCTAAACAAGGAAGGCTTCCTACAGAGCGCTAGCCAACAAAGAGCCAATATACTCAACGAACAGTTCCAGTCTGTTTACACACGAGAGAACATAGAAGAAATGCCAGACAGAGGTCCAAACCCGTTCCCGAAAATGAAGGACATCAAAATCAACCCGGAAGGAGTGAAGAAATTACTATGTAACCTGAATATATCTAAAGCACTGGTCCAGACAGTATCCCAACATTCATCCTTCAGGCAGCCTCAGAGGAAATTACACCGATCCTGTCGAGTATATTCCAAGCTTCACTTGATACAGGGACAGTACCAACAGACTGGAGAGAAGCATTAATAGTACCAATCTTTAAAAAGGGCGACAAACATCTAGCCTCGAACTATAGACCAGTCTCACTAACATCTGTTACATGCAAGGTTCTAGAGCATATCGTACACAGCAGCATCATGAAACATTTCCAGAACCACAGCATACTCTGTGACAACCAACATGGTTTCAGAAAGAAACGATCTTGCGAAACCCAGCTAAACACTACTATCCAAGGTATCGCCAGCAAACTACGTACAGGGAAAGACCAGGTGGACATCATTCTGCTAGACTTTGCGAAAGCATTCGACAAAGTCCCACATCGCCGTCTCCTGCAAAAACTACAGTTCTATGGGGTGTCTGGGTCAACACTTCACTGGATTGAGTCATTCCTGAGCTACAGAAGCCAACAGGTTATACTCGAAGGCCAAGCATCTGAAAAAGCTGACGTTATTTCTGGAGTCCCGCAAGGTACTGTTCTGGGCCCTCTATTATTCTTGGCATTTATCAATGACCTTCCTGAATACACCAAGTCGGACACCCGTCTCTTTGCAGACGATGGACTACTATACCGACACATCAGAAGTCCAGATGATGCCAGAATTCTCCAGGAGGACTTGGATGCCCTATGCAAGTGGGAAGAAATATGGCAGATGAGGTTCCATCCAGAAAAGTGACAGGTCATCAGCGTTTGTACAAGTCCCAGGTTTGCACGTACAACACAGTACAACTTACATGGTCATATCCTGGAGAAGGTAGATAGTGCTAAATATCTCGGAGTTACAATCAGCAATGATCTTTCTTGGACCAAGCACATAGATAATGTGAAAACAAAAGCAGCTAAGACTCAAGGCTTTCTGAGACGAAATCTCTACAATGCTACCAAAGAAACAAGACAAGCAACATACTCTGCCTTCATCACACCCACACTTGAATATGCATCAACAGTTTGGGACCCCTACCTCAGATCTGACATGGACAAACTAGAGAGCGTTCAGAGACGAGGAGCAAGATTTGTCCTTGGAAACTACAGAGACAGGAGCCCCGGCTGTGTGACTAGCATGCTTCAGAGTCTGGACTGGAAACCACTGGCTGAAAGAAGAAAGGAGCAGAAAGGATACAGCACAGCTTGGTTGATGTAACACCTGACCCAGTACTTCGCAGAAATGATAGTAGAACAAGAGGGGCCATGCGACTATACCAACCTTGCGCCCAAAATAGGGTTTATAAACATTCTTTCTATCTAAGGACAATACAGGATTGGAACCAACTCCCTGTATTTATCACTGACATGACCAGCATAGAGGGTTTCACAGCGGCTATAAAATCTGCTGCTGTCACCTCTACATACTAATGCCAGATTCTGCTGTACATAGTTTTATCTATACAAAGTCGATTTTTTAACTTTATGGAAAAAATTTAAGGCAACTATCTTGTTTAACTGTTTTTAAACCTATATCTGAGGTCAACTATACAGTCTAAGTAGACTCCTGACCTAATTTTGGAAGAAGAAGAAGAAGAAGAACAATGAGGTTAGAATCGTTGCCTAGAAAACAGACATATCACCATCAGTGCTATATAATTTGTCCCAAATTTATTTTATCTAACAATATTGGTGATATTCAGTGATCATAGTAAACTTTAGCTAACAATTTTGCATTTGTGTTTGCTTTATAAGAGAAAGACTGGTGTCTGTCGATAATTTCAACATCTATTACTGTTCTCATAAATATTCATACATATGCAAATTAGTTTATATCAGAAAAGTAATATTTACTATTAAAGCAATTCCTCATATCTATGTTTGTAACAATTGATTTCATAATTCATAAAAATTAACTGAGATCTAGCGGAGTATTACAGTTGGATGTCAAATTTCCAAAATTTGTGAAAGGATCGGTTACCATGCAAACCGTTACAATGTTACTTACAGTTCATTGTTTGGGTATCAATATAGATACTTAGCTTTCTGAGTATTTTGTTATTAATTTAAACCACATTTGAAGTTGTTTTCTAATATTGGTAGGATAAAAATTGAGAGGTTTACGTTATTTCTGTATGTTTTGCTATTTTTTAATTATGCTCATTAACATTCATGTGTATGCAAATAAGGTAATGCCTAAGTATAGCCTTTAAACCAAAGCACAATGTCTTAGTTTTAATTCGGTACCAGCTTTATACAGTTAGCACATAAACTTACCGTGATATGGAAGATTTTTGCAGGTAGGTGTCGACTAACAAAACCGTGTGAACAGAGTGAAATGAATGGTTACTATGGAAACAGTTAAAAAGTTACTTAGAGTTAAAATTTTGGTCCTCAAATTTGATATTTTGTTTTCTGAGGATTTTGTCATCGGGTTAAACAGCATTTGAAATTGTTTTCTGATATTTGTAGGATAGAAAGTGAATAGTTTACACTATTTACGTTATTTCTGTATTGTTTTTACTATTTTTAAGGTTCTTATTAATATTCATGAGTATGCAAATAAGGTAATGTTAAAAAAACAAGCTGGAGATAAAAGCACAATATCCTATCTCCCATTTGGTACCAGTTTTATAGGTTTTGGAGAAAAACTGGTTGTGATATGGGCGAATTTGTAGGTATGGGTCATCATTACGAAAACTGGGGTTGCCATGGAAACGGTTAAATACACATAGCCTAAAAGAATTTAAGTTTGAGTACATTCGCGATTCTGATTCAGGACACTTTTCTGAACATCTTGGTACCCATGAAAAAAGTCTAGTTGTGGTGGTACACGGTAGGCACCATTGGCTCTCTGAGTATTTGTCGTGGTGCATTTATGCGACTGCGGCGGTGAAAGGGTTAATACATAAATTTATCTTATAAAACAGCATTTAGCCTTCCTTCTCCTGATCGCGGCCCGACTCGCATTGCAAACAGTTTTGATATATTTTTGAGACTCGATATTACACCAGCACCCATGCTGTTTGACAATATTTATTGAAAAGCTTGAATGATTCAAATGGAAGTAAACACTGCAACAAGTCAGAGTAGCCATAATCTTTAACCCACTCCTCTCATATAACCACTTTTCTCACGTCTTTGCAAGCAGAGTAGAGCCGTAGGAGCCGTCTGACCAGGATCTGCTCACTTTGCTTATAAAACTATACAAGTTTTTATACAGTTTTTATATATATCATTTTTTTTATAAAAATCAAGTTATTGGATAGTGGTGAAGTGATCAACTCATGCATTAGAGGAAATGATCAAAGCATTATACAGTAAAACTCTCTATAACGGCCACTAAATTGTGTTAATTAGTAGGTATTTAGGGCAGGTGGCTGCTTAAATCAAGGTGAGGAGCGTTCTGTTTTGCTTTCACCTTGCTTTAAGCAGCCACCTGCATTTAACACAAAATACTTATGGTAATTTAGTGGCCGTTATAGAGAGGTTATACTGAAACAGTTTTACCCAGATGAGACATAGCACAGTGCGGCGTCTCACCATAATCCAAATTGTTTCGCACTTATCCATATTTTTGCAAAGAAATGGGAGACAAGTCGATTTAAGAATTTAAGCAGACGGCAATTTAATGACCTAAGCGCGCAAAGAGTAAAGAGAACAGTACTTACTTTCACCCTTTCCAGAGTAACTGTACATAGCACTGGCGACTGGATTTATCAGAGACAATCCTAATAACAAGGTCACTGTCCACATTGTTTCGTCTTGTTTAGTGTCCCGGCTATAATGTGCATGTTTTATGCGCAAATCTTAGTTTCAGATCAGGATATACGAGTAAGTATTCGACCATATCCGAGCGGGCCAATCAGCGCTCTTTAAACATTTTACCTGATGAATATTCATGTACGAAGTTATGATGTGATGAATAGTTATTATCTAACCTTTCACAATGGTACATGGACACGGGAATTTTTATTTTGCCAGAAACTGCAGAAACACATCTAAATAATTTCTTAATCAAACAGAGCAGATACTGATCAGACAGCTCATTCAGATGTCGTCCGGTCTGGGTCTAGTCTGTTTACAAAGACCCAAAATGTGTCTCTATGAGATAAAGGATGAACCCTTTCCTTTATATAAACGCCTTTTCACGCATTTGCAAATAGAGTAGACCCAGATCAGACAGCTCCTTTGGAAGCCGTGTAATCAGGGTCTGTTGTGTTTACTTATAACGTGATAAAGATATGATTAAAGGTTATGTCAAATAAGTAAACGTCACATAATAAATATCAGCCAATAATTATTCGTGACGTTATTGTTTTACTCTATTAAGGATTAAGTAGCACGTGTGTTTATATTGCAGCACGTGACAGAAGGAAAACACGAACCTCAGATGAGTTTCATATAGTAAAAACCATCTAAACCAGACGTCCAATCTGGTATAACTATCGGCCTTTGAGATACATGGCAGCTTACTGAATGATGAAAACCTCTAGGAGTTTTCTGCGTGACTTTTACCCTGCATTAAACAGGCGCCTGCTTAAAACATTCCATCATATTGACGCATTTTGACGTATCTATAAAAGTCACATTTTGCACATAGGAGCAAATGCTCTTTTTATCACAATGGTTTCAAAACTACATAGTTCTATTTTTTCCTTTTCTCTAGTAAATGCTCCTTTTCAGTAGGTTTATTCAAAGAGGTTTGGTCTAAAAAAAAGCCTATGATGTAACGGGTCAAAAGTACCTAAATTCTTCTTTACTAGAATTCTGGTTTAGAGAGGTTTTACTATACTACCAAATATAGGATGGGTTATTACATATTGCACGTTATCGCACGTAGAACGTTCTCCTAGATGTAAATATTAACTCTTATCACACTCTCCGCATCCTGATTCAAATTTGTAAACAGTTTGGATCCAAACGAGACCCTGCATGAGTAATTCACCGTCTCAGGATGGATTCAATCTCTTTGGTACTCAGTCAAACATTTCTTAAAACGTTTAATAATACTTTCTCACAAGTGACCAGATCCAAAGTTGGGCAAACCTTTCTTTACAGCTGGGTAAGTGATAAAGCGCACATTTCATCAAAAGCATTGGTGCAAATCAAGACGAACAAGTACTCCTATATCTGTCATACTCAAATTTATGACAGAATTTGATACAAGCACGCCGGTGTGTCTGTTCATTTCAATAAAATACATGACGATTTTGAATTCCTGTGATAACATTTCGTGATCCTCTCGTAATGCTACTATTGTAAAGGACTATAATGGAAATATGGAAAATGTATGTCCTTTTTCGTGTTATCCTTGATATTAGTGCGCGTTTCGTGGCGTTTTGTTTGTTGCTCTTTGCTATTTTTGTCATTTGATGTACACTTTTTACCGAAATGAATATATCCCTCTGCACAATCCATTCCTATATTATTTATATCAACCATTGTTGAACCGTATATGTCACAGATAGAATATGTAACACGTGTGTGATATATTCGACCGTAAAAATCACACTTGCCAAATGTGTCATATTCGTCTGCTCGGTATGACAGTAAAACTCACAAACGTATACATGCATGTCACATACGTTGTGAAATAAAACAATTACCATCATTCACCATCACCATCATCGTCATCATCATCATCATCATAAGCATCATCATCATCATCATCATCACCACCACCAGCACTACCACCACCACCAGCACCATCATCATCATCATCATTATCACCACCACTACCCCCAAAATTAAGTATAATCAGCATCATGCTATCAATACGACCAGAATGGCGATCATTATCATGATGCCAACCATCATCATCATCATCATCATCATCATCATTATCATCAATCATCATCATCATCATCATCATTAGTGATCAACGTCTGTTTTTGTATGCATTGCTTCATTTACTTTAACAGAAATAAGTATATCCATCTATAACATTCAGGTTGTTAACCTGTTTTTGCCTAGTGTTAGTTCACACACAAGGCAAACATTGTAGACAATACCAAATAATCCTCTGATCAGGTTCTATACAGTGTGCATCATATTTCCACGGCAGTGTGTAGGAAATTTTATACAAATAGAAATTAGACTCACTCAAATTACCCATTTGGACCAGCTTACTAGATATAAGAGTTACATTACAGTAAAAACTCGATACTACGAACACTAGATACTACGAACACTCAAATACGTACCACTATTGATCTTTAACACAGGTGGCAGCTTAATGCAGGGTGAAAGTCACGCAGAAAGCTCCTCTAGGAACTTTCTGTATGCATTTCACTCCGCATTAAGCAGCTACCTGCGTACTAAGACATAAATTACTCCTACTTTGTGTTGTGTGGTGGTCTAGTGGTAACGCGCTTGACTACCAATCCGGAGGTCCGGGGTTCAAATCCCGGTCCCTCCCGAAAATTTCACCTTTCAGTGTCTCCCACCCGCACCTCCTCTCCACCCAGAGGTTAAAATTGGTCCCTGTGAGGGTCACTAGCCGGCACTGCGGCTGCATGATTACGCCATATGTTAGCAGTGCTCAATATTGTAGGCCAATGACTCATTGACCATTGCAGAACTTTAATGTACAGTCGGCTGAGCGATCCTTCGGACTGAAAGTAGACTATAACTAGGTAATTTTACTAAAATTTCGTAGTATCGGGTTTTGACTGTATATAAATTCTAGGTACAGTGAAGATCAGGTACAGTGAAGATCAATATTTTGAGGGGAATTATTAAGTATTATTTAGAGTAATAAGGAATTGAAAAATTGGGTTGCATTTTTTCTGAGACACCCTGTATAGGAACTTTTGGTATTGGGAGAAACTGTAGAGTCAGGTCTATGTTAAGTAAATAGAGCAGACCCTGATCAGACGACTTCTATAGGAGCTGTCTGATCTGGGTCTACCAAAAGGCGCGAAAAGGCGATTATATGAAGGAATAAGTCAATATATATACAAATTATAATAATCTGGAATATTCTCATTTCACCTGACGACGCACGTTTACATCTCTACCCATCTGCATAGACCACTGAAAAATAATTCCATCACTGGGTCTTGTGGACAGTAGGTAGCTTAAGGTTATACAAGGTTATGCAAAAAATATGAGCTTTCCAATGTCTGATTTACTTAATTTCTGAATTACCGAATTTCTCAATTAATCAAGTTCTGCATCAAGCTGGTGGCTTTAACCTTTTTCCTCATAAACTTTCATTTTAGATATAATGACTGTACAAGTATTTTATGTACAGTAAAACCTCTCTATAACGGCCATTAAATTACATCAAGTCTTTTGTGTTAAAGGCTGCTCTATATACCAACTGATTGACACAATTTAGTGACCGTTATAGAGAGGTTTTACTATACCTCTATTTATAATCGTACGATAGAACCTGTCTTAAGCGATCACCAGAAGATGTCTAAATGGGTATATAAGACAGGTATGTAAGGAACTTTCTGCATAACGTTTGTCCAACATTGAGCAACCGCTGTGTTCATTAACTTAATACCTCATAGGTTATTTTTAGATCCAACCTCTTAGAATAAATGTACCGAAAGGGGCATTAACTAGAGAAAAGGAAAACGTTTTATAATATTGTAATTTGAAACGATTGTGACAAATAGAGCATTTGCTCCTATAGGAGCAAATGCTCTATTTATCACAATGGTTTCATAAAGTGACATTTACAGGGCATCAAAAAGCGTCAATATGAGGTAATGGGTTAAATAAATGGCCGCTTTGGGCAGGTTCTGCTGTAGTATGAACAAGGGAATAGTTTATCATGACAGAAACTGCAGAACCATCTCTCTGTTATTTCTTACGCAAATAGAGCAGACTCTGATCGGACGATTCCTACTTGAGCCATTTGATCTGAATCTACTCTGTTTGCTAAGGGTTAAAGAGCACCAATGTTTATTCATTGTGGTCGATATAGAGACGGATGTACACGGTTTCCAGTGCAGCCGGCCTTAAACTGCTATCAGATGACGCAGTAAAAAGAGACGATAACACGTGCGCCATTATTCACCGAAAAGAAGACAAATCTCCTTTAACCCGTCACTCCATAAATGCGCCTTATTGTGCCGATGTAAACAGGGTAGATCCAGACCAGACAGCTTGCAAAGTAGCCGTCGGACCAGGGTAGTGTTTGTTTATGGAATGATATAGATTTGATTTTACTGTAGAGTTCCTGCCTTGGCATATGTCTTTGTTAATATACCATTTGAAAAATTACATTATTTAGTATTCTTGATGTCATTATTTCTTACATGAATATCCATGGGGTAGGGTTAAACCATTTCCCTCATATAAACATAGATGTTTTCACGCATCTGCAAACAGAGTAGACCCAGATCAGACGGCTCCAACAGGAGCGGTCTGATCAGGGTCTGCTCTGTTTGCTAATGGAATTTGATAGTACTGTTCTTTAGTTTCTAAAATGGTTACAATGTTACACCTTCCAAATTTCATTCTAGTTTGCCCAAGGCTATTCAGTAGGTATTGAAAATTGAACTAAATATAGAACAGGAAAAGGTTTAAATATAAAGATTAGGTTAACTAATACATTTCATCCCTTTCACAGTCGCTGGAAGGGCCCCGCTGGAAAGCGACTCACAGGGATCGATCCAATGGGCGAATCTGCCAGTTTGGACCCAGACGAAATGTCCAGTAACTCGACGTCACACCAGAATCCGAACTGTTTGATCGACGCATACGTTTTAGAGAAGTTATTGAAAGAAGGTCCCCTTTGAAACGCACAGCAAAAGACATTGTTTGCGTTTGAAAAGTAGGGGCGTCGTGTCTATAAGGGAAATGGTTAACCCATTCGGTGCCAGCATTGTCGTCTGCTGGGCATAGTTTCGTTTATTTTTAGTGTAAGTGTGTGCACTTCTTCCATTTTCTGTATAAAAAATAAACATAGTGTCAAACAGTTTAGATCCTGATGAGATCATCTGGATCCAAACTGTTTGCATGCGATATCATAAACCCGTCATTGTGGCACGGAAGGGGTTAATTAGATGGTTATACAAAACAAACTGTTTACTATATTCAGATATAAATTGTATGCAAAAAAAGTAATTTTGCACAAAACATTTCGTAACTGGATGCGTATCTGGTTTTATTAAGAACATTCATTTTATAAAGCTATTGACACAGAAGTAAACAGTTTAGATCCACGCGCCGGATTTAGTTTGTTTGCAATCCGAATCAGGTTTCAGTAGATACAGGTGCATATCCAAATACAGTAAAACCTCCCTACAACGGCCACTAGATTACCACAAGTAGTTTGTGTTAAAGGCATGTGGTTGCTTAAAGCAAGGTGAAATTAAAACAGAAGGCTCCTATAGGAGCGTTCTGTTTAACTTCCACCTTGCTTTAAGCATCAGCCTCTCCTACATACCAACTAATTAACACACTTTAGTGGTCGTTATAGAGAGGTTTTACTGTACTGAAATCGTCATTTCTCCACTAAAATCCTGTATTGTGAACACTCTATAAAATCGTCTCGAAGAGACGATTTTAAAGAGTGTTCACAATATAGGGTTTGATGGAGAAATAAAGGAGCTATTCTTAAAAATGTTTAAATTTACACATCTTATCTTGACATCTGTTTCAGCTCTAGCGTATTAATCAATCATTTCCCTTATAGTAACACCTTTGTTAACGGTGTACCTAGATCAGATCAGCTCTTGTAGTACCCCTTTGATATGGGTTTACTCCGTTTGCTTTATGGAATTCCATTATCACAGAGCTACACTAAAAACGTCATTTCTCCACCAAACCCTATGTATGTTGTGAACTTGTGGCCACTCTGTAGAATAGTCTTTTGGAGACGATTATAAAGAGTGGTCACAACAAAGAGTTTGGCGGAGGAATAAAGAAGTTATACTTGAAAATGCGTTAATTTACGCCTCTTATCTGAATGTCTGCTAATGATCTGATAATACAGGTTTCGTCTAAGCCAAAATATTCATGGAAAATGCATTATAAATATCAAGTTGATAAATATTCATAGAGTAACCAATTAACACATATAATTATGTTCATTAGGGAAGGGTTAAAGACATTGCCACAAACTACAGCTGAAATTGTTTTTTCTGTGTATGTTCTTGTAACCAGAAATCTATGAAGGCATGCTGCATCTGACGCGTAAATCTGGTTCCAATACAACACATAAATCTATTTATCCATAAATAGGCATTATGTTATCATATTGAAATGGTTTTCATACACGTCTGATTAAAAACAGCACAGCATTTTGGCATTTAATGCAACTCAAATGTAATATTTGTAAAAGTCCTTTGAAAATTAAGGCATGTTGCAAGAGATATTTTGACAAAAAGGCATGTTGCATGCGACATGCCTCAAATGCCTGGGGAAAACCCTGACCTAACATATGCGATAAGTTATACGGTGGTGTCTTTGTTGGCCAAAATCTTAACTCGTATCATATTATTAATTATCAGATTGCGTGTCGATGCTTTACTTATGGAAATGAATTTAAATTTAGGTAAACATCTAGAACATGACTTACTAAACAATATTAAACAAAATTGCTGAATAATTAAATATCCGTAAATATCATATTTAACCTGTCACCAGTGTATCAGCAGTTTAACTACCCCGGAGACAGAGACTCATAGTACTTGTTCCCCTGTTAATGAAAGAGAGTCGCGCTTCTAATGTTCAACTGCTGGAGTGTTTGCTTTCGATGTGAGAGTCGCAGGTTCGATCCAAGATTAGATTAAACAACTGATCGATGGCTTCTCCCATAGCGTTCAGTATACATGTATCAGTATATTGCTCGGACTGCTTGGCCTGGTGTCAAAATAATGTGACTGGTTGCAGGCTAAATATTCATCTGCGTATCAGTTTCCCAATGTGCACGCTAATCCATCCTCTCGTATAAACGTCTTTTCGTGTCTTTTCAGACAGAGTATAGCTCGAACAATTTGACCTGGACCCTGACCTACCTTATTTGCATAAATAAAAATTCGTAACATTGCACGGGTTTATCCTCGGCACCTGTCCCGGTAAGCAATTATGCATGGACACACTCGTGATTGTATGGTTTACACATGCACGGGTTTATTTCAGCGAGAATAAACATCACGATTTACCGGAGGAGTTTTATTTATACAGCGTCATCTCTCTCGTTATGTATTCTGCATAAAGGTGAGGGTCCAGGTCAAATTGTTCGAGCTATAGACCTTTATCAGACTGTCACATTTGGAGTCTTGACCAGAGTCTGCTTTGCTTGCTTATGAAATTATAATAGGTCTGACTCTACAGTTTCTACCAATACTCAATCATCCCGAGTTCATACATGCATACTACATGTACATGTCTATTTAAAAACTCAGTCAATAAATATTCATGATGTCATTATTTCGTATATTAATATTCCACATGCCAAAGGTGAAAGAACAAGAGGACCCAAACGCAGTTCTTGTGTATCCAACTCCCTAGATACAAACAAAGCCAACGGTAGCACTTAAAAATACCTTGTGGATATGAATGTAAGAAATAAAGACGTCATTAATATGTATAGTCTCATTATACTTTGTATAATGGTATATGAACGAAAACAAACCAGCCTTAGCTGAAACTGTAGAAGCATATGTACATTACTCCATAAGCAAACAAAGCAGACCCTGATCAAATGTCTAGCCTTGATCTACTCAGGTTGCAATGTTATATGGCGTCTCTACCAGGTACCAAGCAACTCTGTATACAGTAAAACCTCTCTATAACGGCCACTAGTTTACATCAAGTATTTTATGTTAAAGGCAGGTAGCTGCTTAAAGCAATGTGAAAGTAAAACAGAACGCTCCTATAGGAGCGTTCTGTTTTACTTTCACCTTGCTTTAAGCAACCACCTGCCCTAAATACCAACTAGTTAACGCATTTTAGTGGTCGTTATAGAGAGGTTTTACTGTATATACTGTAGACCGACTGGGATCTCAATGGTGCACAGCTATTTATGAAATAAAAGGTTCAGCCAGGTTGTACAAAACGATTTGCATGGCAAAATGATTTCACCAGATCGTCACGTGCTTTACAAGACCGGTAAAAGTTTAGTGTGAAAGGGATATACACTTCTCAGGGGAGGATCAAGGGTTTGGCGTGTATGACACACGGATCGTGTGTGTGCGTGTGCGTGTGCGTGCGTGTGTGCGTGCGTGTGTGTGTGTGTGTGTTTGTCTGTCTGTGTCTGTGTGTGTATGTGTCTGTGTGTGTCTGTCTGTATGTCTGTGTTTGTGTGTATGTGTATATGAGAGTTTGTGTATTTATGCGTTTGTACTTGTGTGCGTGCTAGCGTGCATGCGCATGTGTGTGTGCGTGCGTGTGTGTGCGTGTGCATGT
Source organism: Azorinus chamasolen (assembly GCA_963576725.1). Lineage (NCBI taxonomy): Eukaryota > Metazoa > Mollusca > Bivalvia > Cardiida > Solecurtidae > Azorinus > Azorinus chamasolen. The sequence goes on from OY755249.1 coordinate 56,951,653, forward strand.
GCGTGCGTGTGTGTGTGCGCGTGTGCGTGCGTGCGTGCGGCATTCTTTTACATTAAATGTTCTAGTTTTTCTAGTTTGCGACTGTTCATAATTATATTTGTTACTTCCAATCATACTTTTAAACTCTTTTTTGGCACTAACCATACTCTCTCTATTTTCTTCATACGTATCTTTTCTGAACAGACTGACGCATTCTCTTAAAAATTGGATCACAAATATCCTCCATACAAATATAGAGTTCTTTTAAATTTGCATTAAACTTTTCTGCAGTACATGACAATTTTATATAATTACATAAATTATCCATCTTGCTATAAAGTTCCTCTGAATGAAGAGAGCTTAAAGATAAAAGTACAAATACGAGTCATGCAGGAAACACCACATATAGAACAAACAGCCGTCCGAATAGCAACACCAGGCCCCGAGGTTATAAAGCTTAAAACAAACTCTGTGCTCAAAACTCAGAATTTTTCTCAGCTCAAAACACTTCAGCAAACATTTTATATATAGCCAGTTTTTGCATACATAATATTTACTGTAAAAATATGTCCGAATCAGGTTACTAGAATCAGTTAAAGCGTGTTATGTAAAAGGTATAGCCTGTAGTAGAAACTGAGTTTTGAGCACAGAGTTCGTTTTAAGTTTTATAACATCGGACTCTGAAAACACAGCAAATGTACATATCTACCAAAACCATAATGAGACGTGCAAATCCAGAACAAACAAACAACAGAGAGAATGTGGAAGTACCACCTTGGAACGGTCAGTGACAAAAGTCACTGGGGGTTAAACTAGTTTAGGGGCGCCAAACCTCACACTTATTCCATCCCCACCCTAAAAGGGAAACAAACGTAAAGAAACGTATCCCCTCTCTGACTAATCTACAACAACCGCGATGGCAAATACAGTGGTGAAGTGTATTTAAAACGAAAACATATTTAAGTGAAACAAACTGTATCCACCTATCGCTAGTGTACTCAATGATTGAGCTGCAAACAGAATAATTGTAGAAAAGTAATAAAGGGTACGAGAAAAACGAGATATCCGACGTCAAAGCTCCCTCGAGTATCTATTTTAACAGGTAGTTATTTATAGCTTTTGAACGCACATATCCTGTGTGAAAAGAGCACTATATAAATTTGGTATAATAATAAAAATAATCTACTTGTTCTTCGGGAGATTTAAATATTGACTACGAGGACTAGGACAATGTTGTCTACCATTGGCAGTATTTCTCAGTATTTATTTTGGTGGATTTTTATTATCTGTTTTTCGTGTTATTTTTTACAATGGACGAGTTTGATTCAAAGCATTCGCCGATATTGTAACTTATAAATAGACATAGCTATACATGTAGTTTATTAGTAACTTTTACGTATATTATCTTGTTACATGTATAATCAAATCAAAATATCTTATCAAATCGAGTTGCAGTGTGTCATTACAGAATACAATTACATTATGTCCTATAATATTTGTATCTCGATCACATCTTTTAGCATGAATTGCAACTCATTAGTAGGGCATTTACAACGCATCCGATTAAGTAAGTTCTAGGGAAAAACACTTATTTATAACGAACTCTGATACAGCGAATTTCCGCTTTTAGCTCACTAAATTTCGTTCCCCGTCCGATATCTTCATTAATTCTATACAGACTATAATGTTTAGTACGAAGTTGGTTAGAGCGAATTTTCGCTTATGCCGAACTGATTTTCCAGTACCTTTATTCACAAAACACTTTAAAATTCCTTCGTTGAAGCGAGGTTTCGCCTTGCTAATATCTTCAATCACCTGCGTATTTTGCACGATTAACACTATGTCGCATAGGTGTTAAAACACTCACTAGTGTTGGGGAGAACTGTGAAGTGATCCGTAAATAGAGGAGCTAAAGCTCGTGTCATATTAGTATAGTAAACTCGTTTCATAAAAACAATTTGTAAGATTCTTTTTATCACATTAGCCTGAAAAATGCCATAGAAAGTAAAATGGGCTATAGCTGACGGCTGTTTCGGCCATTGCTTACAAATAGTGTAGTAATACAACGGACAACGCACATGGAGCGCTACGATTGGCTAACGCTTAAATGAGCGCTACGATTGGTTAACGATGGCTAAATTACTAAATGCACTAGTGCATTTCCGCAATTTACGACACTCTGTGACGGCGCACCCACAAGGCAGATTATGTGATAAACACGTAATCTTCGCATTTAACATTGTGTAGTGGTAAGGTATAATTAACTAGAACTGTAAGCCACAGGCTAACGAACACCCCCCACACACACCTGGCTGCTTGTCAGAACACCTATCATCAATAGTTGAACATATGTACATACAGAAACACGAAGAGATTTATAAAACCCAATTTATGTAATAAAAATGACAAGATGTTCAGCAATAAAGAAAAATGTAATATTCAATCCAAGATCAATCACAAACATAAATAAAGCAACTTTTACCAACTATTGTAAAGTCAAAAAAGGGAGATAAGTCTGTTGTTAAAATTCAAAGAAGTGTTATGGCTGCTGCCAGACAATGTCATCCAATAAGTTCAAGCAGCTTTGTTTATTTTTGTGAAGTGTCAACTCCAAAGTTCTAAACAAATAGGCACCTTTTCAGAAAAACCTTAAGTTCAAGGACCATAACTCTGGGAAAAATTATTCAACCAGACCGATATTCAAACTTAAGCTGCAACTCATCTAGATTTAGATTTATGTCAAATATAAAGTTAATATCTCCAAGCGCTTCCAAAGAAACACCGGAAAATTGAAAATTTGATAAAAAAAAATCAGTTCAAGGACCATAACTCTGGAAATAATTATTTAACCGGACTGAGATTGGAACATAAGCTGTAACTTATCTAGATTTAGCTTTGCACTAAATATAGAGTTGATATCTCAAGTCACTTCAATTAAAAGTCCAGAAATCCGAAAAACATTGGTAGGGGACTAAAGGGGGAGATAACTCCTGAAGTAATGGTCCGATCTTAATAAAATATGCGGTGTACAGGTTTATATGGTCATATGACTATACATGAAGTTTAAACAATATTGAAGCAAAACTTTAGAAGAAGAAGGCCGGACAAAACGGTGTCCACGGACGGACAGACGGACAGACGGACAGACAGACGGACGGACAGACAGACAGACAGACAGACAGACGGACAACCTGATTCCAGTATACCCCCCCCCAACTTCGTTGTGGGGGTATAATTTAACACATTTAGCCGCGGGGCATACATGCATTTAAAAGTTCGTGTTATAGCTAAACAGCGTTAATATCTGATGCTCGTTTTTTTTCTTTTCAAAATAAATACTTGAAGTCTTCTTAGTCTTTTCGTTTTGTAATTCCCTGCCTGTTCACATAATATTTCAGCATTTCCCGCTAAAAATACTGTTGACTCCGATGACGACACAGGTGAGGAACATTTGCCTTGCCCACATACGCTGAGTCTTTGTCCGCTATAGACAATTTGCACCGGGCATTCGAGCAACAGCCAAATACTCCTGATGATTTGTTTTTAAAAGGTTGACATTTATGAAACATTTTTTTGGCAAGTGTCAAGCATCAACGTGTGTTCAAAAGCAAATTACCGATTTCTTCCACTAACGGGTAAGCTGTATGATGTACAGTTTGGGAGTTTGATCGTTACGCATAATCGCTTGCTTGTCCGAATTACGGTATTATAAAGTTTTGAACAGTCGTGTGCCAGAGTCATAATTTATAGCGAACTTCGTACTATCAATAGAGCAAATAATTTTAATAGCGAAGTAAATCCATCAGTCCCTTGAAATTCGTTATAACCGAGTTTTACTGAATACATTAAAAAAATACAAACTGCACAACGCCATATAATGACAAAGAAGTATACAAAGCTTGAGAAAGATTCATAGATAGATGACCGAGTAATGGTCCGAACAAACCGGACAGACCGATGAACGGATAGACAGACTGATCAACAGACAGCGTGATTGCAGTATATCCCACTCAAATATTTGGAGGGGGATAATAAAGATTGTGCACCTGTGATTTTGGTCATGATCACTTGACCGATATATTAGTTAGAGCATTGTTTGACAATGTTTTCTTCGAGCAATGTGACCTGAGCATTAGTAATACCAAATGGACAATACTTATTCAATATCATACGAACCTGTAAATCTGTCATTTGGGTCATGCTAGCTTGACCAATACGTTCATTAGGGCATTCTTTATGAGCCCTCATATCAGATTCTGTGCTGTTAGCGAATTTAGATCAATATCTGAGGTGGTTAAATCTTATACACAAACACTGGCGGCAGTTGTCAATAAACATGCACCATTGTGTACTGAAACCATAACGCTCAGACTATCATGGCCGTGGTATACTCTTAACATGTAAGGCGCAATCTGGAACGGAGTTAGAAAAGTCCAGACTCACAATAGACCATCAGCTATACGGAGAACATTGTGCCAAAGTCAACAAGCTACTAATAAAATCAAAGATTGATTTATACTCAGAGAAAGTATAATCATGCCAGGCAGACTCAAAAAGTCTTTACAAAGTCACTAAGTGACTTTTTCATTGACAAAGTGGACGAAATACGGGCAGATATTACATCAGGCACTGGATCCAATACCTACATGGCTGTTAAAGTCATGCCTTGATGAACGCCTACCGATTCTGACAAGCATTGTAAACTCCTCCTTAGACACTGTCTACGTTCCAAAATGTTTCAAAAGGTCTCATGTCAGAATTGTTTTAAAGAAACCGGATCTCGATTCAAATGAACTTAAGAATTATAGGCATGTCATCTGTCATCTGTCTCCAAAGTGTTCGAAAAAGTCGTCTACAAACGCATTGAGTCCAACTTGACCTCAAACAATCTAAATGAGCACCATCAATCGGCATACCGAAAGCATTATTCAACAGAGACTGCTCTTCTGAAAGTTCAAAACGACATCCTTCAATCACTAGATAACAACGAAATTACACTTCTGGTATTGCTTGACCTTTCGGCTGCATTTAACACTATCGATCACGAAACGTTGCTAAAACGCCTAGAAAAAGACTTCAGAATCATTGGAAAACCCCTTGAGTGGATGACATCCGATCTAACTGACCGCTATCAAATACATGTAGTGTCTTTATCTAGGCGTTTATCGAACCAATAGAATATAAACTTTGTTTCTGTTAAAGCTAAAACTAATTTCGTCATAATATTTCAATCCAAACTCAAGATTTTTAGCGGAACACAAATTTTCCACTTTCAATAATAACAACACAAGACATTGACATTGAAACAATACCTCGATATTTGTTTGTTTCAGATATCTGTACAGCAAAGTTTTTACACTATTTCCCCTCAAATTGTATTCGTTTATTTTTATTAATTTTTAACGGTGCCATTTGACCTTGGACCTAGGTCCCAAGATGTACGCTTTGTCTCTGTTTAAGTAATCCGTTTACCAAGTTTGATCTAATATTTCATTCCTAACTAATGTCATTGAGAGAAATCCACAAGGCTGACGAAGCAAGTTGGACAACTCCAACCCATATCGGACAGTACTACAGTTGTAGTTGTCTTCGCTTATTCATTCATTTTATAAAGTTACAATATCGCCCTCGCGAGATGTTATGCTTTTGGACCAAACTCGTCCATTGTAAAAAATATAAATATAATATATATAATATATATATATACGAAAAACAGATAATAAAAAATTACCAATATAAACACTATGAAATACTGCCAATGAAAGACAACATTGTCCTAGTCCTCGGAGTCGATACTTCTGAAGTGCGTGTTGATATAAATAACTACCTGTAAAAATAGATACAAGTCATTCCTTAAGTTCAGTTAAATGTAGACAGATTGTATTTCAGTTAACATTCCAGGTATGATTAGGAAAGCAGTAATGCAGAATCTTGACAATGTAGAGCTGGAGACTGATGGTGAAATAAGTGGTGTTTTTGATAACAGGGGAAATAATTATTTTCTCAATGAAAGGAAAACATTCGAAAACGAAACTAAACGGAAAAGATCGGAGTCTGAAGGCAGCTCTTTGAATATTCCGGTCTGTTCTGACGATGGCAGATGTAATAGTGGAGACAGCGGGAGCAGCAGCAGTAACGGTGGTACCGGTAGTGGATCGACTGGTCTTGAGGAGACATTAAGCGACCTTGATCTGAGTGATGAAGAGAAAACGAAAGTTGGTACAGACAGAGACAACGGGATACCACTTTCCGGTTCATTTAGCGGGGTCCTTGCTTTAGACTATAATACAATCAGGCCAGAAATTGACAATTCTAATGAGAAGCAAGATTTTGACCCGCTTCTAAATGCAGGAGAATCAATATATGGCCCAGTGTGTGTGGATGAAGACGGTGATACGTTGCTACACATAGCCATTATCTGCTTGATACAAGAATTTGCTATCGGGTTGGTTCGAGCAATGGATATCACGTGTTTAAATACATTGAATTATATGTTTCAGACTCCATTGCACCTAGCAATCCTAACGGAACAAAACGATATTGCAATGGCTTTGCTCCACCGTAAGGTTTGCGTCCATCTCAGGGATCAAAAGGGGCGGACACCCTTCCTATTAGCATGTGAAACGGGCAATACAGAACTTCTAGAAATAATGTTATCCAAAGAACCATGCTGCTCGTTCTTGGAAGAGAATTTTGCCACTAAAGTCCTTACAACGCATTGCAATCTGCCCAACGATGAAATATTGAACATTACAAATTCTGACGGACAGGGCTGCGTTCATATAGCCGCAACAAATGGTGATATTGACACCATGACACTGCTTCTTTCAAAGGGCGCTGACATTAATAACCCGGAAAAGAAAAGTGGCAGGACTGCACTACACCTGGCTGCTGAAATAGGAAATGAAAACATGGTGCAGTGTCTCCTAAGCTATGATACAATTGATTATGAAAGAAGAACCTTTGGAGATGAAACGGCTCTCGCGGTTGCGTACCATAGGAAAAGGAGTAACATTTATGATTTGCTTGTTGCAAAGGGGGCAAAGTTGAACATGAAATATTTAGCAAAATTTGGGGTCGTGACGTCTGAAATCAAAAAACGGACAAGAACAGCAGAATAGATCTGACACTGCATGCAGTAGCAATAATTTACGAAGTTTCAGACAGTTTTGGCCCTGATCGGGATCCAAAATACCACCAAGACATGGTTAGCAGAGTGGGGTTTCCATTACAGTTATCGGAACGTCTTGTCTAATTCTAGCAATGCCATCAAGTAACCTTTGCACGGCAAGCAGTTTTGTTGAGCAAAATTAAGAACTCATGAGCTGTTTGTCTGAAGAAAGTGGTATGTACAACATTTGGCATGCAATGTTTCCCTAATGAATATTCATGTAATAAATACTTAATAAATGGATATTAGGCTAATAATTGGCTGCATTTTATAATACATGTAGCATCATAAACAAGGGATTTTTTATAATGACAGAAGCTGTACAATCAGATCTTTTAATTCCTTAATCAAACGGAGCAGGCCCTCAACAGGAGCCGTCTAATCTGGACCTACTCTGTTTGCAAAAGTGTGAAAGGGCGTTTGCATTGGTGAAAGCGTTCGGCATACGAGTGTGTGGCTGGCTATGGATAAACTCTCACTATGTACGAGTGAATTAGAATTGGCCCTTTACTTTTTTATGAATATCCATGCAAGAAATAATATTTATTAGCCGAACTTTTATAAAACGCTATATGAGCACAGGTTTTGTTGATTTGATTTTGTCTTGATATAATACATAGAATCAGGGCCCATGCTTATAAAGAGTTTTAGTTGAGTCTGAGTTTGTTCTCAAGCTTTTGATTGGTCAGATTTGAGTTCTCAAAGGCTCAAATCTGACCAATCAAAAACTTGAGAACGAACCCAGACTCAACTAAAAGTTTTATAAGCATGGACCCAGATCTCTGTAATTCCATAAACAAGCATGCATCTAAACGTGTATGTATGTAGTAAGGTTTAGAGCCAGGGAACACTAAAAGGGTCATTCGTTTTCCCAATCCTCCATCGGTGCCTTACTTCTTTCAACCTGAGACACGCGTGCACAGTCATTTGCAAACAATGTAGACCCAGATCAGAGGGATCCTTGAGGAGCCCTCTGATCTGTGTATTCATCGTTTATCATTCAAAATATTCTAGCATGATTAACCCTTTCATACTTAGTGGACTCTATAATGCAACACTAGTGGCATATTCCACTTTCATAATACAGGATTGAAATTCTAGTAGAGAAGAATTCAGATACTTTTAGGCAGTAGGCTGCTTAATGCAGAGTGAAAGTCACACAAAAAAGATCCTCGAGGAGCCTTCTGCATGGCTTTCATCCTGCATTAAGCTATCACCCTGTTTCCAAGACCGATGTTTATGCTAAATAACGTCCGGTTTAGGGGGATTTTACTGTATTATATTCTTAGATGACTGAACTATTTTCTTTTTTTTAAAGAAACGGGGAAATAGCATTGGCAGACAATGGGCAGCTTTTTGGACATTGTAATTGTTTTAACTACCTAGGGTTGGTGTTTAACCCTCATATAAACGAGTTTTCACGCATTTGCAAACAGAGTAGGCCCAGATCAGACGGCTCCTCTAGAAGGAGCCGTCTGATCAGGGTCTACTCTGTCTGCTAATAGAATATGAAAGATCTGTTTCTTTGCTTTCTAAAATGTCTACAATGTTCCACCTTTCATATTTATTTACTTATAACTATTTTGTTAATGAATATTCAGTAGGTATTGAAATTTGGGCTAAATATAAAACAGGGAAAGGGTTAATTGTACGGGGACGTTTACTTGAAAGCAAGAGCAGTTAGCAGGAAAGGGGTTAAAAGTTATGCACGTGCCACTTGCAAATTGTAAACAGTATTAAGTTTAAACTAAAAACTCATCATTATGTCAACTTGTTCTGCTTTTGTTAGATCAACACTCAGTTATGCATGGCTAATTTGGGGCTTAACAAAATCTAAAGACTGGAACAATTGCATCTTCGTTTTTGTAAAAATATAATAGGTGTAAATATGCGTACGAGTAATCTTGGTGTTTAACCCTTCTCTTGCTGAATTTTAAAATACATTTCACCTTCTTTACCCATGTCCTGTTGTATAATCACATATATCTTCACTGTGTACACGTATTTCGCTGTGCAATCACTGCTGTGGAGTGCACTGGTTGCACAATCAACTTGTAAATAGTGCAGACCCTGATGAGACAGCTCCTGCAGGAGCTGTCTCATCTGGGTCTTCACTATTTACAGGTAGGTATATTGACGTGAATGGCAAGCGAAGGGTTAATACGAGCTAGATCGGTTTCCCTTGTACATAAACCGATGTGTAAGAGGAGTAAGATAGCAGGTTCGATTTGTTTATAATGAGCACTATCAGATTGTAATATGGCTGATTAATCATATACTCCATGAATATTTATGTAAGGAATCTTGAATATAGATTAGATTATTTCTTATAATGGCACATGCACACAGTAAAATTTGACCATGCAGAAACTAAAGAGTCAGATCAGCAAACAGAGCTGACCCAGATCAGACCGCTCCAACAGGAGCCGTCTGATCTGGATCTACTCCGTTTACAGAGGTGGAGAAAGGCGTATGTATGGAGTAAATGATACACTTAGGTTGCAAGTATCAGAAGTTTTCTTTATACGTTTGAATATGGTTATGTTTAGGAGTTACAAGACATTCATATATTTTAAATCTTATCATAATTAATTTAAAGGAATTCTTATTGACAGTTTTATTCAGAATTGGAATACAGAAGTTAGTAACAATGGGGTAATGGAATTGAATTCTAATTTGAAAGAGGATTTTGTATATGAACAGTATTTTGATGGTTTACCTGAATTAAGATGTTCTGTTTCTAGGCTTAGATTAGTCTCTCACTCATTGCGAGTGCAGACCGGTCAGTTCGGTATAGATTGATCTCTTACTCATTGCGAGTGCAGACCGGTCAGTTCGGTATATATTGATCTCTTACTCATTGCGAGTGCAGACCGGTCAGTTCAGTATAGATTGATCTCTTACTCATTACGAGTGCAGACCGGTCAGTTCAGTATAGATTGGTCTCTCACTCATTGCGAGTGCATACCGGTCAGTTCGGTATGAATGGGAGTGTATGACATGTAACTCTTTCAACCCTGTATTTTCAGAGTGGAATAACCTATCATTGTTTAACTGTAGAGTCCACTTAGTATGAAAGGTATAAACTTACTAGAGAATATGAATGACAAACAATGCAGGGCCATATCAGAGGGCTCTTCTATGAGCTCTGTGATCTGGGTCTTCACTTTTTGCAAATACCAGTGCACGTGTCTCTTGGGTTGAGAGAGTTAATAAGCTGCTTAACCCATTTTCTCCCAGTGGATTCTTCCATGCTCATATATTTGATTAGTCTATCTTTTATCTAAGGGATGTCTGGTCTGAATTTTCATTTTTGTTGTTTTGTTTAATATTGAATTTCCTATCAGCAAACAGTGTAGATTCTGATATGAGGCCGCATTATGCGGCGTCTGATCAGAGTCTACACTGTTTGCCTACGTCCCATATATGGGATCGTGGGAGCAAATGGGTTAATATATTATACTATGGACGTTGAGGACAAGTGTTATTTTAGTTTAATTGAAATCGATAGTCAGAATTAGAAATAATTCAAATAAGAAATATTGTTATACTTCACCTAAGGTTTTTAATTCATACAGTTGTTATAAAGTACAGAGAACATGCTTTGTTAAGTTTAGCTAAATATGTTAAAGAACCCTTTATCTTCCGCCACGCCGTACTTAATAATGTGACTTAAATATGTTTGTATTCATATTCTTGTAGCCGTAGCAGGTTTTATTTTTGCTTTTTATCATTATGTGTGATGTCCTGAAACTATTGTATATATACAATAGAGCCTGTCTTAAGTGGCCATAAAACAGAACCTGTCTTAAGTGGCAATCAAATATATGTCTATTTATGGGTCTGTAAATTCTCATGTAGGAGCTTTCTGCATTACTTTTGACCTGCACTAAGCAATTATCTGCTTTTTAAGAAGCATATGCTCAGTAAATTAATGGTCGCTTATGAAAGATTCTGCTGTATGTATGTTGCAATGGGGTATTAATTGTACAGATTGTTAATAAAGATTATGTTCATTTCTTCTGTTCATGATGTATGTATACTGTTTGCACTTGTAAGAACCAAGCACTTGTTTACCGTTTGCTTATAGAATTGCATGGATCTGATTCTTCAGTATATTTCGTAGCCAAAATATTCTTTATTCATATACAGTAGACCCGTCTTAAGCGGACACCAAAATGAGATCTGGGCCCATGCTTATAAAGCTTTTATTTGAGGCTGAGTTCGTTCTCAAGTTTTTGATTGGTCAGATTTGAGCCAAAGGCTCAAATCTGACCAATCAAAAGCCTGAGAACTCAAATATGACCAATCAAAAGCTTGAGAACGAAATCAGACTCAACTAAAAAGCTTTATAAGCATGGACCCTAATTACATGCCTGTAAGGCAGACGGTAGCTTAATGAAGGTCCTACAGGAGCTTTCTGCATTACGTTTGCCCTGTATTAACCAACTACCTGCTTTAACACGTCTACATGTATTTTCAATACATGAATGCCCTGTTAGGACGGGTTCTACCTTACCACTGTTTCTACAGTTTATCCCTTGTTTTTCCAAACCAGCAAAACTACTGGCAAGTACGTGAGTACCTTTGTGTACAATATGGATCCGGATGAGATCTCGAGTATCTCGCTGGGATACTGAATGATTAGCGCCCGTTTGAAAGGAAATGGTTAACTCGCATGTGCCCTTCGCATGCTATGTTAATACAACAACAACAACTCCATCACAAATACATTATTTTTTTAAACACATGTTATAAGTATCTAAAACATACCAACATATAGTTTTCTTACCCAACAAAAAAAAATAAAATTCGCGAACCTGATCTATATAATAAGTAAAAGTTTACTTATTATATAGAGCAGGGGTGTTCGCGAATCTTTGTTATTGTCTTTCCTTTTTTGTTGTTGTTGTTGTTATTGAGACATAACATGCGTAGGGCACCTGTAGGTTAAACTTATATAATACATTTTTAGAATGCATTTCTGCTGACCTTTTGCTCAACTAGCTCAACTTTAACCCTTTACTCCATAATATAGATATAATTCTACATTTTCTGTCATGGCAAACTATTTTTGTCCTTTTGCTATTATACAAGTAATCTAATTAATAATCAGGATGGCATTATTACTTTCATGAATATTCATGGAGGAAAGTGTTAACCCTTTACCGACAGATACGACTTTTCACGCCTTTGTATGAGCCCTGTAACCAGGGTCTGCTCTGTTGGCTTGTCAAATAATAAAGATCAGGGTCCATGCTTATAAAACGTTTAGTTGAGTCTGAGTTCGTTCTCAAGTTTTATTGGTCAGATTTGAGCCTCTGTCTCAAATCTGACCAATCAAAAGCTTGAGAACTCAAATCTTACCAATCAAAACCTTTAGAACGAACTCAGACTCAGCTAAGGAGCTTTATAAGCAGCGACCCTGATTATACATTATCTGCCGAGGCCCAAACTCCTCTTTCCATTTACCATTACCTAAATATTCATGTTGTCTTTATTTCTGGAACAAATAGTCAGTTTAGTCACGATGGAAACGGTTAATGTTCAGTTAGTGCTTCACTACATTGTTATAGTTGAAGCTGTCATTTAGGTGTGTCATGACATCATGAAACTTTATTAGATGTTTTAATAATAAAACCCCTCTAAACCAACCGTAAAGTTTATTATAAATAATAAAACCTCTCTAAACCAGCCGTAAAGTTTGGTATAAATGCGGAGTGAAAGTCATGCAGAAAGCTTCTCTAGGAGTTTTCTGCATGACTTTCACCCCGCATCAAGCAGGCACCTGCCTAAAAGTGTCTAATTTCACCTCTACTAGAATTTCGGTTTAGATGTGTTTTACTGTAATGCCATAAGCAAACAAAGCAGACCCTGGTCAGGCGGATTCTACAGGAGCTGGTTTTTTTTATCTGGGTCTACTCTGTTTGCTAACGTGTTTCTATCACTTATAAAGCGTTAACTCATACGACGCTAAATGTTTCAAATGGACTATTCCAATATTCAAACAGGTCAAGCTTAAGGTGGCTATTTAGGAAGTTTTCTATAGAAAAATGTAACTTGATAAACAGTGCAGTCCCTGATGAGAGGGCTCCTAGAGGACCCCTCTCATCTGGGTATTCACTGTTGGCAAAGGACATTAATGACTCGTGTCCCGCACTGTAAGGGTTAACTATTGATAAGTTCGATATCGATTACTGTGTAAATTATCCTTTAGACGCCTGTAACAAAACAAACAATTAACATGTAATAATAAAAACATCTTTGATCTAGATCAGACGACCAGTAACTCGGTGTCTGGTCAAGATCCAAGCTGTTTTACACCCAGAACGTTCTAGTCAAGTATTTATAAATAAGATATAAGCAGAGCAAATTTTTTCAGACGACAGGTTGTCAGTCATCCAAAGGATATCTGAGACATACAACAGATACGTAGGTTTATGTATTGAAATCCAAAGGTGTATATTGTTACATATGCTGCGATTTATTTTTGCAATGTGTACAATACGTATGTATATATGAGACATAAAGCATAATAGATTGTGTTTTCAAATTTCTGTGTGTATATTGTTACATAATTTTGTAGTTTGTCGTTACAGTGTGCGCATATGTTTAGTGCCAAATAATATTTGACTGCAAACATTGTCACATGTTTGTTTAGGGAATAAATATACACAATGCATACATGTACACGATTCTTCAGTTTATGCCATGGTAAAATGGTAAAACATATCCTTGCTAAAAGTGTTGTTGACACATTCCCTCATAGGCTATTTTTTGACCCAACCTCTTATACAAATCTACTGAAAAGGAGCGTTTACTAGCATAGATGAATAGTTTAGAATGGTGTATGTTTGAAGCCATTGTGATGAATTGTCACAATGATTTCAAAAAGTGACTTTTAAAGAGATGTCAATATGAGGGAATGTGTTATTTAACCCATTCCCTCATATTGACGACTTTTGACGACTCTGTAAAAGTCACTTTGTGAAACCATTGTGATAAATGGAGCATTTGCTCCTATAGGAGCAAATGCTCTATTTATCACAATGGTTTCAAACTACAAAATTCTAAAGGTTTCTTTTCTCTAGTTAATGCTCCTTTTCGGTAGATTTATTCAAAGAGGTTGTATCGAAAAATAGCTAATGAGGTAATGGGTTAAAACGCAGCTATAGTTGATAATAATCACGAGCACGCCTCATTATTTTACATAAATATTCAACAAGCAAAGGTTATAGTTAGAGTGTGTTGTTAAGCATACAAATGCTGCGTGTCATATATCTTACCTTTTCAACTCAGACTGGAATGGTCAATAAATGTTTATTGGTTAAGTCTATACAGTTTAAAAAGGTAAAAAAATCGAGATGATGTTGAATGACAAACAGTGAAGATCCTGATCAGATGACTCCTCTAGGAGCACTCTGATCTGGGTCTACACTGTTTTCAAATGACAGTGCACTTGTTTCCCGCATTCATGGGTTAATTGTTCCAGAGAGCTGTTGTAGTTATGACGTTACATACTTTGTTTTGTGGTTGTTAAAAGTATTGTTTGCATAATGTATTTTATTTGTTCGTATCGTTTTACAACTCAGTACTGTACTGTACTTAATTTATTTCATGCTATTTTACTGTTTTTACTGTTTGAGATTGGACCTAAGAACTGTGACATAGAGTGTTTTATTTAAAGTGTTATATACCTACCTGCACATTATACAATATAACTACTCTAAAGCAGCCATCAAAATAAACAAGATCGGACGTCTTTAAAACAGTTGGTTGTTTGGTGTAGAACGAAAGTAACGCAGAAAGGGAGCTTTTCTATATACATTTAATTCTGCATCTTTCTTGCCTGTTATATGCAAACTGAGAAATAAAAAAATAAAATACTTTGACTTGAGTTCCTTCATACAAACAGTCAGGCGACTCCTACAGGAGCCGTCTGATCAGAGTCTGCTCTGATTGCTTATGAAATTATAATAGATCTGTCTACAGTTTATACCAATACCAATTAGTACATGTGTATGTGTACGGACTCGTCTAATGAATACTTATGCTGATATTATTTCTTACATAAATATTCAACAGCAAAAAGGTTTTAACCCAAAACTATTCTCCATTTTAGTGGTCATTTGTCGGAGGAGGTTTACTGTGCAGTAAAACCGTTCGAAACCGGACGTTAAAGTTAGAATAAATATGTCTCGGAGCTTAATGCAGGTTAGAAGTCCTAGAGGAGTTTTCTGCATGCCTTTCAACCTGCATTAAGTAGCCATCTGCCTAGCATTATCTAAATTCTTCTTTACTACAATTCCGGTTTATAGAGGTTTTACTATATAGGTTTAGTATCATGACATAGGGTGTATTCAGATATTTGCTATTACACGTACAGTTAATCGAATTTTGAAGACTGCAATATTCGGTAGCGAGATGTTGAAATACATGCTGTTAACACGACAAGGAAGTGTTATGCTGGATGTGACAACTTTTACAAACAGTCCAATCCTTAACCTGCTGAATTATTGAAATGTGTTCCTCACTTTTTGATTATTATTTAAACAAATTGTTGTATCAAAATTCATCATTGAGAAAATGATTTTTATTGCAAATAGTACAGACGATGATCAGAGGACTCCCCAAGGAGATCTCTGATCTGGGTCTACACTGTTTTGCATTCTGTTCCAGCGTTTATTCTGTTCCCGCACTTTAAGTTCAACTTGTTGAATTATTCGTTTTATAAAATCCTTAATCATTTTAACAAACTGTTGGATCCTGATGAGACACCGAATAACTCGGCGTTTTATCTGGATCCAAACTGTTTGCATATGTAAATTTACAGATTGGCAATCAGGACTTAGTGAAAGAGCTAAATCCCGACGAGACGTCGAGTTCCCACTCGGAACACCTCAGGTTTTTATACGAAATATTCCGTATCCTGACGGAATAAGACGAGTAGTTACGAATGGCCTAGTTACATCGGAATCAAAACTGTTTGATTGACACAGGGAACATGTTTAAAAGTGAAACGCAGAGTAAAATATCACTGTTAGCATTGGCAATAGACATTGTGCTGTTCGTTGTATTGTCTTTTGACAATTAACTCGTTATTTAGTGAAAAGTTTCCCCGAGAGAGACTTGCAGCGTGTCATTAAATGTGAAATAAAATACGTTTTTCTTACATTTTGTTTGTGGGTGTTTTAATAATTCCATTTTGCTGAATGTACTTTAATACTCTATAGATACAACTTTCACCGCCTTTGCAAATAGAGTAGACCCAGATCAGACGGACATTGTAAACTGACCATGGGATAGAAACTGACATGTAGAGCATTATCCCCTCAATGCTGAAATAGACCATCACCGTTGGAAGGTAGAATTCATTTACTATGAGTGGGTATATCTGTTAGAGTATTTAGATGAGCTTATCTGTGAGAGTATTTAGAAAGACAAACATTGCAGACCCTGGTCCAAAATGAATCATCTGATCTGCATCAACACTGCTTGCAAATGACATCTGTATCCAAATTAGACTCTCGAACAGTTCCGTGTCTCATTTGGATCAAAATCAAAACTATTTGACACTCTGGGTGTATCTTTGAAATGAAATAAAAATAAAAGCCCAGAGGACTTTGGAGTGTGCCAATGGTGCCTTCAGTTAATTATGTCCTTCATATAAAACACATGTTTACACATGTGCAAACAGAGTAGACCCAGATCAGACGGCTCCTGTAGGAGACTGATCAGACGGCTCCTGTAGGACCCAGATCAGACGGCTCCTGTAGGAGACAGATCAGACGGCTCCTGTAGGACCCAGATCAGACGGCTCCTGTAGGAGACAGATCAGACGGCTCCTGTAGGAGACAAATCAGACGGCTCCTGTAGGAGACTGATCAGACGGTTCCTGTAGGACCCAGATCAGACGGCTCCTGTAGGAGACAGATCAGACGGCTCCTGTAGGACCCAGATCAGACGGCTCCTGTAGGAGACAGATCAGACGGCTCCTGTAGGACCCAGATCAGGGTCTGTTCTGGTTGCTAATGGAATTTGAAATTTTGATTTTTTTTCTAAAATGACTACAATATTCCCCCTTCCATATTTCATTATAATTACTTTGTCCATGAATATTAAACTTAGGTATTGAAATTTGGAAAACTATAGACCAGGGTAAGGTTGAACAGTTATTGTTACAGTCGCAAAGATTAATCCTTTGCCTGGTCAATATTCATGTAAGAAATGACATCGTTTAATAATGGCATATGTGAACAGGATGTTTTGGCATGTGATGTAAATAAATAGTCAGATCTGTGACAGTTTCATAAGCAAACATAGCAGACCCTGATCAGACGGCTCATATACGAGTCGTCTGAACTGGGTCTACTCTGTTTGCAAATGAGTGAAAATATGAAGGGGTAAAATCGAAATGCTGCGCTTACTTGTAATTTAAGAAGTAATCGCAGCATTTCGGGCTTAAAAGTTGCGAACAGTTGCATACAACTAACTGTTACTGTTCAGTAAATGCACCTCAGATATAATGCTTTGCAGACGATTGATTATATACAGTAGAACCTGTCTTAAGCGGCCATCAAAAAGGGGTCTAATTATAATTCAGTAAAGCATGTGGTGGCTTAATGCAGGACAAAAGAAATGCAAAAAGCTCTTATATGAGCTTTTTATAGGAGCTCTTTTTACATTGATTTTGCCCTGCATTAAGCTACAACCTGCTTTTTAGCACTCCTGTGTTCAATAAATGGTCGCTTAAGTCAGATTTTTCTGTCACATGCATACCGTTATGACCTAAATGATCACTGCACATGTAAACAAGTGCACTTCTTATCGCGAGAGACATGTATAGGGTTAGGTTTCAAACTCTTTACAAAGATAAATTTGACATGTATTTCTGTGACACGTATCCCGTATCATCCTTTAACTGGTGAATGTTCAAGTAAGAATTAAAGACTGTATGAATTCAAATTAGCCATATACAAGGGATTTTACCGAGGCAGAAACTATATAATCAGATCTTAATCATTTAATAAGCAAATGGCAAAGACGCTGATAAGACGGCTCCTACAGGCCACCTGATATATGACGTCGTCTCCAACTCAAGACTCATGCTCAAAAAATAAGAAGTTTAGTGTAAGCCGATATTTTTAGAAATTTCGAGTGAGCAAGAATTTGAGCATTTCCTCGAGTAGGATTGTTTTCTCAAAATGAGATCGTTAGTGAAAGTAGTGTCTGGACCTACTCCGTTTGCAAAGCATGAACATGCGTTTATGTGAAAGAAAGGATTAAACTAAGTTGGTGTACAGTAAAACCCCCCTAAACAGAGTATTCCTTCACCTTTAGTGATAATTCTAGTTTGTGTGTGTCCGTGCTTACTAGTCTTTACAAGTACAGAAAAACCTCTCTATAACGGCCACTAATTGTGTTAAATAGTTGGTATTTAGGGCAGGTGGTTGCTTAAAGCAAAATGAAAGTAAAACAGAACGATCCTATAGGAGCTTTCTGTTTTACTTTCACCTTGCTTTAAGCAGTCACCTGTCATTAACACAAAAAACTTGATGTAATTTAGTGACCGTTATAGAGAGGTTTTACTGTAGTAGTACACCTAGTATATAACCTAACATATTTCAACGCCTTTCACGCATTTGCATGCAGCGTAGACCCTGATCAGTCAGACTGCTCCTGTAGGAACGGTCTGCTCAGGGTCTACTCTGTTTTCTTATGTAACATATATTCATCTGATTCGACAGTTTCTGCTGTGGTCAAAATATTTCTGTGTCTATTTGTCACTATTAAAATTCAGCTAATTTATATTCATGATGCCATCATTTCTTTCATGAATATGCTTTAGGCAAGGGAGCCTCCATGTACATGTGCTATGGTCTTACACTTGCAATCACTCAAGCCTTCCCCGATGTGGTTCGAATCCCGTCCTGGGCATGAGGAGTTTTCAGTTGTTTTGCGGTAGGTCGTTTATTCTACCCGGGTGTTCTACTGTGCACGTAACAAAGCAATGCATTCCGTGCACGGAGAAACATAATTATGAAGTTGTCCATCACCTGTAGGTTGAGCATCGCGATATGACTGAAACATAAAACCTGGACACAAGCAAAAACAAAAGCTTGAGGTAAATGGTTAACATATCTTTTATTCTTCAAGTCTATATACAAGCCACATAACACGCTATAACTTGTGTACTGAATATATAACTCTCTGCTCGCTAGGAAAGTGTCTGTTGTGAGAAGAAAAGGTTGTTAATCGTTAAATCTCAAGAGCAAATAGATATTGTTTTTTTTCGGTTTCCTTTCCATGATATAAAACTACACCAAACAGCTTGTATCCGAATGTGACACTGACTTTTTCAGCGTCCTAGCAGGGTCTTTATTTGTATACCGCGGACTCGGCGTCAGCGAGCAAGGAGTTAGAATCGATAGAGCTACACATTTTCAAAGAAATATGTAAATTAACCCTTTCCTTCATATTAACGCATTTCCACGCATTTGCAAACAGAGTAGACCCTGATCAGACAGCTCAGGACTAAAGGAGACGTCTACTCAGGATCTACTATGTTTGTTTATGTGTTAATATATATCTGATTCTGCAAGTTTTGCTGTAACACAAATTTCCTACGTTTATTTGTCATTAATTCAACTAATTTAAATTCATGATGTCATTATTTCTTACCTGAAACTGTTTGAGGTAAAGGGTATGCAAATCTTACATTCGTCAAGTCTACATACAAAACAGACAACAGCGTAAATGGACACACTGTAACTTGTGTACTGAATTAAACTCTCTGCTTCCTAGCACAGGGGTTTGTACCGTTTCATGGGGGTCTATATGTACTATTGTACTATATAATAACATTTATTGTATAGCATATATAGCCTGTCATGAAGCGGTAAAGACCCGTGTGCTCCCTAGGAAGGTGTCCGTTATGAGAAAAGGTTATCATGCGTAAACTCTAAAGGGCAGATATATATTATTAATTTCCCTTCAATAATATATAAGCGGGTATGGAACAACACATTTTAAAATTATTAGTATATATGTGTGTAATTATAAATCCTCCCGGTATATAACTAAATTCAACCACTTCGTCATAAAGGCGACTTTTTGGCACATTTGCAAATAGAGTATACCCAGATCACAGGCTCTTGTAGGAGATGTCTGATCAGGGTCTGCTCTATTAGCTTATGGAATTATATACAGAGGTTGAACTTCAATATCTCGAGCTTCAATGGACCATACAAATTACTCGAGATAACAGAAACAGAAATTCGAGTCATTCGATTTCTAATCCGGACATTTTTGTCAACTGATAATGTTCAAGTTCACAGCTTAATGCAGGTCTGACATAATGCTGAAAGCTCCTGAAGGAGCTTTCAGCATTACTTTAGACCAGCATTAAGCTGCCACATGTCTTTCTAGATATGCGCAGTGATGCATCGCAGTACAAATCTGTTTTATATTTTTTTGGAAAGACCGAATTTTTCCTCCGAGTTTTCCCGAAGTTCGAGTTATCCGAGTCCGAGATATCGAAGTTCAAATGCATCGGATGCTAGCCAACACATCATATCGGTATACAAGTATATCATTACGAAAATTCAGATAAATTATATTAATGATAGTAGTATGTTTTACATGATTATTCATGAGGGATAGGGTTAATACATAAATGATATAAATAGTTCCGAGCTTGTTATCTTTTGTGCACGAAATAACCTTTGTGGCTATGCTCCTGACGGTGTGTTATGTAGACATAATTGTGTATTTATGTATGTTGATATCTTGTGTATGGGCTGGTGGCCTAAATCGCAATAAAAGTTTGAGTTGAGTTGAGTTGAGTTGAGTTGTGACCTCCGCTATAGATATCTTAAGTCATTCCCTCCTTGACTATTTTTAGACTCGACCTCTTTGAATTAATCTATCGAAAAGGAACATTGACCATACAAAAGGAGAATTTTAGAATTGTGAAGTTTTGAAACCATTGTGATACATAGAGCATTTGCTCCAATGGAGCAAATGCTCTATGTATCAAAATGGTTTAAATAAATGAGTTTTACAGAGGCACCAAAAGGCGTCAAAAGGAGAGAATTAGTTAACTCTTTACTCGGTGAATATTCATGTAAGAAACACACAGTGAATATTTATCAGATTAACTGTTACAAAAATACATACACACATTATTATTTTTTGGTCGTGACAGAAACTGTAAAAATTTATATCATATAATATGCAGACAGAGTAGACCCTGGTCAGACAGATCCTTTGGGAGTTGTCTGGTCTGGGTCTACTCTGATTGCAAATGCGTAGAAAGTCGTAATTTATGGAGTAAAGGATATATCATGTCTATTTACTAACATTCCGGTTTAGCAAGGTTAAACATTTATCGATCTGTACATGATTAGGTAGGAGTTTTCCTTATTTGGGTATTATTCAACTGGTGGGACATTAAATGCAACGACAAGCTTTTACGATAGTGTAAAACTGATAACGGAACACCAAGGTTTAAAACAGGTGATTAACAATGAATGGACAAACCATAGCATAACATTAGCTATTAGAAACAGTTCACAAACATTGAATACAGTTGAGCCCCCACTAAAGTGATCGCTTAATGTATATTGGCAACTTTTAAAGCAGGTGGTTACTGGACGGACGAAAGTAATGAATTAAGCTACCACATGAACCTCCGATCCAGTATTAGACATTTTTTGTGATTTAATTATTAAAATTATACAAAAACAAGAGAATCGGGAAACGTTACAAAATACGCCTGGTGAATAATCGATTAATAAAATGCAAAGCACCATAAACTATTTAATTAAAACATTAATATTTAACCAAGGGTAATAACTCTTCGAAAAGTTGAATAAATGACACGACAGTCGACCTTGATCGGTGATTTCGAAACAAGCTAAGTAAAGTTCCAGGGTTCGGTTCCATAACTTTACTAAAGACAGGACAAGTCTATTTTAAGGAAGGGCTATAACTCCACGAAAAGTAGGTCAAAAGTCGAAATCGATCTCTTTTTAACAACGAAGTATTAGGACGCTACACCAATTTTCAGTTAAAAGCACACTCATAATGATACACACAACAAAGACAGAACGTTTAAAAAACTGGTTTTTAACAAAATATCTTATCTCATTGAGGATGTAAAATGCAACACAAGTCAGACTGGATATGTACTACCTCAAAGTCGTACGCCTTTCAGTTCAAAATCTCTAAGAATGGCAGAAAAGTGTCCGGAAAACTAAGATATCAGCCGGATAGTCGGTATAGGACATAACATAAACCACTCGTCTCAGATGTACATTATAAGCAAAGGACACTAAATAGATACATCAATGCTATGTAGAATAACCAAACATTATCAGATAACATGTCATCATGCCATCTACATGCCATCTACTCTTATTGCATCAAATCATTGCCTACAAAATATGATCATTGCAGAAATTTATAAAAAAAATAGACAAACTGTCGAAACTATAAATAATTTAGATCTCGAACAAAAATAGTTTAGATCTAGATAAGAAACAAAGTACATGTAACTGGTTTTCATATTAACCATTATCATTATTTTAACCATTTACATGACAAATACGCCATTTTACTCCCATGCAAACAGACAGGACCCTAATCAAATGGTCCCTGTAGGAGCCATCTTGTCAGGGTCTGTTCTGTTTGCTTATGGAATATTATAAATCTGGTTCTAGAGTTTCAGTTATGGCTAAATTTCTGTGTTTATGTGCTATAAAAAATCTAAGTACTATCCACCATGTCATCATTTCTTACATAAATATTTATCGAGAAAAGGGATAATAAAACAAGAGTCTAATGAAGCGGAGATAGAGCATGCGTGTATTTTATAAGATGTTTTGGTGAAATGCTAAAAGAGTGATCTAATATTAGCTGAAAATAAAATCTAAAGGGAAGAAACCCTTCTCCTGTTCTGTGTTTATTTCGAATTTCAATACCTACTGAATATTCATGAAAAAACAGTTATAATGAAATATAGATGGTAGAACATTGTAGCCATTTTAGAAAGTAAAGAAACAGATTTTTCAAATTCAATTAGAAAACAGAGCAGACACTGATCAGACGGCTCCTATAGAGGACCATCTGATCGAGGTCTACTCTGTTCGCAAATGCGCGAAAAGGCGTTTAAATAAGGGAAAGGGTTAAAAAAAAAAAGCTAACACAAAAGCTACGAAAATCATAGGTGATAGTAATTTGTCACACTGTGTATCACTCTCATTCAATCAAATTAGCGATTTTACGCACTAGTAATAGAGCAATAAACCTCGTTTTAGTTCTATTTTTATATAGAAGGTGACCATAACTAATACAAACGTATCTAAACTAATACATCAAATGACCACAATTTGGCCAAGAAACATTAGCCTACTATAAATTCTCAAAGTATTTAACCCTTTCGGCCCGACCTCAGCTCGTTGATATATCTCTGAATAGCCACTGAATGAATAAATGTGGGCGTATTTGTAAGCAGGTGGTTGCTCAATGCAGGATGAAAGTAATTCAGAAAGCTCCTATTGTAGCTTTCTGCATATCTTTCGTCCAGCCTTAAGCTACAACCTACCACTGTGACCAAGAATTAGACCTCGGTTTCGAGGTCGCATTAGATGTTGTTTTACTGTACTTTATGTCAATCTACAAACAGCTTCAACCCTTTACCCAATAGCCTGTTTCTAGTTTTGAAGACATATGACCACTTAAAGCAGGTTGAAAGTAAAGCAGAATGCGCCTTAAGGCGCATTCTGCTTTACTTTCAGCCTGCTTTAAGCTACCACCTACTAGGATATAGAAAATATGTATTATGCAATATGTTAATGACTGTATGAATTTGAACTATTTTCTTCAGCGGAGGAATAAATCAAACACGCTAAAAGCCGCTTCTATCAGGTAAGGGTTAACCGCGTATCACAATTAAATCTTACAAGTTAGTGGTGAATGTGTATATGCTATTTTCATTTCAAGTCCTTCCTCTCAAATTAACTTCTTGTCACCTCTTCAAGCAGTAAAACCCCTCTAAACCGGAATTCAAGTAAACAAGAATTTAGATACTTTTAGGCAGGTGTTTGCTTAATGCAGGGTGAAACTAATGCAGAAAGCTCATAGAGGATGACTTTCATCCTGCGTTAATCTGCCATATGTCTTCAAGACCGATATTTATGCTGAATTTAACGTCCGATTTTGAGGGGATTTGCTCTACGTATCGCAGATATTGCCAGTTGTAGATACACGCCTTACTTCCGTATTTACATTTCCGTGTTCTTTTGTCCATATGCATTTCACTCAGGCTGAAACAGATATATTAGGCGTTAGAATCATAACCACGTGTTTACAAATATTAAATATAGTAAGATACTTATTTTAATGCAGGTACGCGATATTTTCAACGTCAGAATTATATTTTCTCTCTTGCTGCCACGGACTGTTATGTCTGCCAAATGCGTTGGTTGCTTCAATATGCATCGTTTAACCCTTTCCCAGTTCAATATTCATGTACGAAATAATAAGTTCATGACTATTTATCAGCTACCTTTTCATTATATAAACTTTACATGGAAATATTTTGCTTTGACAAAAACTGTAAGATTAGATGTAGTTCATTTCAAAAGTAAACAGAGCAAACCTGACCAGACGGCTTCTATGCGTGTTTGTAAATGCAAACCTGTTATCCAATTAATATGCATGTAAGAAATATTAATTAATTGGTGTTTATAATGACATACGAACAAAGGAAGCTTTTGTCATAGCAGAAACTGTAGAATCAGATT
Organism: Azorinus chamasolen; assembly: GCA_963576725.1. Lineage (NCBI taxonomy): Eukaryota > Metazoa > Mollusca > Bivalvia > Cardiida > Solecurtidae > Azorinus > Azorinus chamasolen. The sequence continues at coordinate 56,976,610 of OY755249.1, forward strand.
TATATAATTCCGTAAGCAAACAAAGCAGATCCTGATTATATGGCGTCTATGTAGCTGTCTGATCTGGGTCCATTCTGTTTGAAAATGCGCGAAAATACGTTACGATAAGGTAAAGGGTTAAACAAGAGAACCATCTGGCCGTAGGTCGCTCACCGGGTCCCTACATAAATAGTCACTGTCACGGTAAAAGTCTCTTGATCATGCTTTGTAACGTATTATGGCGAATCTGGTATATGATCAACAACGTCTTTGAAATTATTATAAGGTTCGTGTAAATTGTCTGTGGCACAACTTTTACATGGGCATTATTCATGTCGATTGAAGAAATTGAGTAAACCAACAAGATGTCCACGGGCAAATTTTCGAGACGATGAGAAAAGATCCGTTAAGAACAGCAATATATGCTTACAATATCATTCAAATGTTACCAAAACGGCAATCATGATACAAAACAACCTGTAAAGGTGGTACTCAAATACTAAAATCGCCATTTCTCCAACAAACCTTATGTTGTGACCACTCAATAGAGTCTCGAAGAGACGATTCTACATAGGGTTTGTTCGGGGTGATAAAGACGGTTTTCACGAAAATGGTTAAATCAACGCATCTTATGTGGACCTCTGGTGATATCGTAAGGGATTTAAGGTATTACGTGTACAGAATAGCTGCTCTGACGTTAACCCTTTTGACCCAAATTTCTAATTGTTGTCTGCAGTCAAATTTTGTAAAAACACATGGTAAAACAAGGACACAAGATAAATAAATGTAAAGTTCAAAGGAATAAAGTACAGATATTGAAACTAGAACTACCACTACATGTGATGACTACCCCAACTAGCACATTTGACACAGAGATGGGGGTTATAGAAATAAATCACTACAATAACTGCTACAGTTTAGAAAAAAATCAGAAAACCTGAAATTTCCTAAATATTTCTAAGTCAAAATGTTGTAATTCCGTTAAATCAATGCAGTGTAACAAAATGTATTATAAAGCTACATACCAAATATCACATCAATATCTGCGAGGGTTTAGAAAAAACTTTGGAAAACCTGAATTTCCGGAAAATTTCTAAGTACAATCACTGTATTTCCGTGAAAAATCAATGAAGCGTAACGAAATTAAAAATTGATCTGTAACTCATTATAATAAAGCCACATACCAAATATCACTTCAATATATGTAAAGGTTTAGAAAAACAATCCGGAAAACTTGAATTTCCGGAAAATTTCTAAGTAAAATCACTGTATATCCGTGAAAAATTAATGAAGTGTAACAAAATTAAATCTGGATCTGTAACTCATTATAATAAAGCGACATACCAAATACCACTTCAATATCTGTAAAGGTTTAGAAAAAACTCCGGTAAACTGAAAAATAACAAAGGGCAATAACTCCAAAAATACTGAAGACAGAGTTACAAACCTTGTGCACTGCACTTGCGGTCAATGTGATCTATCTATATATGAAGTTTGAAGGCAATAACTTTTATACTTTGGAAGTTATTATCCGGACAAGCCAGACGAAAAGGACGGACGGACAGACAACCGGACGGACATGGTGACTCCAGTATACCCCCCCCCCAAAAAAAAAAACCCCACAAAACCCCCCCCACAAAAAAACAAAAAAAAACAACCTTAGTGTGTGGGGGTATAATAAGTTGAGACCAAAAGTGAGGTCCCTGATCAGAAGCCGCCTTTAAAAGGGACTTCACTATTTGTCGTGGTGCATTTATGAGACATTGACGGTGAAAGGGTTAAATTGTTCTGTTGCACACACTGTTATCCATAATCCAATTAGTTGTTTAAACTGTTCCGTAGCCTGTGGATGGACATACTAAAACACTGGCTTGTTTCTTCACAGTGAACATTTCTGGCACGTGATTTAACCCATTCCCTCATAGGCTATTTTAGATCCAAGCTCGTCGAATAAATCTACCGAAAACGAGCATTTACTAGAAAAAAGGACGTTTTAGATATGTGTAATTTTGAAACCATGGTTATCACACTGGTTTCAAAAAGTGTTTTATTACAGAGGCTTCAAAGGGTGTTAATATGAGGGAATGGGTTAAAATGTGAATAAGTAAGTTATTGTCCGGACAAGATTATTAGAACTGATTTCTGACTCTCGGCCCCTCGTGTGACATTGACCTTTAAATTATGGACGCAGGACTTTAACGTTACATGCCACCTCTTCATGGTCAATATTTGTAGAAGGCTGTTTAAAATTTCGTCCGCACAGTGGCAAGCATGCACATACACCGGCCCGCCATTGTGGGTTATTTGAAGCTTACCGTATATGAAACTGGTTAATTCAGCCTTGTCTCTGTAAATAACAGCCCATAGAAAAAAGTTGAAAGTTTTGAAATGTTGATGATAAATAGTGCAGTGGTAACCGCCCTTGTAAAATGTGTGTATGTAGAAGTGTCATTATGTTTGTCATTTACTACAGAGCACATGAAGCTCCCTTTTACCTAAAGTTTAATTGATATAACATATCTAGACAAAACATAGCGATTCAAATGCACTCTGTGTCACGAGCAACATTTTGATGAATAATCTACGACGTTATCTTCAAAGCATCTTGCATAAACGTTTAAAGTGTGCAGTTCAACAACAAAATACCGTACAACGAATCGACTGAAAAACGAAAACACCGATTAATGTGGCTCCTACTAGAAATTGGGGTATTATAAAATTCTTTTTTCTTCAAGAAAGAGACATATAATTATGTCTAGTTTCAGTTTAGAAATGTCAAATTCAGAATAATATTGAATATCTAAATAAATACCTAAAATGACTTGTGCATGTCCATAACTGTCAGCTCATTGTCTTCATAAAGGCCTATGTAGAGTCGGTCTTGTTTGTTCCAACACGCCACGGATTCTGCTTTATGCAACAAGGAGTCGTCTTCTATTACCCCTATTTCTTCAAAATCAGCAGTCAGGCATACCAGTTTATTCACGCGCCGAGCACATACAAATATCATTCCAGTTCTATCGACCGCTACCCCATATGGGCGCTTCATGCTGCAAGACTCGTACACATGCACAACATCTCCCTCATTCGTTAAACATGTTAAGGTATCCCTGTCTCTGTCAGTCACAAAAATCCTGTTCCTTGCTGGATCAAGAACAACGTACCACGGAGAAGTGAAAAGTGTTTGCATAAAGCCATCCATTGCGAATGTCTTCAGCACATCGCCGTCAGTGTCAATAACTTCTACTTTGGGTGGTTTGTCTATAGTTACGTAGAAATTATCTTCAGCAAAGTCAATTCCATAACATGAACCGCTGGTTGTAATATCGTCATCGGAATCTGCATCATATACATAGTATTCGTCTACCATAAATATTGAAATCCTCCTTTCTGACGGAAACGTTACAGCAATCTTATCAAGCTCCATTTCCGTCAAATCAAACGGTCTAGCAGATGTGTAAATTCCTAAAGATCTATGATTTTCGTTAGGAATCAGTACTTTGATTGCTTTGTTGTTAAAGTCGGCAAGAGCAACTCTTCCGTCAAACAAAACAGATGAGCCTGTTATGCGAGACGTGTTATTGTCCTCATGGTGATCTATCCCTACTGTTACACTGGAAATCATTTCAATATCTGTTGTCCAAATGTCACCACTGTTAGCCGAAGATGAACAAACAGAGGGTTTCGTATCTACATTCGTCCCAATGTTAGATCCCATCTTTACGTCGGTGATATCTTGTGTTGTTTGAGTCTCGCGGTCTAGAAATTTGGTTAGGTTTGAACTATTTGAGGGTTCCGTTTGAAGCTCCAAACACGTATTCACATTCACACGTGTTTTATCCTTCTCATCGTCATTTATCCCGCTTGTTATACTAGAAATTATTTCAATACCTGTTGTCAAAACGTCATTACTTTTAGCTGAATTTGAACGAACGGAAGGTTCCGTCCTGGGATAAATCATATTCCCTCCCTCCGTATCTACGTTCGATCCAATGTTAGATCTCACCTCTACGTCGGTAATATCTTGTGGTGTTTGAGTCTCGTGGTCTTGATAGTTGGTTGGGTTTGTACTATTTGAGGGATCCGTTTGAAACTCTAAGCACGTGTTCACATTCCGGAGAAGAGATTGACATTGCTGAAAATCATCAAGGAAACACATTTCGTCAAGTTGTTTATTGTCAGTTTTCACGGATTGAAGACACGTTCGTGTTTGCGTAATTATTTTCTGTCCTCGTTTCATACTCATAAATTTCAGAACTTCGGAAGTTTCATCCGACAGGAACTTGTCAAGTTGCATCAGTGATTGTTCGCATCTCGATGTTACTGAACTACTCATCATTTGTTTCTTTTGCTCTAGAATCTTCATATACTCAAGCAATTTATAAAGGTACGACGTTGCCTCTTTAGTATTAAGCTTTTCCCAAATCACATCTATGCTTTTTGAGTTCGTTTCCGCTAGACTCATTTCAGCTTTAAACGCTTCTTGGAGTTCAGCTAAGTCTGATTTGAACTCCCGATATTCCTGACCCTCAGCAACACCCTTTGCGCAGTCGTGTATAAAACTGACAATTCCGCATACGTTATGATCCTCAGCAAAACACGAAATGCAACCAAATTCGTTATGAACTTTACAGTATATATTTAGAGGCAATTCCTTGTGTTTCAAACATTTTTCTGTTGAGCTACCATTCTCTCCTGTGGTAGAATTTGACTTTGGCATATTCTGTGCATCTATTAAGACATGATGTCTCATAGGTTTAGGTTTGCAGTGGTATATGTAACACGCCCCGCACAGAAACTCCCTGCATGTCTTGCAGAACCCCTCAGCTGCTACATGAGAACCGTCAGTGTCACAAGGATCGCAAAGTGGTTGAGCAATATCCTCTGATCCTAATTGTTGATCAATATCTTCTGATCCCAATTGTTGATCAATATCTTCTGATCCTAATTGAACAATATCTTCTGATCCTAATGACCGAACATTATCGTCTGATTCTAATGGTTGAACAACATCCTCTGATCCTAATGGATCAACATTTTTTTCTGATCCTAATGATTGACAAGTATCTTCTGGTCCTGCTGATTGAACTTGAAGATTCAAGTCAACACTAGCCTCTTCATCGGCTGATTCACTAGCTGCCATTTGCACTGTATCCTGTATAAGATATATGAGTTATTCTAAAATAAGACCTATTTTCGGTAGTGTTATCATTAATCTAGTCGTTGGCTGATTCTCCGTAATAAGAGCTAAATTATCCGCAACCAGTCTTTAATAGTTAATACTCCGTAATCAACATTTTATTTGCTGTATACATATACTTGATACATGTAGATAGTCTTGTCAAAATATTTTTCAATTCTCTGAATTTATCAATATCAAGAGTCATATGCAAGTCTTCTCGGCCAATCTTATTGAATAATCGCAATAAACCATGTACCTTAGTATACAGTAATTAAAATGTTGAAAAGCAGGAGTTATCCGAGCAAGTTGGGTGGGGTGGATGGGTGGTTAGAGGGGCGAAGCCGGCGGGCGCCCCCAGAATTGCCCAAACAACTTTTTGCGTATTTTTATTAGATTTAGATCAAAATCATTGATTTAATCTTAGGGTTTTTATTTCCCTGTTTGACGTTGAATGACATCGCTAGTTAGTGTCTTTGTAATTAACAAAAGCACTAGTGATGTCATCCGACTTTTAAAAAGCTACGACACCCCTTCCCCATCTGAAATCTTGTATCCGCAACGGGGCCGGGGGGGGGGGGGGTAGTAACTCCTGAACGAAAAATTCAATCCACGTTTTCTGACCTTTATACACAAATGCACATTAATATGATTCATCCATTCATCCATTGAAGAATAAGGAAAATTGGATAATAAAGGAATGATTATCCGAGCCAAATATTGCTAATGGAGTAATGTTCGCGCCATTCAGTTATTATCAAACTTACTGATAACTACGTTAACAAAGTATGCATGTACTTGTGCTAGTATTGAAACAAACTGCGATTGTAAATATGTATCGCTCGTCTGTTTAATAGGCCAAATTATCATTATGTACATCTTTCAAACTTGAGAGCTACAGGGCTATAAAGCTAACAAGTATCTTGTGTATTATGTTTTTACATAACCAACTCTAAATAAAGCTTATTGTTTCTTGTACAATGTATCTTGTGTAACATTGTAACATATAGCAAACAGACTAGCGGAAAGTCGTTTACTGATAGCACGGTGCTGATTTCTACCGGTCCGTCCATTCCATTATTACATGAACCACATTGACCTTTTATCATATACATTGCATAGGTCATGTTTTTAAAGTGCAGTTTAGCCGACAAGATATGTGTAAACTGTTTGACAATGACAAATTGGACAAGTCAATTGCAACTACCTGACTCATTTCGATGCGTTTGGAAAACAGTAGCCGAGGACATCCGACTGCTATCCGGATCAGAACCACTGGAAAATACGAAATCTGAAATTAATCACATCGAACGAACTTAGTATCACTCCGGAAGTCAGTGAAAAATAACTATAATCAGTTATATATATAATACACCTCGACGTTTTAAACTAAACTTTTTAACTAAACCTCGCTGTTTATCAGACCGAACGATTTTAAACTGCATTAATAAATGTCAAACTCCAACATACAGGGTTTTAGTAATACGTCCTCCGATATCTATTTAGTAATACGTCCTCCGATATCTATTATTGTCCTGTTTTATTAACCTGTCAACATTTAAATAATTATACGCTTTCTGTACAAGCCATATATAGCTTCGGCTTATATCGATTGTTTCCGCTAATAAAAGCTTTCCTACTTGGCTCATTCGAGTATTTGTACATTTATTGTGAATCTCGTGAAAAACGTTTAAAACACAGGTTAACCAAAGCTAAATATATCCTTTCGGTGACGTAGGAATATTCACACTTGACAGGTCAATACAACACGACAATACTGAATTAAAATGACAACACAAACACACATACAGGCGTCATTGTTCGTTCAATATTGCTTCCGGGCCACTGTAGTGGGCATGGTACTCGTCAAGAGTTAAGACCTTAATCTTTAGTGAGCACGAGTTGTCCTTCTTTGTAAACCTTCTCTCCCGATGTGAAGTATTACAAACGCTTTCCCTTATAGTACTACACGTCGTCCGATTAAACTACAAGAAAAGTATTAATGTGAAGCATCAAAGGTCGTCCATTACTGAATAGTGAATAATAATAATCGAGAATGAAAACATTGAAATGTAATATGAACAAGATAGTTGTGTTACCTTTAGAATTATTGTCTAAGTAGTGTGTCTGGTAACTTCATCTGTTGACAAGTAAATTAATAATGTGTAGATCTGATCACTTAGATGGTTTAAAAGAATCCATTCATATTAACCAAAGGCCTATAATAATACATAGATAAGAACTTAGACAAATCACGCAAAATCTTGCGGCAAATGTACCAAATCACACAAGGTCACATTTGCAAATACCTCTGGTTGTAAAAAGAGCTCAGAAAATATAAGCATATCATTGTGTAGAGCAATTATTCAGCAACAATATGCTACATTGATTGGTAAAATATGTCCATAAACAAAAAAGTGTTGTGCAAAGACCCAACCCATCTGTCTGAATTGCAATCTACTTATTGTTATAAAAATTACCTTAGTTTGCAATTTAAAATCAAGATTTCTAAAGTTTTGCACACTTTCTTCAAAATAATATGGTATATGTTTTGATTGGAAAATGGTTATGAAAACTATTAATAAAACCCCCCAGATAAACCTTCTGTTTTTCAGTAGTTTTATAAAATTTAAAAGTTTGCCACGTGCCGAAATAAGGAATGATTCTTAGGATGTACCAAATCAAACAAAAGTACAAAAATGAGTCATGCAGGAAATACCACATACAGAACAAACACTCGCCCGAACAGCAACACAAGGAAACAGCAAATATACATGGGTAGAAAAAACAACAAGAGACGCACAAAGACAAAACAAACATACAATAGGAGGAAGATGGAAGTACCGCCTTGGAACGGTCAGTGACAAAAGTCACCGGGGGTTTAAACCGGTTTATGGGCGCCCAACCTCACCCTTATTCCATCCCCATCCTAAAAGACAAACAGTGTAAATAAACGTATCCCCTCTCCGACTAATCTACAACAACCGCGACAGCAAATACAGTGGTAAAGTGCATGTATAACAAAAAAACATTTAATTGAACATACTGTATCCACCTATCGCTAGTGTACTCAATGATTGAGCTGCAAACAGAGTAACTGTAGAAAAGTAATAAAGGGTACGACAAAAATGAAATAGTACAGATATCCGACGTTCTCCTTCCATTTCTGGATTTAAGAGGTCGCCTTCATAGAGTACTAAACCTTTCTTGTCGGCGTACATGCAAAGAGGCCAGCGTGATTGCCAACTGTAAAAGGGTTCACAACCAAACATGCAGTATGTTGTAATAATACAGGATCATATCCCTTTTTAATGAATTGTTTTATATATTTGATGAACAAAGTGAGAAAATGGGTATGTCCAATAATTCTACGAAGTTTGTAAATCACATCACCATAAAATTCAGGATGTGAAATACCGTGTCGCAAAAGTACCTTGAGATTACATTTGTACTTGCCAATAAGCGAGAGATTTCGATAGTAAAATTTAGAGAAAGTTTTTCTTAGTTTATGGTATCTATATCCTTGTTTAAGCAGTTTTTCAGTTAAAATGAGATTTCGACTGTTAAAATCGTCAATAGATGAACAAGCTCTAGCAAAACGAATAAGTTGAGATATATAAACCCCGTAAGATGGAGCACGGGGAACATCCCCGTCAAGATGAGGAAAATTTACAATATTAAAATCAAAATCATCTCTTTTGTCATATATTTTAGAAGAAATCATTCCATTATTAATTTTAAGGTCTAGGTCAAGAAACGCTGCATAATTGTCGGACGGGTTAGCTTTATTCAATTTGAGTTCTTTAGGATAAATTGTAGGAATCAGAGCATTAAAGAAAGGGTTATCTAAGTTAAAAATATCATCCAAATATCGACAAGTATCATTGAAGGCTTTTATAACATCTTCTTGTGATTGAGGATTCAAACTCAACATGAAATCTCTCTCATAGCAGTACAAAAACAAATCTGCGACAAGTGGTGCACAATTCGTACCCATGGGAATACCAATTACCTGACGGTATATAGCATTCCCATAACGTACAAATATGTTATCCAAAAGAAAGGTTAGTGCTTCGCAAACTTCTGAGCAAGTCCAATTGGTGTAATATTTCATTTGCTCGTCAGTAAAGAAAGCTTTTTCAGCATTACATGCCAAGAACGATGTTTTTTCTCGGGCAAATACTTTCTGGATCAAGCTAGTAAGCTTATCCTTAATTAAAATATGAGGAAGAGTTGTGTACAGAGTAGAAAAATCGTAAGTGCTTACAGTGGATGCAAGATACCTTTTGTTCTTAAGTTTGTTTAAGACTTCTGAAGAGTTCTTAATAGACCAGAAGAGATTTATTCCAGAATTTTCATAAGTCTTATCACAGTAAAATTTTACATGTTCCTTTACCTTCGTTAAACAAGAAGTCAAAAGTATAGACAATTTAGTAGTTGTACATGAACTAGAATTTGCAATGAAACGCGCTTTATATGGTTTTTTATGTAGTTTTGGTAACCAATACATAGTAGGAAGTTTATGTTGTGTAATTTTAATATCGGTTCCAAATTGTTCACACTTTTTGACATGGTCTGAAATGATGGTCTTTTCGTCAGTGGTAACTGAAATGTATGACTTGGTATTAGTAATTTCCTGCTTCAAGACATCGATATAATGTAATCGTCAAATAATAATCACATTATTTGATGCCTTATCAGCAGGAACAAAAACGTATTTTGAATGGAAATCCTGTAAACCCTTTTTAAGATGTCTAAATGAAGTTCTAGGTTTAGGTGGAAGAAGGTGTTTATTAGAGCTGTAAAAGGAAATGCGTTTATCAATTATATCAAAAATTAGTTTTTTCCAACAAGAAAGGGCAGTAGACTCAACATGTTCTCTTCGACACCATTTAATACTAAAATTTTGTAAAGCCTCCGCAATCTGAACTCGACAAGAGTTAAAATCTATCAAGGATGGTATTCTATATTTGGGACCTTTATTCAAAAGAGATCGTAGACGTTTATCTTTAATTAAAGTCACTTTAAAGTCACTTTTGCAAATATCTCGGATAGTAAGAAAAGCTCAGGAAATATAAGCATATCATTGTGTAGTGCAGTTATTCAGCTACGCCATGGTACCTCAATTGTTAATATTGGTTCACAACAGTTTTATGCAAATACCTAAACCACCCATCAGATTAAGGTCTCCTAGCGTTATACAGTAGTTTCTTATTTATGTGTTATCATAGATATTTGCATTAACCATTGATTGAGGGTTTGACCAATTTGGTTTTGGTTCCAATTTGAAGGAAAATCTATAGATTTGGAATTTAGTTATCAGTAAACAACAGCTGCATGAAAATGATATAAGATAGCACAAAGAATGAATGAAATTAAAACTGAAATTAAAATGTCTATTTGAATGGGAATATTGGCTATATTATCAAAACGATATTTATTCCCGTCATTTTGTGCGTTGTTATTCAAGTCTTTACTACAATTTCTAATAATCATCTGTTTCGAAATGACATACTTTACACTTATTATTGTGTAAACTGTATGCAGATTTCATGAATATTTCAGTATCTCATGTTAATAAATATATTAATTTTCCTGGAAGAGTAGAAAGGACACTACCTGTTTAACGGAGGTCACTCCGTAAGAAAGAAATTGCTAAATTGTAACCATGTCACAATATTGAAACACATTTATCTATCTATCTAACAAATACTTCAGCCTACTCTGTTAAATTAGCAATAAAAGAAACCTCTATTATTTTGCTTAACCATTTCCCTCATTTAAACATGTTTTCATGCATTGCAAATTGAGTAGACTCTGACCAGACAGCTCCTACATAAGCCATGTATCTGATCAAGGTCTTCTCTATTCGCTTATGAAATTATAATAGGCTCGACTATAGTTTCAACCATTACCAAAATAATCCTGTCATTATTAAAAAAATCAGCTAATAACTATTGACAGTGTCATTATTTCTGCAACGAGGAAAGGGTTAATGCAATTAACCCATCAGAACAAGCCAATCGGGTTAGTAGAAACGAGCCCCGGCCAAGTATATTCAGTACTTTGATTTCTGTTCTATTTTTAGATTACTAAAACTTTCGAACAATCGTTAAACTGAGTCAATTTATCAAGGACAATCCGATCACAGTTTGGTAAGAAAAAAACATAATGCACGTAGTATTCAATAACAAATGACATTATTTCTTTCTGTTTCGAAATTGTTTATTTCTTTCTGTTTTGAAATTGTAAAGCAAACTATTTCTTTGTTACGGAGTGATCTCCGTGAAGATGTTTGTGCCGTTGAAATGGCAATATCCTGGCCAGCTTCAAGTCGATCTAAAACCATTTATTTATACACCGTAATTTGTAGGATTCTTACGCCTTTAACAGTGGGTCAAAAAATAAAAAAGCAAGTATACGTTATTTCTTAAAACTAGCTTAAAATCGGCATTAAACCAAAGACAATACACTGGAAAGTGCATTTACAACCTCCAACGCAGTTATCTCCCCTAATCGCTACGCTGAAGCACGAACTGACAAGGCAGATCACTGTGAGGACTCAGGAGTTTGGTGCATTTACTGAAATATTTCTACAAACACGCAAGCACGACTATTGCACCGGAAATTCGAAAGGATCGGCTATTTAGTATCAATAACGTATTCATTTCGTAATGCATTAATACAAAAACAATGCTTAGCCTATTTTCATCACCTATGATGTGTTATTCATACTCTGAATCGATCAGTGAAATTATGCAATCTGCATAGCCCAATCATGTAAACTTGCATCCCCCTACGTTACATAAATGCCTGCTCCTACCATGAGGGGAAACATTCGTAAGCCCATATAGTTGCCCCGCTTATGAGAGGGCGACAATAAAAGATACTGTAAAATATTCTCCGCTCAAAATTCTGGCATATTCATATTGTTATTTGATAGCGAAAACGAATTACATATACATGTATATTTAAATCTGCATTGTAAGTTGTTTCAATCTGCACAACGGTTGTAAAACGATTTTTTATGGCAAACTACATATACTCAAACAAGTGTATAATTGAACCTTCTTTAATAGATATATACTTGGCCTCTTCTGTTTCAACGAGATGGTTGGTACGGACATACTCTGCAAATTGCCAAGTGATAGTCCTATGACATCCCCCACACACATACACACGCACATACAAGTACCACCCAGTGACGCTTTGTCCACATTTATTTGTAGGCTTATTAGTTTTGTTCTTTGGTAACAAAAGTAGAATCCAAACTTATCTGCCGCATTTTTTCTTCTTTGTAAAAGGTATTCAAACAGAAACAAGCAGGCTGTTTTTAAATATGTAAATGAATACTGAACCAGGCTAGGTAAAAACTTAATCCGAAACAAGTTGAAATCTAATCAGGCACCGATTTCCCCGCCCTTTGATCTGCATCCAAGTTGTATGTCGTCATTGGAAGATTAATGTACATCCTTTAAATCAAGTGAGTTCTCTTTTCTGGACAAAATAGAAAAAGTGTTTTCGATCAAATAGACAGTTTAACTTGAGAGTCGACAAGTTTGATGTGTATTTCAGTGTATTTCAGTCTTTGGTATTCCAAAGAATAATGACAAGAGAGAATATACACTGAGACTGGGTATAATTTCAAGAACTACATGCTGGAATGCCTGAGATACAAACTTTCAATAATATATTTTTTTAACACAATAAATCGCTAAAAATAGTTATGCGAAACCGTCCATTGTAACGAGATAACAATTGACACCGATGCCGTAACTTTTGACGTCAACACATAATTTTTATCAGATAATCTCCGATGTGGGAGGGTCGAAACAGAGTGCCGTATACCACGTAAATGCACTAGTCTACTAGTGCAGTCTTTTGGTTCAAGACGGTTAGCGAGACGATATTCAGTATTTAAACCACGTTAAATCATTTAAATATTTACATTTTGTAATGTAAAATTTTCAAAGTAATATTTTGTTTCGACAATTTTGGCTGTTGTTCACAGGATATCTGAGACATTATGAAATGGAATCCCGGTGTGTATGCTTTATATATGTAATGATTTACTTTTACATTTAGAGAAAAATAATTTTTGACTGCAAACATTGTCGCCTGCTTGAAAGTGGTGCTTCCCTCAAGTTTTTTCTAAACAAATGAATGAACGCTAAACAATTTCGTTTCGGTGTGTCATCTGTGTCCAAACTGTTTGCTGCTGATCATAGTGGGTCGCTTTCTGTCAGCGTCTTCTAATGCTGTAAAACGGATGCCTGCTTAACTCAGGGTTACAGACAATCGTCATTTCTCCACCAAAACCCATACTGTAACCACTCTTTTGAATCGTCTGTGACCACTCTTTAGAATATTTTCTTCGAGACGGTCACAGTATAGGGATCTATATTTGAAAAGCAAACTGAACAGACAAGGACTTCTACGGGAACCATCTGATCTGGGTCTACTTATTGTACTATGTTTGCAAATGCGAGAAAATGTGTTTATATTAAAGAAAGGATTTAACTCCGATCTGAAGTATTTTTGTTTTCTTCTGCTTCAATCAAGATTTTGAAATACCATTGACTGAGTGGTACATGTAAACAGATTTGATCCTGATGAGACTTTGATAAATCAGATCATACTTAGCAGGAGAAGTTGTTAACACCACAGGGGTCTGGACCGCTTCATGGGGGTCTATATGTATTATATAATAACAAGGGATCCAACTAGCAGAACGGATATCCGTGTACCACGAGTACAAATATAACTGTAACTCTTACAATTTAAATGATAATTTCGTAATTCTTTCGGCTATTGAAAGCCAATATATTTTTCTATCAAATAAATATAATCTTATAACGGTAACTTATGATCAAGTATCAATCCAACAATGATTTTCTCAAAATTTCACGAGTTTTTAGGGTCATTGACAAACGTTCGTTCACTGCGGTTTCACTATATCACAGCAATAACCTGGCAATGTGCAGTTCAAAAAATGGCATGAGTTAATAAAACGAATCAATTCTAACACCCACCTCCAATTATTTAGTCCCCAGCATCAAACGAATGATATAAAACTAGCGAGTTTTGTCAGTTTGCTTCAAATCGTCTAGGAAGGAGCCGTTGTACGTGACGTCAAGGATTTTCCAACTTTTCGTTCGCTCATCCAATGAAATGGCTCCATTTGTTGCAAAATGGCAGCATCCGAAATAGAAACATGACGACAGACGGAAAGGCCGCTGTTGTTAGTTGCTTATTTATTAAGAGGACAAAACAAATGGAGATTGGTGATATAATTGGGTTGTTTTATTGAACCACGCTATCTTTTTTGCAAAAATTGCAAGAGTTACATTCATATTTGTACTTGTGGTACACGGATGTCCGTTCTGCTAGTTGGAACCCTTGTTATTATATAGTACATATAGACCCCCATGAAGCAGTCCAGGCCCCTGTGGTTATCACGGCAAAGTTTAGCTCAGGCAGAAACAGCAGACTAAGATCTACGTTATTCCAAAGGAAAACAGAACATACCCTGATCAAACAGTCTACTATAGGAGCCGTATGATCAGGGTCTTCTCTACTTGCATAGACTGTGTCTATGGAGTAAAGCGTTAACATAGGAAATTTTAGCTATGTTAGAAACTGTAGAATCAGATTAACTTCAATCCAAAGGCAAACAGTGTACACCCTGATCAGACAGGAGTTGTATTATATGGGTCTACTCTGTTTGCAAAATGCGCGTGAAGACATGCGAATTAATGGACAACACAATAATTATTAGCCATGACTGAATCCGTAGAATCAGATCGACGTTATTCCAAAAGGACACAAAGCAGACCCCTTTGAAATATGAAAACATGACGTGTTTTTGCTTTTTTTCAATAGGATTTGGATAGTCCTAAAACAACAGTCCATAGGCGAAATGGAGCAGATATTGTTTGTTTTGTTTCTGTTTCTTTTCGTCTGAAGAAAACTTCACCTCTGTTGTACAGCTTGCTCTTTTAAGTTATCTGTAAGCCTTTTCACAACAAATCTTTTGTTTTCTTGCATGTAAGTGATGTCATGTGCAGTTGTTTATAATGTTTATAGTGCTGATTTGGTTAGCTTTTCTGCTGTCTGTATATATTTTTGTATTTTATGCTTGTGCCTTATTATTGCTTGCAAATATATTTCTTAGAGCATGTGCCTTTTAAATGTTTTTCTTATCTTAATATGATTGTCAACCTTTTATCTTAGATCCATCTTAACCCTTCTCTTGCTGAATTTTAAAATACATTTCTCCTTCTTTACCCATGCCCTGTTGTATAATTACATATATCATCACTGTGTATACGTATTTCGCTGTGCAATCACTGCTGTGGGGTGCACTGGTTGCACAATCAACTTGTAAATAGTGCAGACCCTGGTGAGACAGCTCCTGCAGGAGCTGTCTCATCTGGGTCTGCACTATTTACATGTAGGTATATTGACGTGAACAGCAAGCGACGGGTTAAGAGTTCCTTTGAACGATGTTTTACTACATGTATATAACTGTATGTATGAACACGTCTCAGTTTCTTTTTCGCTGTATACGCGTACTCCTTGTTTAGGATTTTCTCTGTGTGTCCAACAATAGCTTTTAAGTAAATATTTATGTTTTGATTGTAACTGACTTAAATGAAGACTAGCTTATTATATATTATACGAATTTCTCTTAAGAATTTTCATTCTCTTTGTTTTTATTTTTGATATGTTAATGCTTTTGTTTAAATGTCGGCAAATAGTTATATGCTAATGCTTTTTCATTGTTATAACCGACGTTAAATAAAGTTTCTTGTATCTGGTTTGCAAACAGAACAGACCCAGATCAGACGGTTAACGAATCAGATCAGACGAAGTTAACTTAAAGTCAGAGAAAACATGTTGAGACCAAATTATTAATGCTAGTACTACATGTATTTCGTTTATAGATTTGGTTGTTGCTATTTTATATTATTTGTTGTTCTAGTATATATTATTTTTGTTCTAGTATATATTATTGTTGTTCTAGTACATGCAACTGTTGATCTAATATATATTATCTGTTGTTCTAGTATATACTATTGTTGCTCTAGTATATATTACTGTTGTTCTAGTATATGTTACTGTTGATCTAATATAAATTATTTGTTGTTCTATTATATATTATTGTTGTTCAAGTATATAGTTTTGTTGTTCTAGTATAAATTATTGTTATTCTAGTATAAATTATTGTTGTTCTAGTACATGTAACTGTTGATCTAATATATATTATCTGTTGTTCTAGTATATACTATTGTTGTTCTAGTATATATTGTTGTTGTTCTAGTATATGTTATTGTTGATCTAATATAAATTATTTGTTGTTCTATTATATATTATTGTTGTTCAAGTATTTAATTTTGTTGTTCTAGTATATGTTATTGTTGTTCTAGTATAAATCATTGTTGTTCTAGTATATGTTATTGTTGATCTAATATATATTATTTGTTGTTCTAGTATATATTATAATATTGTTGTTTAAGTATATAGTATTGTTGTGCTAGTATATATCATTGTTGTTCTATTATTTGTGTGACATTTACTACAAGGTAGTGAACCACATGCATATATGATAACAAACTTGTCAAATTTGTTTAAATTTTGACATGTTCTGTACTTTGTATAATATACACTGTATATTATTATTGATGATAAACTATTATTAACGTCCTAAATGTAATAACTTATATGTCTTACAACAGGAGGATAATTGTAAGCCCTTTCTTAATAAAACGCTTTTTCAACAGTTTACAAACTAAGCAGACACTGTAGAAGCCGTTTGACCAGGGTCTGCTCTGTTTGATTAGAGGGTTAATACACGTTTTTTTTTCGAGCAATAACATCTGCAGTGTCCCGAGGGACTGTTGTTGTCCCGAGCCCGAAGGGCGAGGGCAACAACGGTCCCAAGGGACACTGCAGATGTTATTTCCCGAAAAACACGTGTATTAACGCTATTCTTGCATAGAACAAAAAACTGCTTTCCTGCGTTCATTTAATCGGTTGAAATACAACCCAAACAATACACTACTTCTTTGACGGTTCACTCGATTTATGCTGTTACCGGGGCAGTGTTTAGTTTTGTATTTGACGTCATTTCATCAGTCAATTTAAGGTGCCTTTTATGTAAGTGCGGAATACGCAAGGGACAGCTAGATATGTCTAGCTGTTAATGTTTAATGCTTAAAGGACAAAGATTTAGCACTGTGTGTACATACCTATTACATGCACCTAACATATTTAGTTTTCAGTTAATTTAGGAGTCCCTATTAGGTTAAATACCTACTGTACCAGTTACAAACATGTTTTCAATCGCGTAAACTCAAGGACAGCAGTAAAAAGTAGGCCACTGTAAGCGAACTATAGATTGTACCTTTTACAACGAATATAATTTAATACATCTACTACTAGGAAATGCCCCAAACTGAAGCCTCTAAAATATGCGCATCGTTCGCCTATCTTAAGCAAAAATGCTATAAATTACAAAGTCGAAAACAGTCTATCTTACGTCATTGATGACGTACCATACAGTACAATAAGTGACGTAGTTGGCTGGTCACATGATTGCTACCATTGTTTACGTTAGGCCCCGTAAAAGTACAAAAATGAGTCATGCAGGAAACACCACATACAGAACAAACAGTCGCCCGAACAGCAACACAAGGAAACAGCAAATGTACATAACTATAAAAACAACAAGAGACTCACAAAGACAAAACAAACATGCAATAGGGGGAAGATGGAAGTACCGCCTTGGAACGGTCAGTGACAAAAGTCACTAGGGGGTTAAACCGGTTTATGGGCGCCCAGCCTCACACTTATTCCATCCCCACCCTAAAAGACAAACAGTGTAAATAAACGTATCCCCTCTCCGACTAATCTACAACAACCGCGACGGCAAATACAGTGGTAAAGTGCATGTATAACGAAAACATTTAAGTGAACAAACTGTATCCACCTATCGCTAGTGTACTCAATGATTGAGCTGCAAACAGAGTAACTGTAGAAAAGTAATAAAGGGTACGACAAAAACGAAATAGTACAGATATCCGACGTTCTCCTTCCATTTCTGGATTTAAGAGATCGCCTTCATAACTAAAACCGAGCCACAACAGCGCGTGTGCACGAGAATCGCCTTGTTAATACACGTTTATCGGGACTACAACAGCACGTTTTATGCAAGAAATAGAGGATCTTACATGAACACGAATGCAAGATCCTATTTATAACATAACACACACAAATGTTATTTACAGCCAATATTTCAGCAGTAACTTTTTTTGACTTACCGTCATATCAACCAGGATCTAATTCAGACCTCTCTGGTATTCAATTTAACTGTGATAGTTTATGATACAAAACATACAGAAACACGTTAAAATAAATTTTGAGTTACAGTTTTGACATACATAGTTACAACACGTCACATTATGACGTCATTGTACACAACTTGTGTCTATGTAAAGCGCGCCATTTAAATGAAGACCCACATACAGTCGCCAACACATCTGACACTCACTATCAATGGGATTCAAAATGCGCATTCGTTTTGGCATATTAAGCCCTTCATTAGTGTTGTATACACATGGACATGGACATTTCCACCGAGAAACAAAAATCTCGATTCAAGTTCAGTGAAAATGTTTAAAATGGACAAAATATTCAGTACGAACTGCTGCATAAAATGTGTTGGAACAGGAGGAAGATTTTCGCGATAAGCTGAGTATAGCATATTTGAAATATGTTTGTGCTGTGCTGGATTCAGATGACTATAGTTGTTGATTGACGAGATATTTTTATGAGTAGAAATCTGCATAAACAAAAGGACATGCGGTGAAGAAAATGCAAAGTTGTGGAGGCATTTTCTATGTAGAATGGATTGTATAGGTCAGAGTAGCTGGTAGGTCTTTGGCATACATTTTGTATATAATTACTGACAGCGATTACAATTTGTATTATTTTATCGAAATTAAGGCGCAAGTGCCAACAATCCTTTGCCATCTATCGTGACTCAATCGTTGACAGGTAGGTCACCGTCCGCCAGTTTGTTTGTTTTGACAGCGCATATGAATACAGTTCGGTCGTTCGAATGTTATTCACTAGTGAATATATGCCCGTGAATATCAAAAAATAAATGATAGTGTTACGTCACGCTGAAGCCACGAGTTATGTTATAAATAGAAGATCTTACATGAGTGTTCCTGATTATTGGATTTATTAAATGAGTCTTTTTAAAACGATAAAAACGAGCTTTAGCGAGTTTTTTTATCGTTTTAAAAAGACGAATTTAATAAATCCAATAATCATGAACACGAATGCAAGATCCTATTTATAACATAACACACACAAATGTTATTTGCAGCCAATATTTCAGCAGTAACGTGGATTGTTATAAATTCTCCTTACATATAGAAATGATGAATGAAAGGTATTATTAGGTTCGCTAGGTAACTGGGACAAAGTAGGTCCAAATTTTCCAACTTTTTTTTGACTTACTGTGATATCAACCAGGATCTAATTCAGACCTCTCTGGTATTCAATTTAACTGTGATAGTTTATGATACAAAAACATACAGAAACACGTTAAAATAAATTTTGAGTTACAGTTTTGACATACATAGTTACAAACACGTCACATTATGACGTCATTGTACACAACTTGTGTCTATGTAAAGCGCGCCATTTAAATGAAGACCCACATACAGTCGCCAACACATCTGACACTCACTATCAATGGGATTCAAAATGCGCATTCGTTTTGGCATATTAAGCCCTTCATTAGTGTTGTATACACATGGACATGGACATTTCCACCGAGAAACAAAAATCTCGATTCAAGTTCAGTGAAAATGTTTGAAAGGGACAAAATATTCAGTACGAACTGCTGCATAAAATGTGTTGGAACAGGAGGAAGATTTTCGCGATCAGCTGAGTATAGCATATTTGAAATATGTTTGTGCTGTGCTGGATTCAGATGACTATAGTTGTTGATTGACGATATATTTTTATGAGTAGAAATCTGCATAAACAAAAGGACATGCGTTGAAGAAAATGCAAAATTGTGGAGACATTTTCTATGTAGAATGGATTGTATAGGTCAGAGTAGCTGGTAGGTCCTTTTTGGCATACATTTTGTATATAATTACTGACAGCGATTACAATTTGTATTATATGTATTTTATCGAAATTATGGCGCAAGTGCCAACAATCCTTTGCCATCTATCGTGACTCAATCGTTGACAGGTAGGTCACCGTCCGCCAGTTTGTTTGTTTTGACAGCGCGTATGAATACAGTTCGGTCGTTCGAATGTTATTCACTAGTGAATATATGCCCGTGAATATCAAAAAATAAATGATAGTGTTACGTCACGCTGAAGCCACGAGTTATGTTATAATATAGAATAATATGGATTTGATTCTATATTTTCTGCCATGGTTAAAAAGTTATTGTTAATAATGCTGTTAAAATGAGGCTAGTTAATTTCAGAGCAAAATATGGTGCATATTCAAATGCTAAAATTGTCATTTCTCCACCAAACCATATGGTACGGTTTTTCGAGACGATTATTAAGAGTGGTCTCAACATAGATTTGGTGGAGATATAAAGGAGATATTCTTGAAAATGTTTCAATTTACACATCTTAACTGGACCTCTGTAATATTCGTACGGTCATTATTTCTTACATACATATTCAACAATTAAAGGGTATATTTTGTGGACTTGCTAAGCATAAAAATAAATGTACTGCGAGTAGTATTTCTTAACCCCCATTCAATCTGAATTTTCAGAGTGGAATAGCCCATTGTTGTTTATTGGTTAAGTCCTTACAGTATAATAGGGTAAAATTGTAAGAGGATGTTTAATGACAAACATTGTAGATCTGGGTCTGCACCGTTTGCAGATGAGGGTGTTGTGTTTGTTAGTAGGTTGTATACTTTGTGGTTGTTTAAAGTACATGTTATTTGATAATGTTCAACTCAGTACTGTTTGCATAATTTATTTTACTTTTATATCGTTTTACTATTCGTGTGTCTTTTGAGATTGGATCAAAACGCCAAGATCTGTTATATAGAGTGATTTATTTAAAATGTTATTTATACATGTACATTATATTGCATATCATTAATTTAAAATGCTACAAATATATATACATGTACGCTACAGAGGATAACCACTCTAAAGCAAACCATAAAATAAACAAACATGGACGTCTTTAAAAACAATTGTCTGTGTGATGCAAAACGAAAGTGATGCAGAAAGTGAGCTTTTCTATATACATTTCGTTCTGCACCAAGTTGCCCCCTGTCTCAACCATTTCCTTCATACAAACAATTTTGCAAAACAGGGTAGACACAGATCAGGCGGCTCCTACAGGACCCGTCTTGTTAGTGTCTGCTCTGATTGCTTATGGAATTATAATAGATCTAACTACAGTTTCTACCAATACCAAATAGTATGTGTACAGACGCGGCATATGAGTATTTATGATGCTATTATTTCTTACATAAGTATTCAACAGTAAAAAGTTTGAAACCCAAAACTATTCTCCATTTTAGTGGCCATTGTTCGGAGGAGGTTTACTTTGCAGTAAAACCGTTTTAAACCGGACGTTAAATTTAGAATAAATATCCGTCTTGGAGACAGGTTGGAGCTTAATGCAGGGTAGAAGTCATGCAGAAAACTCCTCTAGGAGCTTTCTGCATGCTTTTCAACCTGCATTAAGCAGCCATCTGCCTATGACGATGATCAGAGGACTCACTGGGAGACCTATGATCTGGGTCTACACTGTTTTGCATTTTGTTCCAGCGTTTATTCTGTTCCCGCACTTTAATTCAACTTAAATAAATTATTCCTCTGCTTAAACTTTCATTTTTTCTCTAAAATATCCTTAATAAACTGTTGGATCCTGATGAGACACCAACTAACGAGTAATTACAAATTTGTACAAAATCAGTAGTGAAAGAGCTAAATCCTGATGAGACGCCGAGTTACCACTCGGAACACCTCAGCTATTTCTACGAAATATTCCGAACCCTAGCGGAATAAGACGAATAGCTACGAATGGCCGAGTTACATCGGAATCAAAATTGTTTGAATGGCACAGGGGTCGTGTTTAAAAAAGAAATACAGTAAGACATGTTCTACCCATTGTATTGTCTTTTGAAAATTAACCTATAATATAGTGACAAGTTTCTCTGAGTGAGACTAAAATTGTGCTCTCAACGTGTCATGAAATGAGAAATAAAATAGAGTTTTTTCTTACGTCTTGTTTGTAGGTGTTTCAATAATTCCATTTTGCTGAATGTACTTTACTCCATAGCTATACCTTTCAACGCATTAGCAAACAGAGTAGACCCAGATCAAACGGTCATTGTAAACAGACTCGTCTTTGCAAAATATATTCAAAATATGGGGGAGAAACTGAACTTTGGGTCTCACATTGCATGTAAAACATTACCCTCTCAATGCTGAATGTTCAAAGTGGAATAGTCCATCACTGTTGAAATGTAGAGTACATTCAGTATATAGGGTACAATCTGTGAGCGTATTTAGAACGACAAACACTGCACACCCCGACTTGAAATGAACCATCTGATCTGGGTCAAAACTGTTTACAAATGTCCAGTATTCAGAGGGTTAAACATTAAAGTAACGAAGAGTGTGTATCCAAATTAGACTCTCGAACAGATCCGGGTCTCATTAGGATCATCAACATCAAAACTGTTTGACACTCTGGGTGTATCTATCTTTGGAACGAAATAAAGAAAAAGCCCAGGGGAATTTGGAGCCGATATGTGCCAACGGTGCCTCTTCAGTTCACCATTTCCTTCATATAAAA
Organism: Azorinus chamasolen; assembly: GCA_963576725.1. NCBI lineage: Eukaryota > Metazoa > Mollusca > Bivalvia > Cardiida > Solecurtidae > Azorinus > Azorinus chamasolen. The sequence goes on from OY755249.1 coordinate 56,999,641, forward strand.
CGCATTTGCACGTACAGTAAAACCCCGCTAATGCGACCACCAAAAAAGGGCATACTTTTGGGTGGCAGAGGCAGGTGGTAGCTTAATGCAGGATGAAAGTTATGCAAACAACTCCTATAGGAGCTTTCTGCATAAATTTCGTCCTGCATTAAGCAACCACCTGCTTTAGACCATATCATTGGCTGTTTATTAAGTGGTCGCATTAGCGGGGTTTCACTATATTTGCAAACAGTGTATACCCAGATGACACGGCTCCTATAGGAGCCGTCTGACCAGGGTCTTCTCTGTTTGCTTATGGGATTTGAAATATTTTTATCATTTTCTGAAACTGCTACAATGTTCCACCTTCCACATTTCATTATAATTGTTTTGTCCATGAATATTCAGCAGGTATTGAAATTTTGGGTAAAAATAGAACAGAGAAAGGGTTTTATCAGTTACCATTACAGTCGCAAAGTTTAACCCTTTCCCTGTTCAATATCCATGTAAGAAATAATTAGATATTTCAATAGATGTCACAAATAATTACGTAATTCAGAAATCTTTAGAGGGGCTTAAGCGAACTGGTTTTCGGCGCAAAACACGTTTGCCAATTACACATGATTTGCTTGTATCCATCATTTCAATCCTACCAAGTATTTGTGTTAATGTATATGAATCACGTTTATTTACTGCTGCTTACTGTTTAGCATTTTCTGCCTTCCTCCGTATAAGTGAGTTGGCCGTTGCCAACAAGAGCATTATTTCGAATGTTATCTTCGCATCTGATATTAGTATTGACCAAAATGGTGATTCTGTCACTGTTAGAATCAGGTATTCTAAGACTGACCAATATGGTTATGGTTCAAGGTTGAAAATCTGTAAGACTGGGACAAAAGTCTGCCCAGTCCTCAGACTAAGCCAGTTTTCACAGCAACGCCCTCCAAGCGATGGGCCGCTTTTCTGCCACCTCAATGGTGCACCACTTACACGTTACCAGTTCTCTGCCATACTAAAAAAATGCTTGACTAGACTGCGATTAGATTATGCTGGATATACTTCCCATTCTTTTCGCATTGGTGCTGCTACGGCAGCAGCTATGGCCGGTTATTCATCAAGGGATATTCAGACTGCTGGTCGCTGGCGGTCTGAAGCATATCGTTCTTACATTAGGCCAGATGGCATTCATACACTACCTAAGTTATAATTTGCATGGCTGCTTTAGCGGTTAATCTCAAGTTTCACAATTAATAATTAAACCAAAGATATTCTAGGTACTCTAAAGATCTGGTGTGTTGGTTCTTCCATCATGAAAAATGCCTTTGTTGTGGCGAGGAGGCGGCCAGGAGGGCCCAACCTTGGATTGGGATTCGCAGACCTCTGGTGGCAGGGGTATAGCGGCATGTCGCTATTCAACATGATAGACAGGCTCCAGACCTTGAAGAAAGTCGGAGAAGAGCCGAACTGCATTATCTTGCACTGTGGCGGCAATGATCTCGGAAGAGTGCCAGTTAAGAAGTTGCGGCAGTGTATCAACCGAATCATTGAGTTTATCATTCACAATTTCAATGCATGCCTTATTTGGTCAGAGATATTGCCAAGGAGGAGGTGGCGCCATTCTGGCGATAATATTGCCATGGAATCTGTCCGGAAACGCCTGAATAATTATGCTGCTCATAAATTTATGCAAGTAGGTGTGTGTTACATCAAGCACACTGATCTGCACGAAATGTCGTCAGCTTTTTACTCTTCGGATGGTGTGCACCTGTCCTTCCTTGGCAATTGTCTGTTTCTCAACCAGTTGTCTTCAGCCCTGCTGGAATTCAAATCTAAGAATACCAGATTCTTTCAGTAATTATGGCCTGTTAGGGATCTAAGATGGTTCTCGTTTCCAGCCAGCCACCCGTAGTTGGTACCAAGCAGTGTCCGTATTTATCGCTGTACCAAAAGCTGGTTTCTCTCTTCTTTTGGCGTTGGCGCCCCCCTGCTTCCAAATACTTGTGATCAGGCTGGCGCCAGTTGGCCGACAGCGAAATCCGAACAGAAGATTTAGGTGCACAATTTAAGTGCATATTTAATAATTTTATATTAAACTATCTTTTCAAATGGACTGCAATTCTGATAGATGCCCGGGGTGTCGCCATTGTAGATGATGGCTGGATCACTGATTTCCCAGGATCTGCCGTAGTCGAATTGGCGATACATCCGTTCTCAGGGTTGCAGTTCAATCATACAAGCTAATGTCAAATTTGCATGTGACTTGTTCAGTCAGGAGCCTTCTGGGGCATATTTTAAATTCAAGCCTTTTGGGGCATATTTTGTAGCCTATTGGGACATACTTTGAAGCCTTTTGGGGCATATTTTGTAGCCTAATGGGGCATACTTTGAAGCCTTTTGGGGCATATTTTAAAGCCTATTGGGGCATACTTTGAAGCCTATTGGGGCATATCTTGAAGCCTATTGGGGCATACTTGAAGCCTATTGGGGCATATTTGAAGCCTATTGGGGCATGATTTGTGGCTATTGGGCCTAATGATTATAAATTTGGGATACCACTGCGGATGGCTGTCAAAGGTCGCCCCTACACGACAATTTGTCCGGTGTACCTGCTAGCCAATTGGGCTAGCACGGTGGGATCGGGAACCATGCCCAACAGAGCCAAACCTGAACCTTAGTTGTACATAATTGTTTAATAAACCAATGTTATGTTTGAAGATTTTGTCTGTTATTGTTAGGTCCGCCAGATGTTATGTGGCAAGAAGACATGGGTGAACGCAGAGATGTTATATCGGGCTGGCATTGCAGGTTGAGTTTGATAATTTGTTAAGATGAAGAGCATAGCTTATGTCAGGAGAGCATTCACCCATGGCTCCTTGCCCGGCAGCTGGTGTCCTCAAATCTCCCAATAAATGCGATTATTGTTCACCAATAATCGATTGTTATTGGAGTTTGAGATCTACTCGTTTATGTATTTTGTATGTGATAGAAGCGTTATACTTATTGCCATATTGTCATGGATAGAAGCGACATTGGTACCCTGCGGGGCTTGCGCGCGCAAATACCGCCCAAATCTTTGTTCAATTGTCTTCTGATTCTCAACTAACAAAAGGTGAGTGGGATAGTAGCGTCATAAATTTGCACTGTTGGCGACTAAAATCCCACCCACCCATGCCCTTTCTGTCAATGTTCCTTTTATAAGGTTCAATGCCTTGCATTTTAGCCTAGCATATATGACCCTAGCAGGGTGCCTGTCGTCCTCTTACTTAGTCGATTATGTCACACCGTTTTATATGTATGTTAATATACCTGCTGTCGTATGTTCTATGTTTCATAGATAATTCCTTGCATGTCTTATTCTGTTAGATACTGGTCTCTGCTGTTTGCTCTTATTTGTTTCAGTTACTTTGGGCATGCAGCATTTCTGCTACTATAGGGGACTACCAACATCAATAAAGTAACGGCGCGGTTCCTGGAAGTCTATTGTAATTGTGCCATTGGGCTACAACTTGTTCAAAGTGAAGGGGCGATTGGCCGACAGCGAAATCCGAACAGAAGATTTAGGTGCACAATTTAAGTGCATATTTAATAATTTTATATTAAACTATCTTTTCAAATGGACTGCAATTCTGATAGATGCCCGGGGTGTCGCCATTGTAGATGATGGCTGGATCACTGATTTCCCAGGATCTGCCGTAGTTGAATTGGCGATACACTTGTTCAGTCAGGAGCATTCTGGGGCATATTGTAAATTCAAGCCTTTTGGGGCATATTTTGTAGCCTATTGGGGCATACTTTGAAGCCTTTTTGGGCATATTTTGTAGCCTATTGGGGCATACTTTGAAGCCTTTTGGGGCATATTTTAAAGCCTATTGGGGCATACTTTGAAGCCTATTGGGGCATATTTTGAAGCCTATTGGGGCATACTTGAAGCCTATTGGGGCATATTTGAAGCCTATTGGGGCATGATTTGTGGCTATTGGGCCTAATGATTATAAATTTGGGATATCACTGCGGATGGCTGTCAAAGGTCGCCCCTACACGACAATTTGTCCGTTGTACCTGCTAGCCAATTGGGCTAGCACGGTGGGATCGGGAACCATGCCCAACAGAGCCAAACCTGAACCTTAGTTGTACATAATTGTTTAATAAACCAATGTTATGTTTGAAGATTTTGTCTGTTATTGTTAGGTCCGCCAGATGTTATGTGGCAAGAAGACATGGGTGAATGCAGAGATGTTATATCGGGCTGGCATTGCAGGTTGAGTTTGATAATTTGTTAAGATGAAGAGCATAGCTTATGTCAGGAGAGCTATCACCCATGGCTCCTTGCCCGGCAGCTCAAATCTCCCAATAACGTATACAGGATGTTTTCGTACGTGTAGAAACCGAATAGTTAGACTTATTAAAGTTTCATAAACAAACATAGCGGAGCATGATCAGACGACTCCTATAGGGGTCGTCTGATCTGGGTCTACTCTATTTGCAAATGCGCGAAAAGGCGTTTATATGAAGGAAAATATACACTTCCTTGTAACTGTAGGAGTAATTGCAGCATTTCTTTTGCAGATGACATATTACATAAATAGTACCTGTCTGAAGCGGCAATCAAAAAGGTCTAAGTATGGGTCTGCTAGGCTGGTGATTACTTAGTGCAGGTTAAAAGAAATGCAAAAAAACTCCTATATGAGCTTTTTGTATTGCGTTTGCCCTGCATTAAGCAACCACCTGCTCTTCAACACTTCCATGTTCAATTAATGAATGGTCGCTTAAGACAGATGCTACTGTAATGGGCCTACCGTTATGACCTAAATTATCACTGCATATGTAAACAAGTACCCTTTACTTCTTATCGCTACTGACATGTATAGGATTAGGTTTCAAATCAGACAACTCTTTACACAGATAAATCTGACATGTATTTCTGTGACATGTATATCCCATATAATTCTATAACTGATGGATTTTCAAGGAAGAAATAATCATTGTATTAATACAAATTCACCAAATGCATTATTAACAAGGTATTAACAAGGTAATATTTGACCGTGGCAGAATTGTAGTATCTGATCTATATCATGTCATAAGTAAACCGAACGGACACTAATCGGACGGCTACTACTAGAGCCGTTTGATCTGGATCTACTGTGTTTCCAAAGCATTGACGGCGTTTATGCGAGGGTAGAGTTAAAGATTCGGACGTATGTATATATTGCTTCAGATCAGAGTTTGAGCCAAAACGACATTGCACAGCATTATACAGTAGAACCTGTCTTAAGCGACTATAAAAAAGAGGTCTAATCACGGGTCTGTTAGGCAGGTGGTAGCTTAATGCGGGTCAAAGTAATGCAGAAAACTCGTATATTCTATATTTCTTTTGACCTGCATTAAGCAGCCACCTGCTTTTTAAGACTTCAATTTGGAATAAATGAATGACCGCTTAAGACAGGTTCTACTGTAATGGTTAGTACTTTCGTTCGATACGATCATATCACGTCTTTGCACCCAGAGAAGACTGATCAGACATCTCCTGTAGTAGGAATTATCTGACGAGTAGACCATACATGTCAGCACATATACATGAAATAATCAACAATCATAAATTAACCCTTTCCTTTACATAAACGTGTTTTCACGCACTTGCAAATCGAGTAGACCCAGATCAGACGGTCCCTAGGCCCTATAGGAGCAGTCTGATCAGAGTTTGCTCTGTTTGCTTATGAAATTATAATAGGTATGACTCTGTTAATAAATATTCATGATGCCATTATTTCTTACATGAATACTGAACATGGAAAGGATTAACCCTTTAAATGCTGAAGTATCAGAGTGGACTTGCCCATCAGTGTTTAACCCTTTCCTCTACAAATAAGCATTTCTACGCCTCTGTAAAAGTCACTGAATGCAACCATTGTGATAAATAGAGCATTTGCTCCTATAGGAGCAAATTCTCTATTTATCACAATGGTTTCAAAGTACAAAATTCTAGAATTTTACTTTTCTCTAGTAAATGCTCCTTTTTGGTAGATTCATTCAACAAGGTTGGGCCTAAAAATAGCATATGGAGGAAATGGTTAAATAAAGAATCCATTTAGCAGTAAAGGCTTACTCTTGCTAGAAGAACAAAAGACAAAAAGTGCAGACCCTGATCAGGGGGCGGGGTATTTACGACCCCCTGATCTGGATCTTCACTGTTTGCAAAAGACAGTAGCTACCTGCGTATTAAGGGTTACTACACTACCCTTCTCGTGTTATCAAACAATGATGTCAGCTAAAACTTCCATTGCTATCATTTTAAACACATCCAGTTTGCTTACTTGTCTGAGAAACTATTGACAGAGTGACAGACAGTTTGGATCAAGGTGAGACGGATCAAGATGAGACGCCGAGTTACTGGGCGTTTCTTCTGGGTCTAAGCTGTTTGATAAATGTCAGACAAGACGTGCTTAACATGAGAGGGCTAAAAGGACATAAGCATGACACAAAAATATGTTATGTACTGAGGGGTGCACTGAAGGACATACAAAAAGTAATTCAAAATAATAATGCAATCCCTTTCAAAAGAATTGCGTACGACATATACTATCTTCGACGGTCCATTATGAATATGGACCCGGTACGTTACATAAAAAGAGGATCTTACATGAGTGTTCATTACAAATTGTTTTTATGAAACGAGTTTAATATAATATGACACGAGCTTTGGCGAGTGTCATATTCGTAAGTGAACGAGTTTCATGAAAACAATTTGTAATTAGCACGAAAGTAAGATTCTTTTTATCACATAAGCCTTAAAATGCCATAGAAAATGAAACATGGCTATAGCTGACGTCTGTTTCGACCATTCCTTACAAAACAACGGACGACGCACATGGAGCGCTACGATTGGCTAACGCTTAAATGAGCGCTACAATTGGCTAACGATTGCTAGTTTGCATAAAAATGCACTAGTGCATTTTCGCGATTTACGGAACTCAGTTACGACACTCCCACAAGGCAGATTATGTGATAAACATCTTAATGTGTTGAATCGAACTCTAACACACACCTAACCGAAACGTGAAACGTGCGCTCAAAGCATTCTGGACTGACTCATATGGCTCTCAACTTAATCAACCGTTTCATGAGCAAATATTTCATCTTCTAACTCAACAATATGTGTTTGTGAAACACTATGCCCCCTTGATATGATATTTGACCCTGAAGGATGACCTTGATCTTGACATGTCACCCCTCAAAATGTGCAGCTTCATGGGGTACACATGCATACCAAATATCAAGTCTGTATCTCTACTGGTTCAAAAGGTATGGCCAATGTTAAGTTGGTGACCTTTGACCATGAAGGATGACCTTGACTTTGACATGTCACCCCTACAACTGTGCGGCTTCATGAGATACACATGCATACCAGTATCAAGGCTCTTTATATACTGGTTCAAACGTTATGGCCAATGTTAATATTGGTGACCTTTGACATTCAAAGATGACATTGACCTTGACATGTCACCCTCGAACTGTGCAGCCAAATGAGAAACACATGTATGCCAACTATCAAGTCTGTATCTCTACTGGTTCAAAAGTTATGGCCAATGTTAAAGTCGGTGACCTTTGACCCTGAAAGATTACCTTGACCTGTCACACCCAAACTGTGCAGCTTCATAAGATACACATGTATACCAAATGTCAAGTCTGTATCTCTACTGGTTCAAAAGGCCAATATTAAAGTCGGTGACCTTAGACCCTGAAAATATCCTTGAACTTGACATGTCACCCCCAAACTGTGCAGCTTCATGAGATACACATGTATACCAAATGTCAAGTCTGTATCTACAGGTTCAAAAGTTATGGCCAATGTTAAAATCGGTGACCTTTGACCCTAAAAGATGACCTTTAACTTGACATGTTGTCCCTCAAAATGTGCAGCTTCATGAGATACACATGCATACCAAATATCAAGACTCTATCTCTATTGGTTCAAAAGTTATGGCCAATTTGAAGTTGGTGACCTTTGACCCTGAAGGATGACCTTGACATGTCACCCCTCAAACTGTGCAGCATCATGAGATACACAAGCATGCCACATATCAATCTCTATCTGTACTGGTTCAAAAGTTATGGCCAATGTTAAAGTCGGTGATTTGGCCCATATGTTTGACCTCTGACCTTTAAGGATGACATTGACCTTGACATATCACCCCTCAAAATGTGCGGCTTTATGAGATACATATGCATGCCAAATATCAAGTTATGACCAATGTTAGTTACAGACAAACAAACAGACAATTTGACCTTTGACCCTGAAGAATGACCATGACCTTGACATCCCCCCCCCCCACAAAAAAAATGTGCGGCTTTATGAGATACATATGCATGCCAAATATCAAGTATCTATCTGTACTGGCTCAAAAGTTATGACCAATGTTAAAGTTGCTGACAAACAAACAGACAGACAAGGCAAAAACAATATTGCCCCCCCCCCCCCGATCGGATCTGGGGGCATAAAAATCGAAACAGACTTTCTTCTATTTGTTTTAAAGATGTAGTCAGCGTGTTATAAGACCCGGGGTTAAATAATTGGTTTCTCCGTTGAATTCAATCTGTGTCCATGCTTATAAAACTTTTAGTTGAGTCTGAGTTTGTTCTCAAGTTTTTGATTGGTCAGATTTGAGCCTTTGGCTCAAATCTGACCAATCAAAAGCTTGAGAACGAAACTCAGACTCAACTAAAAGCTTTATAAGCATGGACCCTGTTCGTAAATGCAGTCACGGATTCGTCCGTCAAAAGCCTAACCCCTGACGTCATACAAACACCCTTTTGCGGATTTGCAAATAAAGTAGACCTAAATCAGAGGACCCTATAGGAACAATCTGATCAGGGTCTGCTCTGTTTGCTAATTGAATTTTATAGACCCGTTTCTCTAGTTTCTAAAATGACTACAATGTTACACCTTTCATATTTCATTATAACTATTTTGTTCATGAATATTCAGAAGGTATTGAAAATTGAACTAAATATAGAACAGGGCAAAGGTTAAGGTACCCTAATATATGCAACATGATACACTTCTCTACAGATCGTCAGTTTGCGTATCAAGTGTTTTCTAGACTGCTCTTGTCTATCCTCATTCACATTACAACACCGGCTGGTATTACACCTATATGGCAGGTTGGTGTAAATCTTGATACGTTTCACCAATTGACGCCCATTGTCAAGTTTCTCCCAGTCTTTTCATTCATTCTGAAATAGAATATTACAATCTTATATTCATGCTGAAACAAAATATTATGATCATAATTCGTTCAAGAAATGTTCAAAGTTGTGCAATGTACATACTATACTTTTGAATTATATTCGTGTCAATGTCTGTTCGCTAACACATAGCGCCATAAATATTTAAAACATTATAAAGACGTAAAACTAATCATCTTATTAATGATTTATAAAGTAGTGTTACACTACTGTTACCTTGCACACGAGCGTGTTTGCTAAACAAACATCATGCATACGTAAATGTGATAACCTGAACGGTTCATTTCACCGGTTTTATAATCATGTAGCTAGCAGAAAGGGTACGTTCCGCGCATACAAATACTGTCATAAAATTTACAAGCAGCTAAGATTCATACAGTAAAACCTCTCTATAACGACCACTAAATTATTATTATTATACCACATTTATATAGCGCTCTATTCACACAGTATATGTGCGTTCTAAATTACATCAAGTATCTTGTGTTAAATGCAGGTGGATGCTTAAAGCAAGGTGAAAGTAAAACAGAACTCTCTGTTTTGCTTTCACCTTGCTTTAAGCAACCACCTGCCCTAAATACCAACTAATTTAACATAACTTAGTGGTCATTATAGAGAGGTTTTACTGTATTAGACACAGAGTGAATGAATTTTGTTAAAATAAATAACAAAATTGCCATGGAACTTATATGAACATCAAATATTTCTTGCGAGAAATGGTACCTTTTATCTAGATTTAGTTTTAGTTAATATAGCATATTGAGAATGATACTGATTTAAACGCAATACCTTTAAACACTTATGTATATCCATAACTGTCATCTCATTATCCTCAAAAAGGCCAATATAGAGGCGATCTTGTTTGATTGAAACCGCCACGGATTCTGCTTTATGCAACCATCCGTCATGTTCTATGATTTCTACTTCTCTAAAATCTGCATCCAGACACACCAGTTTATCCACCAATCGAGAACATACAAAAATCATTCCGGGTCCATCAACTGCTACCCCGTAAGGACGCTTTATGTGACAGGACGTGTACACTTTCACAACCGTCCCATCCTTTGTCAAACATGTCAATGTATCGTTGTCTCTGTCTGTCACATAAATTCTTTCTCTTGCTGGGTCAAGAGCCACGTACCACGGAGAATTGAATAGTGATTGCATATTGTCATCCATGGCGAATGTCTTTAGAACATCGCCGCCAATGTTGATGACGACCACTTTTGGTGGTTTGTCTATACTTACGTAAATAACGCTGTCCATACTTGCAATGCCATAACATGACCCGCTAGTTTTGATATAAGAGCCACTAGCATATACTTCGTCTTTGTCAACAATGCAAATGTCAATTCTACTCTGCGACGGCAACGTTATAGCAATCCTTCCAGGCTCTAATTCCGTCAAATCGAATGGTTTTGCTAGCGTTTTCAATGCAAGTATATAAAAAGGATTCATTATTTTGACCGTCTCGTTGCTAAAGTCAGCGAACGCAACTCTTCCGTCTGACAAAACAGTCGAACCTATTACGCGACATTCATTATCCGATTCGTCAAGATTTACAGATGCTGCCAGAGTGGAAATCACCTTTATGCCAATAACGTCTTTCATTTGCTGTGCCTTGTGATCTTGAATGTTGGCTGAAGTTGAAGAAACAGAATATTCCGTTTGACTTCCTAAACAGGTTTTCACTTTCTGGAGAAGAGATTGACATTGCTGTAAGTCATTAAGAAACCCCTTCTCACGGGCCAATTTGTTGTCAGTTTTCACACTTTCAAGGCATGTCGTTGCCTGTGTAATAATCAGCTGTCCTTGTTTCATGCTCATGAATTTCAGAACATCGGAGGTTTCATCAGACAACAGGTTGTCAAGTTGCTTGAGCGATTGGTCGCATTTCATAATTACTGAGCTAGCCTTCGCTTCGTTTGTCTTTTTTTCTAAATCCTTGAGATAATTAATCAATAAATAAAGACACGAAATGGCCTCTGCTATGTTTAGTTTTTTAGACACGTCGTTTATGTTTTTCAGATTAGTTTCCGCATGACCAATTTCAGATTTAAATGCTGCTTGTAGTGACGTCAATTCTGACTGGAAGTTTTGATAAGCTTCACTTTCAGCAACCCCCTTTGCACAGTCTTGTATGAAACTGACATTTCCGCATACGCTATGCTCTTCTGACAGACACACTATGCAACCAAAATCATTATGAGATTTGCAGAATATTTTCAGAGGCATCTGCTTGTGTTTCACACATTTCCTATAACAGCCGTCTTCTGCGATAGATTTTGACTTTGGCATATTTTGTGCATCAACTAAGACATGATGCCTCATTGGTGTAGGCTTGCAGTGATATTTGTAACATGCTCCGCATAGATATTCCATGCATGTTTTGCAAAAACCATCAGCTGGTACCTGCAACCTGTCAATGCGACATGGATTGCAAAGTGGTTGAACAATATCTTCTGATCCTATCGCTAACTCAGCAGTGGCATCTGCATCGCTTGACTTACTTTCTGCCATTTTGTGTCATTCCTACAAAAGATTAAATTACTTCGTGTAACGTTAATAATATCACGATGCATGTACTCGCTATTGAATAATTGCATAGCTAGTGCACAGTCATAACAATTAACAAGAATTATTTTGCTACAGGTTCCAAGGAAAAGTTTAACCCTAAATGTCCGGGTACCGAGTATAGAAGACATTTGCAAACAGTGTAGACCCAGATCAAAAGGCTCCTGGGAGCCCTTTGATCAGGATCTGCACTGTTTGTTTTACAAATCATTTTCTTCAGTTATAAATCTTGATACAACTGTTTGTTTAAATAATATTATGTTTAATAGTTATAAGAAAAGGAAGAGCAAGTTTTAATTATTCAGCAGATTAAGGCAGTCACAATGCATGACGTATTCTGTCATTTTGCTACAACCTTTTATACAGTATTGAGTATTAAGTAGTCGTCTTATTCCGTCAAAATATAGTGTATTTTGCTGAAAATAGCTGTTCCGCGTATCTGTAACCACACTAAATAAAAGTGTATTTCAGTCTCCTCGTAATGTTTAGCATTTTTGATGCAGAAGACAAACATATTTTCTACATGAGTACTCAATTGGCAATTTCAGCTTTGCCCTTTCGGCTTTACTCCATGAATATTCATGTAAGAAATAATGAATATATGATTATTAATCAGCTCATTTTTAATAATTGCACTATGAACAATGAAAGATGTGATCATGATATACACTGTATGCTTAGAGCTACATGATTTTATAAGTAAACAGAGCAACCTCTAGTCTGGGTCTGCTATGTTTGCAAACTTTGAAAGATGCCAAACTGTGGCTCAATGGGGTAAAGGGTTAATGGTTTTTGTCAGTAGTCAGCTTAAAACCTTGGAATATCAGGTTATTAGTCCCCCACCGGTTACCGGTTGGGGGACTAATATAGGTTTGCTCGATTCCGTCTGTCTGTCCGTCCGTCTGTCCGTCCGTCTGTCACGCTTAGTGTCCGGGCCATATCTCCTACAAAGTTATGCCAAATTCATTATAACTTCACACATTGAAGAAGCATGATGAGGGCTAGTGTCATGCACAAGGGCCATAACTTTTATAAAATATGTTTGGAGTGATTCCCCTTTTACATATGTTTTTGTCCGGACAATAACTCTTTATCTAATGGTTCAATTGATTTGAAACTTCACATATGGAACAATCATGATGAGGGTAGCGTCAAGCACAAGGGCCATAACTCTAGCATCAATATTTTTGGAGTTCTTCCCCTTTTTCATATTTTATTGTCTGTCCGTCTGTCACGCTTCGTGTCCGGGCCATATCTCCTATAAAGTTTGGCCAAATTCATTATAACTTCACACATTGAAGAAGCATAATGAGGAGTAGTGTCATGCACAAGGGTCATAACTCTAGCATCAATATTTTTGGAGTTATTCACCTTTTTCATATTTTTTGTCCGGACAATAACTCTTCATCCACCGGTTCAGTTGATTTGAAACTTCACATATGGAACAAGCATCTATATTTTTGGAGTTATTCCCCTTTTCATATTTTTTTGTCCAGTTAATAACTCTTTATGTACTGGTTCAATTGATTTGAAACTCCCCTTTTTCATATTTTCTTGTGGGGACAATAACTTTTTATTTACCGATTCAATTGATTTGACACTTCACATATGGGAAGGTGTGTCATACACAATACATGGCCTTTTATACCCAAGGTCAAGGTCACTTTTTGGTATGAAAGTAGGTACTAATACCATTCAGGTGGTCATGTATATACTATGGTCAACCACACCATGGGTGGGTGGGGTGGGGAGAGTGGAGGTTTTTTTTACAGTCCGGTGGGGGACTCATGTCTTGCATAGCAATACAACATGTCCTTGTTATCTGTAGTATAGCTACGTGGTGGTATTTATAGAATATTGAGATAGTGTTTAACATTTAGCCTGCTGTAGACGGATGAGGGATTACATATGCAAAACGTTTGGATTTATAACTAAGAGACACAGAGTAGCTGCATGTCTAATCAGGATCTACACTTTTGATACTCTGGATGTGTTGTTTAAAAGAAATGCGAGATGAATCAACTGTGCCAAGTGAAGTCGATGACATTTCCTACCCAAAAAAGATGACTCAGCAGGCTAAAGGTTAATCGCAGTTTGTTACTCTTATTTTGATATGAATGGTTGGGCCACAAGTTCTGAAAACATTAGAAATAGTCATCTAAATACAATTAATTTGTCTGTAACCTTAATAAATGTGTTTTTAAATACACCGACTATATTACTACATTATTAATACACATACAGAAATATCTCGCTAATTTGTCCCCCAAATCAAGTAGCATTGTCTGTCATTAAGACAGATCGCAACTTAACCATTCGCTTGCTGTTCATGTCAATATACCTACCTGTAAATAGTGAAGACCCAGATGAGACAGCTCCTGCAGGAGTAGTCCAAGTTATTTAGACGTTTCGCTTGCTCTTTATTAAAAAGTATATATCTCTCCAAGCATCAACGTCTAAAAGTTATTGGCCAGATCCCTAACGCATTTTCTACGTGAATCGATTTCCGTCATTTATCTCAGTTAGTTGAGAATATGGGTTTCATTTGATACACAAAACAGTTTAACATTATATACTACCTAAAAACCATGTCACTCACCTATGTATAGGTAAATAATGCTGACAGATTAAAATGTTTGCAATGTTTATGTCAAGTGATGCGGTTAATACAATTATACGAATGCATAGTGAATGCGTAGACGAAATATTTTAAGAATATCGGCGTAAGTGTTTTTGTGTGTTCATAGATTATGAATATATGTGTCTTGCAATAGGATATGAAATAACCAGCCATCCAGTCAGTAACGTTTTAGCGTAGATCTAAATTACTGAATAAATAATGGATTTCGTTTAAATAATTATTTCGTGAACAATTTCCGTTAACCTCGTAAGATAAGATAATATTTATTTAAGATAAGATAAGATAAGATAATATTTATTTAAAGTCGGTTGTTATCAACATATACAACACTAGCTCAAAGCTATTGTCCGACATAAATAGACTATCCAATTAACAAATCAAACAAAACAGCCTGAAGTTAAAAATACAGATTAGACAAAGATAAAGATATATCATGAAAGACAAGTGGCATAGATACAAGTATAAAAAATAAAGCAGATCTCATTATATATGCAGTTGTTGACTCGTATGCAAATCAAGGGAATTCCCGGAAAACAGGCCAGGGTCAGCGATGAAAAGTGTAGGAGTGATACAAATCAGATAAATAAACGCAATCGGTGAGTACAGTTGCGGAAAGACGTTGCATATGCCAGAAAATGAAAACTGTAAAATATCGTTAATAATGAAGGGAAATGTTGATATTAGCATATGCGGCGGCTTTCTATGAAGGACTAGGGTAAAGAAGGAGAAATGTATTTTAAAATTCAGCAAGCGAAGGGTTAATGCAGGGTGAAAGTCAAGCAGAAAGCTCCCCATGTGGTTCTAGGGCACAATAATTAGTCCACTGTTCACCATGTGCATGGTCGTAAAAGGCTAAGAGGCAACTAATACGGTTTTAACATAAACTGGAGTTTGAAACAACATCTCTCAAGCAGGTGTAAAGTTTCTGGATCCATATCCCATATTTGTCTCGATGGAAATGAGATGTTGGTTCAGCAACTTTTCTTCTGTCACGGCGAAAAATAACCTATATAGTACAGCAGCCTATTAGTGCTGTAGTGCCGTATGACCCAACTCATTCACTCACTCTCCCTGCATTATGCAAAGTTTTGTTCAAAGTTTGGCTTAGCGAGATTTTACTGTAGGCCTATGTAAATATGCTAATTATGTTAAAATCATGGGGAAAAAACAGCAAAGCCAACGAAAAGAAAGAGGTACAAAAAACAATGCAGTGGATAACAAGAAATGCTATCTCTCCATTACGGCATTACCTAATGTCACAAGTTTTTTAACCCGTATATTATTAAAAAACAAAGTGATCCGGTATTCTTTTACCAATGAATAGATGCAATAACGAGTCTGTAGTATTTACATGGAATTTTAATAACACATATATAAAAGAATGTCAAAAGTAAATGTCAATAAACCAGAATGTCAATTATTCTAATTTGATAGAATAATTACATAATAATACTTTCTTAATGTATTAAATAAGCAGGTCTATAACTGACATTATTGGTTTATTGCTTATTGATACACATACAACCGCATAATACTATTATTTATTAGGTTATAAATTATGTCTCTATCAAGCCACGTTCCACACAGGAAAATAGTTCTTTGTATCAACCGAACTGTCCACACAGGATACTCTGTCTATATTACCTAATATATATCTTATATATATATATTACTTATCTATATTACTCTCACACAGAGAAATTCTAAAACACTATTTTCCACACAGGAAAAGCATTTCAACTCATACCCAGAAACACTGTTTTATATTATACACCATTTCCACACAGGACCCTAGTTTTGTCTCGTTCTGCTTTCCACTAAGGAAATTACAATTAACACTATAACCAGTCACACAGGTACACGCCACATAGGACTCTTCCGTTTTCCACAGGTATCTCAAACCAAGCCGACGCCATGTGCACACCGCTTCATAATGTAGACCCAAGCAAAAGGATACAATATTGGTTTTAGGCCACATAGGCTTCCATAGTATTGCAGCACCACACAGGACCACGTGCAAACATTTCGACAAAGACCACATATAGACCCTATGGCCGAGAGCCACCTACAAGATACAAAACTCTTGTATACAATTTGAACTCCGTAAAACACAAGCTCAATTAAACTGCAAATTAACAATTCACGAAATGATAATTTAAAGCAGAAGACATTTGTCAAAACTCACATTTTACTGTGACACACCACGCCTCCAACATTTCCATCTCCAGCAATTCTATCGTCTCAACTAACCAAAGACCCTTTCACCATGCCTTCTGAGTAAAGAATGAGTTACACCCTAACACTATCTATATTTATCCATCCACATGAAACTTGATGGACGAGTCCAAAAATAGCCCTACACTGACCACTACAGGTATACAAGAAAAAGCATGCATGCGTACTGAATTTTGGCCTCAACTGACTCTACCTAACATAAAGTGACCAGTATACAGTAACTCCAATATAAACCACACATAAATATTTGACATATCCCCCAACTCAAGATGAAAATATCCGAATTTTCACTCACATAAAAACAGAACCAAATATTTCCAAATACATCTATATACACTGCTTTACCTATCAACTGCTTTTCATCTGACAAATTCCAACTGTTCACTCTGTAATTGACCTACTTAAAAAGTCTGCTCCTACATTTTCTGAGCCCTTAATATACTCTATCCTAAACCTATACGGCTGAAGCGCCAACACCCATCTCATTATTCTTGGGTTGGTGATCTTTGCTTTGTTCATATGGATGAGTGGAGCATGATCAGTTTCTAGGACAATTTCCCTACCATAAAGATAACATTGGAATTTCTGTATACCCCAAAC
The DNA here is from genome assembly GCA_963576725.1 of Azorinus chamasolen. Lineage (NCBI taxonomy): Eukaryota > Metazoa > Mollusca > Bivalvia > Cardiida > Solecurtidae > Azorinus > Azorinus chamasolen. The sequence goes on from OY755249.1 coordinate 57,016,916, forward strand.
AATTGCAAGACCTTCCTTTTCAATGGTGGAGTATCTCTGTTCCCTTGGAAGTAATTTTCTACTTGCGTAGGCAACGGGGAAATTCTTCTCCCCATGTTTTTGCATTAGTACACAACCAATTCCACTATCAGACGCATCTGTTCTTAAAACAAATGACAAAGACCATTCTGGCAAACAAAGAATCGGAGATCTTGTCAAGTGACCAATTAAGGAAATGAAAGCTTGTTCTGCTTCGTTTGACCATTCAACTTTGTTGGGACGCCCTTTCTTAGTCATATCTGTAAGACAAGAGGCAATCGAGCTGAAATTAGGAACAAACTTCCTATAATACCCTATGAGTCCTAGAAAAGACCTGACCTGAGTTTTGGTTGCAGGTCTCTTACATTCAAGAAGTGACTTCACCTTTTCTGGATTAGGTTGAATTGTATTCTCACCCACAACATGGCCTAAGAAATCCATGGACGTATAACCTAGCTTGCATTTAGAAGGCCTTGCTGTAAGTCTTGAAGACCTTAACCTTTCAAACAACAGCCTGAGACTACCGATGTGAATTTCCCATGTTCCAGAGAAATCAAGTACATCGTCCACAAAATTGTCAAGTCCATCAAGACCCTCTAATAACCTTCTCATCATCTTACAAAATGTAGCGCCTGAATTAACCATTCCAAATGACATCCGGTTGAACCAAAATAAGCCTTCAGAACACACAAAAGCAGTATATGGTTTACAACACTCTTTGACACGGATCTGCCAGTACCCCTTTGCGAGATCAATCTTTGAATAGAATTTTGCACCTGAAAGTTTATCAAATATGTACTCTGGATTACCAAGTGGCTCAGAGTCAAACACCGTCATAGCATTGACTTTCCGATAATCTATACAGATTCTATTAGTACCATCAGGCTTTTTCACAATAACGACTGGTGATGCGTAAGGTGATTCACAAGGTTCTATCACTCCTAACATTAACATTTTCTCAATGTCAGCTTTGAATGACTCTCTTAGCGCAAACGGTATCGGATAGGGTTTGGACCTTACTGGGATATTGCTTGTGAGTTTGATATCGTGCTCTATAAGATGAGTATCACCAGGCACATCAGTAAATACGTCACTAAACTCATTCACCAATGCCTTCAATTCCCGTTTCTTGCTTTCACTCAGTTCTGGATTTATTTTTACATCATTAACACTCTCAGTTGCATACAATTGAAGCATTTCCAACTTCAATAACTCACTACTATCTTCATTTAATATTTGATTTTCAACGTCCCCTCTCTCATATTCTTCTTCCTCAACAACAGCAACACATCCTTCTTCAACACCAGAACTGTTGTCTATACCATTTTCTGATTCTGACACTGCACACTCAACATCTGTTTGCATATTTGCTAGCATACTTGCATCCCTCTGAACATATTTTCTCAGCAAATTGGCGTGATAAATTTTCTCTTTTCCCCTAACTTTCACTCTGTAGTCAAAACTATTGAGCTTTTCTATTACATCAAAAGGGCCTTGCAAATGCATGAGTAACTTACTCTTGTCAGTAGGTAAGAGTACTAGAACCTTATCACCTACTTTGATATCTTTCTTCCGTCTACTTTTGTCAGCATGACACTTATATCTTGCCTGACTCTTTGCCAACTCACACTGGGCTACCTTCAAAGTATCTTCAAGCCTATTTCTCAAATCAACAACATATTGGTATGTTGTCTTTGTTTCTTCAGAATCTATCTCTTTCGACCACAACTCTTTCAGTATTTGCAAGGGACCTCTTACGGTTCTACCATATAATAACTCGAATGGTGCAAACCCCGTACTTTCTTGAGGAGCCTCCCTGTATGCAAACAGAACAGGAGCTACATATCTATCCCAATCCCTTGGTCTTTCACTACACATTTTCTTCAACATACTCTTGAGAGTACCATTAAATTTCTCCACTAAACCATTACATGCGGGATTATATGGAGTAGTTGTGAGTTGCCTTACTGACAATAGTCTGTTTATCTCTTTCATGAGACCTGAGGTAAACTGTTTGCCCATATCCGTCAGGATCTCATTCGGAACTCCAACTCTACTAAACATTTCTAATAAAGCTTCAGCAACAGTTTCAGTTTCTATGTTATTCAATGCAACAGCCTCTGGATAGCGTGACGCATAATCTACCATTGTTAAAATAAACCTATTTCGTCTATCAGACGGGGGGGTTAATCGGTCCAATTATATCAACTGCTACCCTAGCAAAAGGTGTATCTATTATGGGCATTTCTCCTACGGGGATTTTCCTAACCTTTCCTTTGGGGAATGTTTTTTGGCAAATATCGCATGAGCGACAATACCTCTTGACGTCAGACTGAATACCAGGCCACCAAAACTGACAAAGGATTTTATCTGAGGTTTTCTTCATTCCCAAATGGCCACCCATTACACAATCATGTGCTAAGTTCATAACCTGGAAACTCTTTGGTACACACAATTGCTTGAAAATCCTTCCATTTTCTACTTTCTTACTCTGAAAATACCTGAAAAGCACCCCATTCTTGTATTGAAACCAACTCAATGCCCCAGACTTTGACACCTTTTGCGTCTTTTCATTTGCATTCTCTCTCGCTCTTGACAAACTAGGATCAGCTGTTTGCTTACAAATGACATCATCTATACCTGTCTGACTCACACAGTCGGCAACTTTCAGACTATGTATATCATGTTCTTTCTGTTTCTGTGCTCGTGTCTGAATTGCACTCAACTCTTCCTTTCCACACTTTGTTTCTAACTCATGCTCTCTTTCCCAGCTTTTGTCTATCTCTTCAGGACCCCTGACACCATCTATATTACCTAAAATAAGGTCGTATATAGGATGTTCAGTACACAATGCCCTCACTCTGCCTGTATAATATGGACTATCTACAAAAACTGCAGCAATTGGAAACCGTCTTACTGTTCCATCTATTAACACACATCTCTGGGTCTCTCCTGTCATATTACCTGCCCTCACCAAATCTCTTCTTACAACAACAGAGGAGCAACCACTATCACGCAAAACATTTACCCTTTTACCATTCAAGTAGCCTTCTACTACTGGCATGTTTTTTGCCTTTGAACGACTATCAGAACAAGACCCCGACATAAAAGGTAGTTCAACTTCAACATCTAGAGCAACAGGATTCTCAGACAAAACCACCTTTTCCTGAGCAAAACAACCTAGATCATCACCAGCATCTGCACCTTTCTTCTGATCAACACATCTATCATCTTTATGACCTCCTCTATGAGAAAAACCTCTGAATCCACCCTACCACCAAATTTTCTCCTATTCATGAATCTACCCCTACTGTAATTTTGTTCATTCGTAGACATTCCTGCAAGCTTTGTCGATGGACGGGGTACCTGAAATCTTTGGGGACAGTCTTTAGCCATATGAGAACCCGAACGACATACATAACAATTTCTACCACTACCTAATTGAGTTTGATTGTTCACATTTGATCGTTGTGTATGGTCAGAGTTTTCATTCTGTATATATCTATTCTGCACCACAGCTTTGCCTGGAATTGCTATATTCCCATGTGCCTCAATATATTGATCTGCTATATCTGCCATCTCGTTCACACTACCAACCTTTCGTTCCTTAAGAAATACTTGCAAATTTTTACTCGATGACTGCATGAATTGTTCTCGTAACATCAAGTCTTTCAACCCATTATAAGTCTTATCTGCCTTTGAAAGTTCCATCCATCTCAAAATATATTCTTCCAGCCGAACAACAAATTGTTTCGCAGTCTCCCCCGGTTCCATTTTACTGGTGCGGAATTTAGTTCTAAACCCCTCACCTGTTAACTGAAACCGTTTCAAAAGGGCTTCTTTTAACACATCATAATCTACAGCATCTACTGCTGATAACCTTGAATATACATCAAGGGCTTTCCCTTGTAAGAGTGCACTTAAATTTGTTGCCCACTGTTCCTTCGGCCAACGAGCCACTTCTGCAAACCTCTCAAACCTTTTTAGATAAGCATCTATAGAGTCCTTATTTTCAATGAAATGTGGTAATTTAGGTAGCTTCGCTTTTACTTCTGTATGCACTGAAGTACCTAACCTAATTCTTTCCATTTCTAATTGAATTTGTTTCTCCTTAGTAATTTGCTCTAACTCAATTCTTTTCATTGACCTCTCCTCCATCCTCTCTTCCCTTTCTCTGATCTCTCTCAATCTCTTCTCTTCTTTTTCTGTTTCATCTCGAACAAAGTCTAATAACTCGTTCCCAGTCAACCCTATGTCTTTGCCTATAGACACAAATTTCTCCATCTTATTCTCTACTGTACGTACATACACAAAACATATATTCTATACAACAGACTCGCTATACTGAAATAACACAGTGTACTCTACACGTGTTTCAATCTATTCTTCCCGGACGAGCCCCCATTTGTCACAAGTTTTTTAACCCGTATATTATTAAAAAACAAAGTGATCCGGTATTCTTTTACCAATGAATAGATGCAATAACGAGTCTGTAGTATTTACATGGAATTTTAATAACACATATATAAAAGAATGTCAAAAGTAAATGTCAATAAACCAGAATGTCAATTATTCTAATTTGATAGAATAATTACATAATAATACTTTCTTAATGTATTAAATAAGCAGGTCTATAACTGACATTATTGGTTTATTGCTTATTGATACACATACAACCGCATAATACTATTATTTATTAGGTTATAAATTATGTCTCTATCAAGCCACGTTCCACACAGGAAAATAGTTCTTTGTATCAACCGAACTGTCCACACAGGATACTCTGTCTATATTACCTAATATATATCTTATATGTATATATTACTTATCTATATTACTCTCACACAGAGAAATTCTAAAACACTATTTTCCACACAGGAAAAGCATTTCAACTCATACCCAGAAACACTGTTTTATATTATACACCATTTCCACACAGGACCCTAGTTTTGTCTCGTTCTGCTTTCCACTAAGGAAATTACAATTAACACTATAACCAGTCACACAGGTACACGCCACATAGGACTCTTCCGTTTTCCACTGGTATCTCAAACCAAGCCGACGCCATGTGCACACCGCTTCATAATGTAGACCCAAGCAAAAGGATACAATATTGGTTTTAGGCCACATAGGCTTCCATAGTATTGCAGCACCACACAGGACCACGTGCAAACATTTCGACAAAGACCACATATAGACCCTATGGCCGAGAGCCACCTACAAGATACAAAACTCTTGTATACAATTTGAACTCCGTAAAACACAAGCTCAATTAAACTGCAAATTAACAATTCACGAAATGATAATTTAAAGCAGAAGACATTTGTCAAAACTCACATTTTACTGTGGCACACCACGCCTCCAACATATCCATCTCCAGCAATTCTATCGTCTCAACTAACCAAAGACCCTTTCACCATGCCTTCTGAGTAAAGAATGAGTTACACCCTAAAACTATCTATATTTATCCATCCACATGAAACTTGATGGACGAGTCCAAAAATAGCCCTACACTGACCACTACAGGTATACAGGTAAAAGCATGCATGCGTACTGAATTTTGGCCTCAACTGACTCTACCTAACATAAAGTGACCAGTATACAGTAACTCCAATATAAACCACACATAAATATTTGACACCTAACTGATTATGCCATGCAACGATAAACACTAAGGTAATCTATCCATCTATATATAATGTTATTTTAAGAGATGTCATAACCTTTGAAATAATACTGTTTAAACAATTTTCAATTTTGCTGCCATTTAACCCTTTACTCAATACACACATTTGCAAGCAGGGCTAAGATCACATGGCTACATTCTGACTGGTCAGAGCCTGTGTTTGTTTATAAAAATCATAACTTTAGATCTGATACTACAGTTTATACATCGACCAAACGTTCCTTTTTCATATGCTGTTATAAATAATAAGTATAAGTAACTAATATGTATTCAGAGCAGTAATTTCTTTCATGTGTAATGGGTTACTAGTCTTGCTAGTCTCATTAATGACCAGTAAGACAGCATGCTAATTTTGTGACAGTTGCCGTCTGCCGGGATAGCGTTAAAACCGAAAGTAGCTCGATATTGGGCTGCGCGTATCGCGCAGACCTATATTGTGTTTGGTTTTTCCGATGACTAATTTTCTTGCATTGATGGTAGATTTTTACCTTTTTCCACTGAAGAGCTTCGTTTCAGCAATGTGCCCAATACGCCTCCTACTACCATCGTCCTTATCTCTACCTATCTATACAGTCTGCCGCATACTATCAAGGGTAAAGAAAGTGATTGCAAAATCTGTATTACTTCGATCACTATTTCAAAGCACCCAGGGAAATTGTAACACATTGCTTTTTTATAAGAGCTCATAGTTTAAACAATGACGCAAACGTAATCGGAACATTCGGGCGTGAAGGGCTTTGTTTCAGCAAGAAAAGGCAGCAAAGTTTTCACAAAATTTGTTTTAACACACGCCCATTATGGATGATGAGCTCGATCGTCAGAAGTAGAAACACACATTAACGTTAACATTATCATTATTTTCTATTTTTAGTTTTGCTCTATAGCTTTTAAGAATAAAATAATTATCTAACAGAATCATGCACAGGACTATCTATCGGCGAATCTTCGAGCTATTAAAAATATTACATTAAACTATTTAGCGGCGGCTCGACGAGGAATATATACGATATTTAAGAATTGTTAACGCAGGGTCGAGAATTTACTCTATGAATGAATTAATGTTAGTTTTTTTAGTTTAAAATACGTTTTTAACATGATTTACTATCACTTTCATCTAGCGAACTTTTGCATCAATTTGTCCCACCGAGTCCAAAAGAAAAAGTAATTATGGTACCCAAAATCTGCACCTCTGCATGAAGGTTTACGGAGAAATCGCCTAATGACGAAATCGCCTACAATTAGATATATAGTAAACCAATTGGAGAAATCGCCTAGAAAGCAATTATATAGTGTTTGTATTTCGCAACTATGGCACAGGACGGATAACATGACAAACTTTAAGGAATGTTTGTAACAAGATTAATTTGTTATGTGGTATTATTTTCCAGATCAAGATTGACGATCAATGTAGCCCCTGATCACTACATAGAATTAATTTGAAGATATTTATATATAAGGAGCGATAATTATAATATTTATGCAGAAAGTAAGAATGTCATACGCACAGAACAGGTTATTGTATGAGTCTTATGTCTAGTCAGATGATCTGGATCCGATCAGTGTAACCCCTGATCACTGCATTAACTTTGACAGAAAATGGTAAAAAGAGCGATTATGATATCAATAGTTATGGCAAATTTGCAGAGTGAAAATATCATGAGTCTTAATCACTGTAATATGATCTGGATCCAGTAAATGGATTAGCAATATTATTATAAAAACTGTCGGTTATCTATAATCACTGTAGAAAATAAAATTATTATAATGGGACGTAATGGGATACGTCACTTCATAGGATGTGAATAATTCCACAGACCACCGACAAGATTTATTTTAATTTGTAGGCGATTTCGTCACTAGGCGATTTCTCCAGCACCCCTGCATGAAACAGTGCAGTTTGTAACCGGCTTTTTTTCTCGTTTAATCTGCAAGCATTTATAACGTAATAATTAATACATTCCAGATGGTTTGGTTCCAAATCCCTTCACATATTATTTATAGATATCATGTAATTCGGTTCCAGATTACCGAGGTTCCATTTATCATACAGTCCAGATCAGTTATTTAACAGGTTGTGAATGACTAGTGCATGATACAAATACAAATGTAATCATCTATTGTTTTTTATAGATCTTTTTATCTTTTTACTTAACATATCAACACCCTAAAGACTTGGAATGGGTGGAGAATAACACAAAACGTTGGGATTTAAAGTTCTATGCTAAAAGTACAAAAATGAGTCATGCAGGAAACACCACATACAGAACAAACACTCGCCCGAACAGCAACACAAGGAAACAGCAAATGTACATAACTAGAAAAAACAACAAGAGACGCACAAAGACAAAACAAACATACAATAGGAGGAAGATGGAAGTACCGCCTTGGAACGGTCAGTGACAAAAGTCACTGGGGGGGGTTAAACCGGTTTATGGGCGCCCAACCTCACTCTTATTCCATCCCCACCCTAAAAGACAAACAGTGTAAATAAACGTATCCCCTCTCCGACTAATCTACAACAACCGCGACGGCAAATACAATGGTAAAGTGCATGTATAACGAAAACACATTTAATTGAACATACTGTATCCACCTATCGCTAGTGTACTCTATGATTGAGCTGCAAACAGAGTAACTGTAGAAAAGTAATAAAGGTACGACAAAAATGAAATAGTACAGATATCCGACGTTCTCCTTCCATTTCTGGATTTAAGAGGTCGCCTTCATAGAGTACTAGACCTTTCTTGTCGGCGTACATGCAAAGAGGCCAGCGTGATTGCCAACTGTAAAAGGGTTCACAACCAAACATGCAGTATGTTGTAGTACTACAGGAGCATATCCCTTTTTAATGAATTGTTTAACACATTTGATGAACAAAGTGAGAAAATGGGTATGTCCAATAATTTTACGAAGTTTGTAAATCACATCACCATAAAATTCAGGATGTGAAATACCGTGCCGCAGAAGCACCTTGAGATTGCATTGGTACTTGCCAATAAGCGAGAGATTTCGATAGTAAAATTTAGAGAAAGTTTTCTTAGTTTATGGTATCTATATCCTTGCTTAAGCAGCTTTTCAGTTAAAATGAGATTTCGACTGTTAAAATCGTCAATAGATGAACAAGTCATAGATCTAATTTGTCAAAATATAGTTTTGTAATGGCGGCTTTTTTGGATCTCTTGCTATTTTTGTGAAGAAAACGGCCGTAAATTGTGCGATTCAAAGTTCTGGTGATGTCGAACAGTGTGTAGAGTGAGGAGACTTGATAAAGTTAAACGTTGGGTGGTGAAATAAGTACACCTTTTCGTTTTAAGAAGTGAAATTGACGATAATTGATATCGAGTCTTTGTCTCCCTGTGTTTTACTGTGTTGCGGACCAAGTGTTTTGGGACAGGGTATGCTTAAGCCGTTACTCAATTGTATCGGTATTGTGACAGTATAGTGATATCTGGACCGAAATAACATTGGTATCATAGGATAAAGTGTGGATAAAGTGTGGTTAATAAACATATTTGGATGTATATGTATTGAGGACAAATGCACTGGTAAATATCTTAGATAGACACCATATAATTGATATCGTAGACCTATATGTATACGTGGTATGTTTGATAGCAATTTGTGCACTGCTGTGCACGCGTACATGTTGATGACTTTTTACTGTACCGGGCAATTGATACAAAAGGTAACGGTATAATGGAGAAAAGGAAATTGCTTGAATTAGAACCTGTCTGTTTAAATGGCAATACGGAAGTGAAGGTCCCGTATGGTATTGACATGTCTATACAGAATAGATCTCCAGTATATACACAAACCACGCAAAGTGGTATCTCCCTACAGCCTGGTCAACCGCAGGTACCTCTGTTTCACTCCACTCCTGGACCCAATGTAACTTCCAGTGCTTTGATAATATCTGGCGATATAGTGGATACAGCTCATCTGGATGAATGCAACCGTTTACTTAATACATTTCGTCGGTTACCAACCGAAATGTGTGTAAATCAGATCCTGACGGATTACTGCTCCGACGGAGGAGAGCTTGATCGTATAAGGTGTATGTTATTCGAGACATTGAAAGCAAACGACGATTTTCCGTTCGGTGTAAATTGCACGATTAAGCGCAGGATGAGAACGCGACATGGTGAGCGTTTATCGGTAAAGTTAGCCAGAGACGTACACATGATTCTATCTGTCATGGATGGATCCGACTACTCGGAAATTAAAGACATTGTAAGCTCAGGCTACAGTAAAGCAAGGACCAAGTCGGTGTCTGTACTCGACGATACTCGCGCGCAGTGTTCGTGTGAACCGGAAGTGAGGCTTTTGGCCGACAAAGTAAGCTGCATGCAGGCTGACATGCTTTCTGTAAAACAGCGCCAGATAGCTGTAGAAGAAGCTCGGTCAAGTGAGGTACGTGAACTCCAGAAAGCAGTGACCGAGACCACTAGTAAAGTATCACAGTTTGCCTCTCAGATGAGGATCCAGTGTGATCTATTAAGGGATACTTTGCAGCCCCTAGGTAATAAAATCAATGACACAAAATTGAACTTAGTAAGTGTCTCTGATACAGTGATAAGACTGCAGACCTTGATCTGTGATGTGTGTAAGTTTGTGGGTTTTGACGTGTCGTCAACTGGAACTCCTTCGTCTTGGAATGTTGCAACGACATACCTGGGTGAAGGTGTGACCGGTGGTAGTGCGTGTGACAGTCGGCCGGTAGGACAAAGCCTTTTGGATTATTCGTGCTTTGAAAAGACTGTCCGTATTCGTGGACAAGCTGAGCGCAGTTCCGGACAATCTAGTAATGTTTCATGTCCGGCAGCTAGTCATGACTCACAGTCTGTTGTAGATCAGGTTCCTGTGTGTGATCTGCCGAGCTACGGTGGTATGTCCGAATCCCATGTCTCAACCGGTACCCGGTCCGGTAATGTGAGTCATTCAGAGGCCAGTCCCAGTGACCTAGATATAGACAGTATGACACAGTTTCCTCCTTTGGAGTCTACATTATCCCCTGTTGTAAGCGCAACCGGAGATGATGTGGAACCTGTTCAGGCAACTCGCAGTATGGGTATACCGGTTATCGTAGGTGGTAATGTAGGGCCGAGTAAACAGGTCAAGTCTGACAACCCGAGAGGTCATTCGAAAACGAAATCTGTCGACCAGTGTTCATACAGGGACGGGCTACTTGGGGGTGATACTGCTAGGAACGAACGTCGACGGTTTTCGTTTGAGAAAGGCACACGGAGTACCGGAGATGGCGAGTCTCGCATTTGTAGGAAGTCTGTGAATGATCGTGGAAATGACACTCAAGTAAGAGACACACGCTATTCGAGTCCTGTGCATAATAGTGAAGGCGGTGGGGTAGACATATTCTCGCATGTTAAGAAACGCAGGACAAAGCGGTTTTATGTTGGAGGGTTTCTGCCAAGCATATCTGAACATGAAATTAAAACTTTTGTTTCAGAAAAGGGTCCCAAAGTGTCCAAAGTCACAGTTTTTCGGAACTGGAAGTATAATACTGCCACTATACGCCTGAATGTATTTGACGATCCAAGAGTCTGCCTGTTAGAAGACCCAGTTTCTGGCCTCGTTTTGTAACATGTAGACATTGGGTCACACACAACCAGTACAAGAGATCAAGGGGTAATCACGGAGACAATTATAGTCCGACCTATCATCACGATCACGTGAAGGATAGTGGCGACTATAACGGTCACCGTTATAGCTGTGATGAGTATATCGACTGTCAGGAGTCGTGCAACAGGTTTTCGGCGTTATCGTCGGATGTAGACTAGTCTGTGTGCTATTGTATTGTAATATAACAGTTATTACGTTCATGTCATGTGATAAAATCAGTGATTGTGTTTGCATCTATGCAACTGTAATGCAGGGAGAAACGTCCGTTGGAAGTTACGCTTACCTAGGCAAACAGTGTAGATTTAGAACTGATAACCTGTTTTACACAGCTAGATACCAGTATCAGCATTATGGATCTGGATCGAGTGACATTTTCTGTTTCCCTTGTTATACATATACACTGTGTGGATCCAGAACTGGATCCAAACAGTTCGTATGGGGAAGTTATACTGGTTTTAACAATGTAATGACTGTAAACGTACATGTATGTCGGTCATTTAAGTTTGCTGAATATGTAGCTTCTTGTGATTGTAGGTGTAGTATATATTTACATGACCGGGAGTATATGAGTGGTTTTCTCTGTGTATCAAGTAGTATGCAATTATGAGTTTTAATATTATGACCTGGAATGCCACTGGTATTATGTCGAGCTCTTCGTATTTGTGCAATGCCTTAAATGACAATAGTATCGATATATGTGGTGTTGCAGAACATTGGTTGTATGAGCAAAATCTTTATTTTTTAGACTCTATTGATAACATGTACTGCAGTCATGCGGTTTCTGACTTCAGCTTATCGTTACCTAGTAATAGGAAAGTTGGTAAGGGTGGAGTGTGTATGCTATGGAAACGCACGTTAAATAGCATAATCACCCCCACTCGACCTTTATGACGATAGAATCATTGGTATCCAGCTTCAGATTAACCCTGAACATCTTGTTTTTATTTTTCAAGTTTATATACCCTGTACTAACCACGGGATGCATATTTTCAAAAGCTATATTGATAAGGTAGAGAATTTATTGTAAAGTTACAGCCAGAAAGGCCTTGTAATTATTATGGGCGACATAAATGCAGACGTTACAGGGAATTCCAAACGCAGTTCGTATCTTGCGGACATGCTTAGGAGAAACAATACCGTATCTTTAAATAACGTAATATTAGGTAATACTAGCACTAATTTTAGCTATAATGGCAATATAGGCTCTGCTATAGATCATATACTAGTACTTATACCTTCGGAGAAGAACGATATATTTGTTAACTGTAAAATACCTAGCGATGATGCGTTAAATGTGTCCAGTCACCGTCCGGTAATGTGCACCGTAATTATTCCCATGTTCAGTGTTGGGTCGTTGAATGATAGTGAATCCACACGTGTAAACTGGTCAAAGGTTGCACAACAGCACATTGACAGTTACCAAACTTACTTATCTAGTAACAGACAATGTGCCACTCAGCTGAGTGAAACTATACAGTGCAGGTCTCAAATTGACAGTCTGTATTCTTTTATCGTTTCTCTCGTTAATACTGCCAATGCGAATTGTTTTCCTAGGTCGAAATTTAGGCGTTATTTAAAGCCTTATTGGGATGATGATTTGAAATGCGCATGTAGAATGTCAAAGATAAAACGTCGTTTGTGGGTATTGAGTGGAAAACCACGTGGTAATGATCATGTGACATATGTAGAATACAAAACTGCTAAACGGAAATTGAGAAAACTTCATCGTAAGAAGGTTATGCAGTATTTATCTAATCTTCACGAAGAAATAGACAAATATGCTGATATAGACTCGAAATCATTTTGGACGTGTATTAAACGTCGACGTACTAAATCCCGCACTGCCGTTGGCAACGAAATGCTTTTTAATGGTATCGTATACCGGGATCCTGCATCTGTTAATGAGAACTTAATGAGAACTGGGCAAAATATTTCGAAGAACTGTATACTCCTACGGAAAATGATGATTTTTAGGGTTTCGGCTTTTGCCGAAATCCTTATAAAATGGATTGCGACTCAAACTATGGCGGAAAACCCTATTGCACGAGCGCTACCTAGCGGGAATCCCCCTAAGAGAATACGCGCATGTGCAGTGCTTGGCTTACAATCCGGTTCCGGAATCTTACAAAATATTTATAATGAAATATGGAAGGTGGGTCCATTAGCAAACAGAGCAGACTCTGAATCTATGGGAGCGAGCTGTCTGATCTGGGTCGAATCTATTTGCAGATGCATGAAAACAAGTTTATATGGGGAAATTAAGGGTTAAATAGACTTCTTCTGTTCTTTACGTCCTTTACAGTATAAAGGTTACAGCGCACTGGTGGTCAGTAGTGCAGGGCAACTGTTACATCATGCTAAAATCTCTAGAGGTCATACGCTTAACTCTTTGCACGCTAGCGGCGAAACTGTGATTACCTATGCAAACAGTTTGGATCCAGATGAGAGGCCACATAATTCTGCGTCTCATCAGGATCCAAACTGTTTGTCATGTTGTCCGTAAACCGGTTTAAACCCCCAGTGGTGTTTTTGCTGCTGACCGTGCCAAGGCGGTACTCTCTTTGTCACCCTTCCTTTTGTTTGCCTTGCGTCTTTGTGCTTGTGGTTTGTTCATGTTGTGGAACGTTTGTCCCTGTTTCTTGTGTGTCTTTTGGTGTTTTCTGTGTTCATTTCGTGTGTGTGTGTGCGTGTGCGTTTGGGTGTGTGGTTGTGTGTGTGTGTGTCATGCTGTCTATCGGTGTTTTGGTGGTGGTTGCGTCTTGCATGTGGCTTTGCCTGCTTGACTTTACTACTTTTCCATTGATCATATTTTTGCATAAAATGAAAGAAAGGTTATTGAAGAATTGAAGCAGACGTCAATTGTTACAAACGAAACATCACTCAGCATTATAAGGATTAAGCAAGCTGTAGAGATATGTAATATCGTCTGCTTCAGGTTTGTCATCATTTGAATGTCTAAAAGATCAGTTTTAGGCATTTTGACCTAAGGCAAAATTGTCACAAGTTGTAAACAGTTTAGATTTGGTCAGACAGTTACTTGGTATTAGATCTGAATCCAAACAGGGTGTCCCACTTTGCCAGCCTTTATTGTTTAAGTAGCTTGGATGGTAGTATTAACAATTACTATTAAAAGGAAACAAGGGTTTTTGTATCCTTTATATTATTAAAAAATCATTAAAATGAAAAAAAGGAGAAAGGCAAACAAAATGAGACAAAGCACTTTCTTATCTTTTAATTTATATACATTTCATCATTTATTGATTTACGTGTCAGGCTTATAGTATCTTATAGTGTCTTATAGTATCTTATAGTAATGTATGTAATTTATTTCTAATTCATATCATTTATTTCTATGACGCCGGTTACTGATCAGGGTCTCTAGTGTTTACTACAGCACTAACTGTAATTTTCATGTATGACTATAATTTATTTTTAATTATATCATTTATTGATATACTTGTTACATGTATGATGCTGCAAATAGCAAAGACCCTGGCCAGTTGTGGTAACTGATCGGGGTATGCATCGTTTGCAGCACACTCACAAATTGACCCTGAACAGACTCACACTCGCAGTCTCCTCAGGAAGAAGTAAGAAAATACAACACAATCACACAAAAAGACAAGGTATAGGCATGGATAAACTATTAAGGGTCTTTTCTGTTTGCAAAAGCACAGAAAGGCTTATTTTGCTCAGACAAATTGTACCCGATATGGAACCCTGAAATCGTCTTCACTATATGATATAAAGTGAAACAATATTATGTGTCTAACAACCCATATACCAACGGGAGGTTTTACTTCATTTTTTTCACCCATGATAAGCTGTCAACCTTAATGTGAAGATTTTCTTAAAGAATGTAATTATTGCTCTGACCATTTTACCAGAGTTATGGGACTCTGAAATTTTCTTCACTGTATAACACATAGTCAAAAGTGCTTGATATAGAGACACTATTGTTAGGTGGAGTGGTGCATCAGAAACAATTTTCTAGTTAATTTTATTTTCCCTGTTGTATCCTGCCATGCTAAGTTGAAATATATTTGTTACTTTATAATTTGTCAAATTGTTAATATCACCCCACAGTATATTTGGCAATTATTGTGTAGGGTATTTAGAATCATAAGGAATATGTCTAAAATTGGTGGAAGTGTATATATGGATAAGTGAATGATGCTTGCTAATTACTGTTATGGTCCACCAGATAGTAGCAGAAGTATGACCCTTACTTTCAAATAATGCAGTGATGGCTCTATACTACATTAAACATCAATTTTGGCTCTATTGGCACAAAGTGGCAAGTTGAGCTATTGGAATCGCACTGTGTGTGACATGTTCATAAAAAATTCTTTAAATGACTTCCAAACTACTGACATGATTTTCAGAAAAATCCACAGCAAACAATCAATATTATAAATATATATTATGTCCGAAACCTTCAGTACTGTCAGTACTTTGATTATCACTCCTATAGATCGCAGATAACTAGGGAAATTGATAGTATTAATGACTATGTTTCTAATCAAACTTTTAATTATAATGATGGTGTAGTTTCTATAGATGAAGTAGAACATGTATGCCATAAGTCTAAGAGGGACAAAGCCTGTGGACCGGACGGGTGTTTTTATGAAAACTTCAAGTTTGGCGGCGAAATTATGTATCGACTCTGTGCGAAACTTTTTACCGCTATGCTTCAATATTCCTACTGCCCTGCAGATATGAAAAAGGGGGACATTATTGTACTGCACAAAGGCGGGAATAAACCCAAGAATGATCCGAATAGCTATCGAGCAATCACTCTTTCGTCTGTTATTTTGAAACTTTACGAATCTGTCTTGTTGTCACGTATGAAGAATTGCAGCTATGTAATTAACGAACTTCAAGGTGGGTTTAGAGAGGGCATGGGCTGTCTCATGACGTCATTTCTTTTTAGAGAATGCAGTAATTACGTAAGTGAAAATGATAGTAAATTGTTCGCATGTTTTTTAGATGTTCGTCAAGCTTTTGACAGAGTGTGGCACGAGGCTCTCATGGTGAAATTGTATAATACAAATATCGACGTGATACTATATAAGGCAATATATAATTTATATCAGGATATGCGCAGTAGAGTGAGAAGTAATGGTTTTACATCTAGCTGGTTCCCGATCTTACAGGGCACCAGGCAGGGTGGAGTAATCAGTCCACAATTGTATCTTATTTTTATTAACGATCTGATGAATAAGTTGACGCGCAGCCATTATGGATTAACTGTATACGGTCTCAACTGTAGCTGTCCGTCTTCAGCAGACGATATGGTTTTATTATCTTTGTCGAAATCTGGTCTACAAGAATTGATGAACATATGTTACGAATATGGATGTACTTTTCGGTATACATACAATGCAAAGAAATCGGCAGTAATGGTCACGAACGAAAAATCCTCGAACAGAATGATAAATGAGCGGTTTTGGTATTTAGGTAAAGACAGAGTCGATGAAGTTGATACGTATACGCACTCGTTTTGTTTGATAAAAATGAAGAATTGTCGCAGACGGTTAAAGAATGCTCAAGTAAGATAAGGAAAACCTTTTTTAGCATAGTTAGCTGCGGCATATATGAAAATGGTATCCACCCTATCTCTGCGAAACATCTATATGAAACAATTGTCCTCCCAAAGGCATTGTATGGGTGTGAACTGTGGTCGAACTTAAGTAAGGACGAACTGTTAACGCTTGAAATAGCCCATAAATTTTGTTTAAAATGGATCCAGGGTTTACCGAAATGTAGCAGGACAGATATCGTTTTAACTTCTTTAGGTATGTTACCTATTGAGGCAGAGATAGATAAGAAGAAACTTGTATTCTTAGGGCAGTTATGCAGATTAGATAGCAGGAGTATTGTTAAGAATTGTTTTAACAATAGAATTTGCTATTACTTTAACCAATGTAATCATACCAGAGGTTTTATACCTGATATACATAGAATTTGCGGCAAATATGGTCTGTCTGAAATACTGGAGAATTACCTCCGTACGGGTGAGTTCCCGTCTAAGTCTGTTTGGAAGACATTGATAGATACTAACATAAAGATAAAACACATGTCTTCAGTTCAGTCGAGGATCTCCTCGGATAGCATACTTCGAGATTATTCCTTTATTCAGTCTCTTACAGCTATTCGACCATGCCAGTTTTGGCTTCTAAGTAGATCTGACCGTAACTGCATACAATTTTCACGTGCAGCTGTTAGGTTCACCCACCTACTTTTTGTCAAACCTTATATTTCTCGGTGCAAACGTTGCAGAAGGTTAACAGACGAGATTGCTGTTCATTTAGGACTATACTGCGAAAATACCTTAAGTGCAAGGATCAGTTTATGGCATAGTATTTATCACCAGTTTGGTGAAGAGATATTCCAGGAATTAATCGCATGTCCCCCTCGCATGCAACTGGTTCATCTTTTATCTGGCCTACGTCACTTCCCATACTTTGGCGTAGATTATGCAGTATGCATTCGAATAGTTGCTTTATTCTGTCGCAATATTTTGAATTATATCGACAAAGGATATTAGCATGGTATGATCATAGTTTGTCGATCGCCATATCTATAACAATGTATTATTACAGTATATCATAGTCAGATAGTACAATATTCAGCTATTGTTGTTGTGTTTGTTTTTTGATTGCACAGCAAGACATAATAAATACGTCGACTATTTATCGATCTGTAGATACATGTACATGTATGTATTTATGTATTCATAGGTTGGACTCGGCTAGAAATGGTAAATGATTACCTGGCGGAGACCTCGGGTATATAGGTTTCTGTTATTTACAAAATATTCCATAGCTCAGGCACGTCAATTATTTCTCTGTGTTTCGTTTCGACAGAGACATAATAAAAGGCGTCCAAACTAGACAAGTTTCTCTACGTTCGTTTTCGGCTTTTCGCTATCGGCATG
Source organism: Azorinus chamasolen (assembly GCA_963576725.1). Taxonomy (NCBI): domain Eukaryota; kingdom Metazoa; phylum Mollusca; class Bivalvia; order Cardiida; family Solecurtidae; genus Azorinus; species Azorinus chamasolen. Next base: position 57,035,197 of record OY755249.1, read on the forward strand.
TTGCCATAATCTTCACTGCGGTCGTCGATGTTGTCGTCGTGATCTTGGTCATGCCTGTGATCGACATGATGACGACTATCATCGATGTCGTCATCAAAATTGTGATATGAATAGTTTCTTACCGTGAATGGGTAGTGTTTATAATTTTGTGTGTTCAATGTCCAATGTCTGTTTGTCTAATTGTAACTGTTTGCCATTGTGTACATGTCTATATATGTATGTATGTATGTATGTTGATATGCTCTCCTACATTGGAGGAAATAAAGATTATTATTCTATTTTTCGGGAAACTAACAAATTATAACTTTAGATAATTGGCACCTTATTTGGTATTCTTGTGTTATTAGAAGTATAGCTGTTACGTTATAATGCATAACTTTGTTGATAGATGGCAGCTATGTTATCACTGACGATTGAGATCATATGGGATTTACTGGCCATCTGACACCTTTGGTCCCCATGTCTAGTTAGTAATTTAGCAGTACTAAGGCTGAGTAAGTCATGTTATAATATATTGTTTCAAACTGTCTTTACACAATTTATCTTCATGTATTCAAAACAAATTGTTTCTATTGTTAAATTCTTTGAATGCGGGAAAGAAAAGTATACTGACATTAAAAACAGTGTAGACCCAAAAAAGCAACCCTCTGATCTGGGCCTTCACTGTTTAGTATTCAAAATCATCGAGCAACTTTAAGTCTTATATAATGAGTCATGCAATCTACAGTTAAACAATGATGGGCCATTTCACTTTAAAATTTCAGCATTCAAAGGTTTAATCATTACAACGCAACAGAATAAAAAGAAAGTTTTCATAGTTATACACTTAATAAAATATGCTTATTTGTTTAACCCTTTCCCTGTTCCTTTCAATACTTACTGAATATTTATAAAACATAAGTTATAATGAAATATGGATGGTGGTACATTGTAGCCATTCTAGAAACCTGTGCAGAGCAGACCCTGATCAGTTGGGATGATCCTACTTGAGACGTCAGCTCTGGTTGCAAATGCGTGAACACGTTTATATGAAGGAATGTGTTAAAACCCTAGTTTAACCCTATATAAACGCCTTTGAAAACAGACAAAACTCAGATCAGATTGCTCAAATTTAAGCTGTTTGATCAGGTGGTCTGCTCTGTTTGCTTACCCCATTACCATATACAGTTTTAACGCCTTTTGCAAACAGAGAAGGCCCAGATCTGAAGGCGCCTGTTGGAGCCAAAAGATCAGGACCCAGTCTGTTTGCTTATGAAACGTTTAACAGATCTTACTCAACAAAAGTATTGTGTAACTACACCATTGTCAAAAAAATCAGCTAATAAATAATAATTGTGTCATATTTTCTGAATTTCTTTCCACTCAGATTATGACCAGCTTTTTTCTGGCGCAGTGTAACACGATGGCCTGCTGCCAAACAGTAGTCACGAGGACGCTACCTGATCACTAGCCGATATCGTGCACTACTGGGGAACCTATGACCACGGGCTGGCAAGAAGCACGTGATCTCAGGTTCAGATAAAACGGGCAGTGTAATGCAAGGGTGTGTTAGAGGGTGTTAGCAGGATAAGGGTATGAGAGAGACTTGAATGTAAGTTAGCGTTTAAAAGGTTGAGAGTACGGGTTAAAGGTTTGAGTGCATTTCGTGTATTGGGTGGACAGGGACGCATGTATGTTTGTCGAGACCTATTAATCAGATGTCATATGTATGTGTATTGAGAGTTCAGAGCTGTCATCCAGGCGGTGACAGTGATGATAATTATGGTCTTAGTTAGTATAAATATGAGAGATATTGTGTATTCAAGGAGACAGGGGAGGAGAGAGAGTAGGAGACCGGGAGAACGTTGAAGAGCTGTTATAGTCGTATAATAAAAGTTATGAACTAGAAATCCGGCTTGGTCGTCTATGTATTGTATTACACTGACGTAAAACTTGGTGCCAGTGACCAGCGATCGAATTGAAGTACACTATACGAAGGAGAAAAGGAAATAGGTTAGTGAATTTTTGCTACCACGCTTAGCTTGAGTTGTGACCATGGCCAACAAGGTAGATTGCACAATTGTTTCAGTAAAGTGTTTCTGTTTTGATAATTCCAGCTGCAAACAAACTGATACGTGTTTACAAAAACAACATGAATTGCCAAATTCGGTTAATATATTAATTGTACTGAAATTTATAGCATAAATGTAACATATGGAGATTGATTCTATTACTAAGTGGCAAATGGGTATTTTTCAAAGCGGGACAGTTAATAATTTTTCATCAAATAAGAAAGTGACTACCGGTAAATCGTGTTTAATCAAATTAGGATCAAGGCAAATTTAGGGCATTAGATAGTTCCGGTTCAGCAGTTAATTTATGCCACAACAGAAATGTTAATTCATTTGGAGCGTGCACATTCTATTAAAAAAAAATCAGTTCAACTAAATTTGACAACGTTTTTACAAAATGTAATTGTATACATGAAACTTAAGTAATTCTAAAAAAAGCGATATATCAAACTGCCATTTAGTTTAATCATCAGAAATGGGACTGAAAAATTTAATATCAGTATATAAACCGCCGCAGGGTATGACCGCAACAATCTGGTCAAGACATATTGATAAAGTGACTGTAGCTTAAAAACATAAAATAGAATAAAAAGAGAAAATGCGAAAAGAAAACCACAAAGAAACTATGGGAATGGTGATTGTACAGATTTAGTGCGTATTATAATGTACTGTTGTTTATTTTGTTGTTTGTTGCTTCCATATAAGTCTGCGATTAGGTATTCTGCGATTAGAGAGAATGTTTTGTTGTCCTTTTAAGTGTTTCAGCCATGTGTTAGGATATATGTAGCAAGAGCTATGTCTAACACCAGTGAATAACTAGGTGAATATACTTAAATAGGGACGTTATTTTTATATTGCAAGTAGCAATGATTGCGAGTAGCAATACGTTTTAATTGAATTATAGTAGTGAGATACAGGTAACCTGGAAATTCGAAATAAATTCGTATAGTGGATCAGCGAGTAGCTTTTAGTCCAAAGATACGTTATTGAGTGAATAACTCATGGTGAATGTGGTTACGATTGAAATAAGTATGGCAGAAAAGTAGAGGCAATATGCATTTAATATGTTATAAAGTAAATAAGGTATTACTGGTTAAATTGTTGGGGGTTTTCTTGTGTGTGTGTGTGTGTGTGCGTGTTTTTTCTTTGTAAGAGTGTGAATATATCTGCATACGATATACTGCAAATATTGATCGCAATTTACAGTTTTAATAGTATTATTGATATAAGAAATGGGTTTAGGTATATTTTTTAATGAAATTAGAGAAGAGATTAACGATAACTCTAATTTGATGTATTTCACGAGATGTGGAAAAAAAATGTATGTTGTTGAATGAAATTAGAGAAGAGATTAACGATAACTCTAATTGATATAGTTCACGAGATGTGGAAATATAAGATATTAAGCCTCGGCGGCTGTGATTATAGAGATAGAATTGTTATAAAGAATAGGCCTATGTTGTAATAACTCTAATTGATATATTTCACGAGATGTGGAAATATAAGATATTAAGCCTCGGCGGCTGTGATTATAGAGATAGAATTGTTATAAAGTATAGGCCTATGTTGTAAATACAAATCGGTTTTTGTTTTCATTTGTTTTGTTCATTGACGTCGAGTAAAATGGGTTTAGGTATTTTTTCTTGAATTTGTGTCTATTCTTGCGTATATGTTTAATATAAAATGAATTGCAGTAAGCAATGGGGTATAGTTAATGTAGTTAATGAATATTTGATACAAGTCGTGTGTTCGTATAGCAGACTAAAGATCTAATCAATTAAGTGATAAAAACAACAACACCCTAACAATACAGAACGATGAGTATTTCGCAAGTAAGAGCAAAATTTCTATTCAAAATAGACTGTAAAACTGAGAAATTGGCAACTCATCTTGTAACATTTATTGGTTTTAAGATTCTTGAATAATAAAATTGTATGAGGTTAACATTTAAGACTAATGCGTAAATTTAAAGAGTAGGCATGTGCAATTTGTTGAGGGTCATTTTGTCGCAATAAATGTTGAGTTGTGTAAAGTAGAATTCACGTCAGCGTGCCGTCATAAGCAGCGTGTATCCAGCATCCAACATTGCCGTAACAGCCTGGTGACACTATATCGTGTTAATACAAAGACTATCGACAACATGATTTTCATAATATAACTATCAGATGTATGGCTAATGAGCCGTCAAGTGCGGACATCAGCGTCAAGTTCTGACACCTACGTGTGAACATAGGTTGGACAAGTACTGAAAACTAACTTATCAGCTAAAGTGTCAGTATGCTTCTGATATATATACACGGAAACGGATCTATTGCAAACTTTAAACACTTATTCGGAGATACACATTTTCATACGTAATATGGACATTACGACATAAGTTTATCAAGTCTAATACCGATAGGCTGTGAATTCTTTTTCCATACATACAGATACGTCTATACGTCATGGTAATGATCGAAATCCATACTGAAGACCTGCGCATAGCTCGATCACTCAGAATTCGTTGGAGGGGAATTTCCTACAGATTAAAGGACTCGGATGGAGCAATCGATTAATTTTTCTTCGGGGAATTGAACCTTACATTGGACTTCGAAACCGGACATCGTAATAACCTTGGATAAGACTTGAACATTCGGACACTAATCTACATATCAAATGAATCGACAAACCCAGGAGAAATAACCTCACTCTCTACAGAACTACCATCGGAAATCTGCATCAACGAAATTGTTTTTAAAAGATAATATCAACGTCAAACAATTAAATCTAGTTATCTATTGTGATAAATGATCTACAAGTGTAATATTATATAGTGTTAATCTATCCACGGAAACAAATCTAGTGATTAAATGGTGTAATGTATCAGCAGAATCTACTCGCCACCCGAGTTAGCAAAGTTCAGCCTTATTAATCATTCGCGTAATACAAATCTCCAGATAATGGAACTAGCATGAATTAGAATTTCGGAAGAAAACGTATAGGATATCGATCTATAAAAATATGTTTATATTCTGTTCTTTAATATGTTGCTATATTGACTTCTGATTTTGGTGGACACTTGATGTTGACGTATAGATACTTTGAGTAGGGATGTGTTTTAACCCACATCTACTATATTTCTATTTTTTCAGGCTATAGACTTAGTTTTAATGTAGTAATATGCCGTAACACATATCTACTGCATTTTTATTTCAGCTAGACTTATTAGTATTTCTCTGTTATCTTATGTGAGATATATATCTTTTTTTTTAATTATTTTTTTTTTGATTGATTATCCTTTCTGTAATGCAAGGGTGTGTTAGAGGGTGTTAGCAGGATAAGGGTATGAGAGAGACTTGAATGTAAGTTAGCGTGTAAAAGGTTGAGAGTACGGGTTAAAGGTTTGAGTGCATTTCGTGTATTGGGTGGACAGGGACGCATGTATGTTTGTCGAGACCTATTAATCAGATGTCATATGTATGTGTATTGAGAGTTCAGAGCTGTCATCCAGGCGGTGACAGTGATGATAATTATGGTCTTAGTTAGTATAAATATGAGAGATATTGTGTATTCAAGGAGACAGGGGAGGAGAGAGAGTAGGAGACCGGGAGAACGTTGAAGAGCTGTTATAGTCGTATAATAAAAGTTATGAACTAGAAATCCGGCTTGGTCGTCTATGTATTGTATTACAGCAGCAGAGGTCCGCACGGCGGAGAGGAGATGAGAGAGGCGCAGAGAGAATAGAGGGAAGCGCGGAGTTGTTTAGTAAAATGTAGAAACCACTATACGATCGTTGCTTATTCATCTTCCCCTTATTGTGTTACAGCAGCCCTTCTTCCCTTTGCTGTAAATTTACAGCAATTTTTTACTTGTTACCATTTAGAGTAGCCTACACAGATGTGAACTACAAGTCTTGCATATCCGTACCGTGTAACGTGATTTGCTAATTGTAGTTATTATACCTCAATATATCCTTCAATGCAAAACTCCCATAGACCTAAAATGTGATCTTATGATTTATCACTCTCAGAATGAGCTTCTATGTGAATATATCAGGATATATCACCCTCGGAATGAGCTTCCAGGTGAATATATCCGTTTCAAAATCACAAATCTAATATCATCACTGCTATGACCACCGACTCCAAAATGTCTGTTTATTGGATTCTTTCTTTCATGTCTTACATCACTCAAATATTCTTTCATTCTCTCCCGAATTTCTCAGTCTCACTAACATACAGAATTCTATCCCATTTATTGCATTTTATTGCATATAGAATCTACTACATTCGGAAGAATGCATGCACGCTAATGCATGCACGACGTCGTTGCGCTGATGACGTCACCTGATGACGTCATTACTTTTGAAATAACTCAATGCTACATGATGCTGGATCAACATTATTCTCTTTGATTTTATGGCTGAATGCATAGATTCTACATTTACCAAATATGTGACGTGTATTTTGACATGATTATCTTTGATAAAGGCTCTCGTAGTGGTCGAAATGTTAGATAAGAGCTATTTCAGTATTTCTATATCGAGGGCTTGGTGCAAAACTATTCTAACTCCTTCACAAAGTGAAGGAGTTATAGAGAATAATAGGTTAGTGCCGTAGATGGGACGCCTTTTTCTCGCTTCTCAGTCGTGCTAGATAAGCTGAGTTACTAAAAATAGCCATACTAGAAATCCTTATCTGGAACACCCCGTGACTAGTGTATTCATACGCGCGATTGGGTAAAATCAATACAAGGGAAGGACTTCTTACAGAATTATACCAACATTTCTATAGGCAACAACCTTATGAATTGAAATTAATATAAGTAATTAGCACGAATATGAAATTCTTTTTATCATATAAACACTTTAAAAGCCTATTTAATTAACCGAAGACGTTGTTTTGTAGTCACTCAGTCATTTATATTTATGCCAAAAAGTAACGTTTGTGGTTGTCATAACAAATGGCGTCATTAGAGGGTTAATACACGTTTTTTCGGGCAATAACATCTGCAGTGTCCCGAGGGACTGTTGTTGGCCCGAGCCCTAAGGGCGAGGGCAACAACATTCCCAAGGGACACTGCAGATGTTATTGCCCGAAAACAAACGTGTAGTAACGCTATTCTTGCATAAAACCAATTTTCTGCTCTCCTGCATCAATTTAATTCCTCAAAATACAAGCAAAACAACGGCAGCAAAACTATACACTTCTTTGACACTTCGTCGATTTATGCTGTTTCCGGGCCACTGTTTTCTTTTCGACGTCAATTCAGGATTGTATTAAATACCGTTTACACGGAATTTCATTCAATATGTCTATCACTAAAAACAGTTCATTGTCTGTGCTCCTGGAAATACTCACACCCCGGCGTTCACCTAGCTTAGGCCAAAACGCTGTAGCATTCGCGTCCATTGTTTACCTTAGGCCCGTAATAAGTATAATTAAAACCGGTCAACAACAGCGCGTGAGCACGAGAATCGCCTTGTTAATACATGGTCTAGCGGGACTACAACAGCACGTTTTATGCAAGAATTTGGTGTCACGCCTAAAGTTATGCTGCGGTCTGTTGCTATTAGATATGGAAGTCGTATTACGCAATGTAAAGTAGTACTTCACAAAATTCGTTAATTTTCTTGGTTTTAGGGCGAATTTCAGCGAGAAAAATAATCAAGCATGGGATTTGTTAAAGCCGGGGGTTCTATACCCTCGGTTGGTCTGTTCCTATCGGAAACTCGCTAAAGCTCGTTTCCGACTGGAACAGACCAACCTCGGGTATAGAAACCCCCGTCTTTAACAAAACCCATGCTTGATTCTATTAATCCGACGAGGGGAGAAAACGTTGAGGCGAGGCTTGCCGAGCCTCAACTGTTTTCTCTCCGAGTCGGATAAAGGCGTCCCATCTACGGCACTAACCTATTATTCTATTTATCCAGTCAATTTAGTTATATCTTTTTTCATAGACTCATAAAACATACGAATATTGAAATAATTTGCATTGAAAATGCGGTTTTTCGATCAACGGACCTCCCTTTTCATTTCCGTTCTAAAGACGTAAATGAGCTACCGCAGAGGAAAATAGTTTCGATACTTACATTACAAGACGGGAAAACGTGCTTGAATTTGAAAAATAAGATCGTTTGAATCGAGAGTCGATATGTTAATTCAAACAGACATGGTTATTATTCTACCGGAGGCTCTACATGGTCAAATTCGAGTTCCGTCGTCTCGGTTTCTATTTTTAGATAGGGCTAACGTCACTCGTCAATGGAACTGAACAGGCTATATTTAGGTCTATGACCATCACAGCCCTTGTAAGAGTTTATCGATCATGAGAGTGATAAATGTTTTAATGAAGTTGTATTGTATTATTTTTATTAAAAAAATCGTCACTATAGTAGCATGATAACTTTATATACATCTTCAATTTCACTTACGGTATGCCTGGCCTGATAGCGTAGTGGTTACGAAGGTCGCTTATCGTGCAGTCAGCCCCGGTTCGATTCTCACCGCTGACGAATCTTTTTTTCTCTCTTTTTCCTTTCTATTTTTTTTAAATGACAGTTTGGGTTTTTACTGGGATAGTTAATGATAATTATCCATATTAAGTGTTTTTTCTTTCAACTTAATACGTTATTTTTGGTAAAACAATTTTGAAGAAAAATTAAAAATAGTTGTAAGAAGAAATTCCTACACCTACTATACAAATAAACCTCTACTGTACATATAAACTTAGGTTTATTATGCTACCCCTTTATTACGTCACTAGCGGCTGTAGTGACGGGATAAAGAATAGTTTTGCACCAATCCCTCGATATTATCTTAATTCCCTCTTTGGAATATTATTTTCATTGATTATTTCTTTTAATTTTAGAATTAACTAATATTGTACTTCTAAAGTTTTTCGGTATAATAAAATAATTAACACAAAGCTGTCGGGATGATAGAGGATATTGTCAGCCCTTGAACTGGCATATTTACCCATCGGCTGCGCCTCGGGGTAAATATACCAATTCTCGGGCTGACAATATCCTCTATCACCCCGACAGCTATGTGTTAATTATATAATACTACACACTGTGACTTTCGCAATTTTAACATCGGATCGAGGTGGGACACTAACTCTTTGAATGCGGGACACGCGTATGCACTGTCATTTGCAAACAGTGTAGACGCAGATCAGAACCCTCTGATCAAGATCTGCATTGTTTGTTATTTAAATTCCTCTAGCCAGTGGGGGCTATTCCAGGACATTGTCTGTCTGTGTGTGTGTGTTAGATAATCATATTATCAAAACCGAAAGTAGCTCGATATCTCCATTTATAGTAGGCCCTACACAAATGTGGACTGCATTTTTTTGGCAATTTCTATAATGTATACAGTGGCTGTCACACAATACAATACGTCTACTTACATTTATAGCACCACCAGCGAGGAATAAATACCAGTCAGTGTTAAAGTAATCTTCTGTTAGCCTGTTAATGACATAAGTCACACAACTAAACAAAACATATTGACTATGGGTGGGTGGATACAGTAGTTAAGGATGAGAACTCGTGTGAGAACAAAGGGATTAACCGTAATAATGACCAGGCATCTATATCTTCTTACATACGTATACTGATAATACCGAACTAGATCTACATCTTTTCTTTTTATTCATACATAACAAAAATAAATAGTCTAGCAGATAAAAGTGATAAGCACTTGTTCCAAATTATGCATAAAAAAGTGATAAAGACTTATCACAAAGGCATGCCATGTAGATGAAAGTGACACATAGGCTAGGCTCTTTTCTGATAGGAAACTGTATTTTGACGTTGCGACTGATCAGTTTCTACAAAATCAACACCCGAAGGAATATAATATAGTATCGACTAGGAGCAGTTCATAAAATTAACAAACACCTTTCCTATAGACTTAAAACTAAATATGTTCAAAGTTCCCATTGGTCATGAATACTCCCACTGAAGAATGGTTGTGTCATTATCTACAATAGAAACCCCCATAATACTTTCCCTGTTCAGTATTCATGTCAGAAATAATGACATTATGAATACTTATTAGCTGATATTTATAATGGCATTTATAGGACAGGGTTGCTTTGAAAACTGTAGAGTCGGACTTACACAGCAAACAGAGCAGTCCCTTATTCTATAGGAGCCGTCTGATCTGGGTCTACTCTTCTGTTTGTAAAAGAGTGAAAACACGTTTATGTGAGGGAAAGGGTTAACCACACTTTAATGATGTCTTTAAATGTAGATGGTTACGGATAAAAGTAATGCAGAAAGTTCCTATATGGGTTTTCTCTATAACTGTTGCCCTGCGTGAAGCTACCACTTGCCTCTACGACTAAAAATTATATAGAATGCATTGTGGTCACATTAGAGGGGTGTTACAAAACATATAATAACCACACATACCAAGGTCAATAAAATATCAACCATTTTATTAATTACAAAGGATCATGACAGAATGAGTCAGGTACATGTAATGGTACAATATTAAATACCTCTAGAGTTATAGTCTGCATGAAACAATAACGAACGTGACGGATTGAAAAACAAGAGAGCCAGAATGGCCCTGAAGCAGAAGCAATTAGAGGAGAAGATTTTCAAAGTTTTCCCTATATGTTTCTATAGAAAACTAGCCTGCCCTTGGGCGGGGCCAATTTTGACCCAAAGGGCACAGTTTAAATAACTTTTGTAGAGGACCTGAACATTATGCTATGTGCCAAATATGAAAGCTGAAACCCCTCTAGTTTCGGAGAAGATTTTTAAAGTGTTCAGTATATGTTTCTATTGAAAGCTGGCTACCCCTGGGGCAATGTCAATTTTGACCCCAGGGGCATAATTTATATAACTCTTGTAGAGGACCTGAACATGATGCTATGTGCCAAATATGAAAGCTGAGAACCCTGAATTTTCAAATTTTTCACTATATATGTTTCTATTGAAAACTGACCACCCCTTGGGCGGGGCTTATTTTGACCCCCGGGGCATAATTTATATCAATTTTGTAGAGGACCTGAACATGATACTATGTGCCAAATATGAAAGCTGAGAACCCTGTAGATTAAGAGGAAAATATTTTCAAACTGTTCACTATATGTTTCTATTGAAAGCTGGCTACCCCTAGGGCGGGGCCAATTTTGACCCCAGGGACATAATTTATAAAAAATTGTAAGGGACCTGAACATAATGCCATGTACGAAATATAAAAGCTGAGAACCTTCCAGTTTCAGAGTAGAAGATTTTCAAAGTTTACCATATGTTTCTATTGAAAACTGACCACCCCTGGGGCAGGGCTAATTTTGAACCCTGGGCCATAATTTATATAACTTTTGTAGAGGACCTGAACATGATGCTATGTGCCAAATATGAAAGCTGAGAACCTTCCAGTTTCAAAGGAGAAGATTTTCGAAGTTTTCACTATATGTTCCTAAAGAAAACAATGTTCCCCTGGGGCTTGGCCAATTTTAACCCCATTTTTGTAGAGGACCTACAGATGATGATATGTGCCAAAGATGAAAGCTGTGAAACCTGTAGATTCAGAGAAGAATAGTTTTCACTGTATGTTTCTATTGAAAACTGACCACCCTTGGGGAGGGGCCAATTTAGACCCCATGACCATAATTTATACAACTTTTGTAGAGGACCTGAACATGATGATATGTGCCAAATATGAAAGCTGAGAACCTTCCAGTTTCAGAGGAGAAGATTTTCAAAGTTTTCACTATATGTTCCTAAAGAAAACAATGTTCCCCTGGGGCTTGGCCAATTTTAACCCCATTTTTGTAGAGGACCTACAGATGATGAAATGTGCCAAAGATAAAAGCTGTGAAACCTTTAGATTCAGAGAAGAATAGTTTTAAAGGTTCAAATTGTTGACGACTGACGGCGCACGCCGACGGAGGACAGACATCAGGCGATCACAAAAGCTCACCCTGAGCACTTTGTGATCTGGTGAGCTAAAACTGTCGAACAAAACAATGTCTGCCTCAAATTTGGATATAGTGATATTTTTATTTCTTCCGATTCGACAGAGCTTTTTGATTGAGAGTCAAACAGCTTGGATCCTGATGAGACGCCGAGTTACTCGGCATCTGATCTGGGTTCAAGTTGTTTGGAAATGTGAGGTAGATTTGAAGATATGATTAGTGTCAATGTATGGAAAGACAAGACTGAGAGGCGAGCAAAGGTAATAATTTATGTACAGGCAATTTATCTTACTAACTCATTTCAATCACAGGGGTCTGGACCGCTTCATGGGTGTCTATATGTACTATATAATAACAAGGGTTCCAACTAGCAGAACGGATCCATATTCGTGTACCACGAGTTCAAATATGACTGTAACTCTTACAATTTAAATGATACTTTCGTAATTCTTTCGGCTATTAAAAGCCAATATATTTTTCTATCAAATAAATATAATCTTATAACGGTAACTCATGAACAAGGATCAATCCAACAATGATTTTCTCAAAATTTCACGTGTTTTCAGGGTCATTGACAAACGTTCGTTCACTCCGGTTTCACTATATCACAGCAATAACCTGGCAATTTGCAGTTCAAAAAATGGTGTGAGTCAATAAAACGAATCAATTCTAACACCCACCTCTAATTATTTAGTCCCCAGCATCAAACGAATGATGTAAAATTAGCGAGTTTTGTCAGTTTGCTTCAAATCGTCGAGGAAGGAGCCATTGTACGTGACGTCACGGATTTTCCAACTTTTCCTTCGCTCATCCAATGAAATGGCTCCATTCAAATTTGTTGTAAAATGGCAGCATCCGAAATAGAAACATAACGACAGACGGAAAGGCCGCTGTTGCTAGTTGCTTATTTATTAAGATGACAAAACAAATGGAGATTGGTGATATAATTGGGTTGTTTTATTGAACCGCGCCATCTTTTGAACTGAAAATCGCCAGGTTATGGCTGTGATATAGTGAAACTGGGGTGAACGAACGTTTGTCAATGGCCCAGAAAACACGTGAAATTTTGAGAAAATCGTTGTTGGATTAATAATTGCACGTAAGTTACCGTGAGAAGATTATATTTATTCGATAGTAAAATATATTGGCTTTCAATAACCGAAAGAATTACAAAATTATCATTGAAGTTGCAAGAGTTACATTCATATTTGTACTTGTGGTACACGGATGTCCGTTCTGCTAGTTGTTATTATATATAGTACATATAGACCCCTGTGATTTCAATGGTTTAATCAATTTACCGTACTGCAACTAGATAAGAAGTGTTTAGTTCACTATAAGAGATGTCTCCCATTCCCTTTAAATTCAACCCTTAATACCATGTACAAATGAACTTCTGCTATGAGAAATCATTCAAGAATGTAAAAACAGTTAATACACAAGTGACAACCAAAAAGATAATCATAAAACACAATAAAAAAACACAGTCATATACATAGTCAGAACACTTCCCAAAACACAGTCAAACTACACAATGAATAGCACCATTACAAAATTGTCAAAATATTTCTGAAAACTGAAATATAACCTTTACCATGTGAATATTTCTGTATGGAATAATGGCCTTATGAATATTTATTATAGCTGACCTTGGTCTGCTCTGTTTACAAATGTGTGATCTGGGTCCATGCTTATAAAGCTTTTAGTTGAGTCTGAGTTTCGTTCTCAGGCTTTTAATTAGTCAGATTTGAGTTCTCAAGCTTTTGATTGGTCAGATTTGAGCCAAAGGCTCAAATCTGACCAATCAAAAGCTTGAGAACGATCTCAGACTCAACTAAAAGCTTTATAAACATGGACCAAGGTGTATCTATTAGGTATGGGGTAATAGAAGCTAGAAAATTGTGTCTGTAAGACACAGCGATGCTTCCGTTGTGGTACTGGTCTAGTTGCATGTAAAATTCCTAAGTCATTTGACCAGAAAGTATGGATGGTGTTTAATGTGTATATGCAATTCCATGCCAATAGCTACAGTGGTTAGTGAGATATAAGACAATGAAACAAGAGGGCCACGATATCGCTCAACAGACAATCAGAGGAGAATATATTCAGTTTTCATTATATGTTTCTAAAGAATACTGGCCACAACTGGGGCGGGCCAATTTTGACCCCAGGGCTATAATTTATATAACTTTTGTAAAGGACCTGAACATGATGCTATTTGCCTAATACGAAAGCTGAGAATGTAACCTCCCAATTTCAGAAGATTTTCACTATATATGATTCTATTGAAAACGGCCCACCCCTGGGGTAGGGCCAATTTTGACCCCAGTGGCATATTTTATATAACTTTTGTAGAGGACCTGAACATGATACTACGAGCCAAATATGAAAGCTAAGAACCTTCCAGTTTCAGAGGAGAAGATTTTCAAAGTTTTCACTATATGTTTCTATTGAAAACTGCCCACCCCTGGGGCGTTGTGTCAACGCCCCCCAGTAAAAATGGTGTTGAAACATTTCGGTGACTTTTTTGCTCTGCATCAATTGTTTTTCTTGTTGTATACATAATTCTGTTATAACCAGGTCACATGATCTCAACTTATTCGTTTCGCTAGAGCTTGTTCTTCTGTTGGTGATTTTAACAGACTTTTATACTGGAAAAAAATGCTTAAGCAAGGATATAGAAATCATAAACTAAGAAAAACATTACCTAAATCCAAAGACCTATGATATGTTATTGCTAAATATTTCCATCGAAATTGGCAAGTAAAACTGCAATCTTAAGGCGCGCCCGCGACACGGCATTTTATGGTGACGTGATTTACAAATTTTGTAAAATTATTGGACATGTCCATTTTCTCACTTTGTTCATCAAATATGTTTAAATCATTCATTAAAAAGGGATATATGCGCCTGTAGTACTACAACATACTGCATGTTTGGTTGCCAATCCTTTTACAGTTGGCAAATCAAGCTGTCCCCTTTTCATGTACGTCGACGGGAAAGGCTTAGTACTCTATGAGGACGCCCTCTCAAACCCGGAAACGGAAGGACGTCGTCGGATCTTTGTACTACATGTATCTCGTTTTGTCGTGCCATTTTTACTTTTCTACAGTTACTCTGTTTGCAGCTCAGTCATGGAGTACACTAGCGATTAGTGAATCCAGTTTGTTTCACTAAATATGATTTCGTTTTACATGCAATTTACCACTACATTTACCGTTGCGTTTGTTGTAGATTAGTAGAAGAGAGTCTCTTTTTGCGTCTACACCCGCAATGGTGTATTTATATGGAGTAAAGGGTTAAAACTTAAATGATATGGATCGAATTATGATTAAATTTCCGAAGTTTGGATTCAGTTGTGACATCTTATCAGAATCTAAATTACAGTAAAACCTCTCTTAATTGGAAAACAAATTTAGTATAAATATCGGTCTTGGAGACAGGTGACAGCTTAATCCAGGGTGGAAGTCATGCAGAAAGGGAGCTTTTCTGCATGACTTTCACCCTGCATTAAGCTGCCACATGCCTAAAATATCTAAATTCTTCTCTACTAGATTTCCGGTTAAGAGAGGTTGTATTTGGCACTCTGATTGTATGTTTAAAATTCATAAGTATTGAAGTTTTGCACACACAAATTACTTAAGTAATGAAACCTCTGAGTAAAAACACAAAACTAAGAAAGAACAACTTTTTATTCTTGAAAATAACAAACGGATGATCTAAAAGAGTACATTCAGTAAGGGTCAACAACCTTTTTTTTATCTTTTACTTGATGAATACTCATGAATATTAATTAGATAAAATTTTGCAATTGCACATGAACACACGTTGGGCATGACAGAAACTATGAACGAGATCTATTTAATTCCATAAGAAAACAAAGCAGATTATGATCTGACAGCTCTTAAAGAAGCTGTTTGACCTGGGTCTACCATGTTAACAAAGGCACTAACTACATAAATACGCCATTCTAATTCTTTGCAAACAGAGTAGAATAAAATCAGATAGCTCCTCATGGCTTGCTTATGATTCTACAATTTATGCCATGGCTTAACATTCCTGTGTACATGTGTCATTATAAAAAATAAACTAATTAATATTCATGATGCCATAAATGAATATTCATGGAGTAAAGTGTTAAATCATCACCAAATAGCAAATTTAACCCCTAAAGCAGTAAGTAAC
Organism: Azorinus chamasolen; assembly: GCA_963576725.1. Lineage (NCBI taxonomy): Eukaryota > Metazoa > Mollusca > Bivalvia > Cardiida > Solecurtidae > Azorinus > Azorinus chamasolen. The sequence continues at coordinate 57,051,348 of OY755249.1, forward strand.
CTTGCCTGCAAAAATTGTCGTCTGTCACAGTTCTAAACTCATTTTTTTTTTAATTTCTTTCCAAGAAAGCCAGTGTTAGACATTTTGGAAATTTTAAGAAATGATGACACCATGAATATTAATTAGATTAATATTTAAAATGGCATATTAACATAAAAGAAGTAGAAACTATAGAATCAGATCTGTAGTTTTCCAGAAGCAAACCCTGATCAGACAGCTCTTTTGATTGGTCAGATTTGAGTTCTCAAGCTTTTGATTGGTCAGATTTGAGCCAAAGGCTCAAATCCGACCAATCAAAAACTAGAGAACGAACTCAGACTCAACTAAAAGTTTTATAAGCATGGACCCTGATCAGACAGCTCCAGGAGCCAACGATCTTGGTTTACCCTGTTTGCAAAGACATAAGACATATTTATGGAGGAAAGGGTTAGCCCCTTCTTTCACATACATGCTTTTTCACATCTTTGCAAACAGAGTAGACCCAGACCAAACAGCTTCTGACTGAATCTCTATTATTTGGGAAATGAAAATAAAATTGAATTTGCAAATTGTGGCAGACACCAATCTCAGAGTAAAAAAAGTAAAGTACCTAGTTATAGTCTACTTTCAGTCCGAATGACCTACAGCCGACTGTACATTTACTGCCCTGGTCATTGGCCTACAATATTGAGCACTGCTAACATATGGTGCAATCATGCAGCAGCAGTTCCGGAAAGTGACCCTCACAGGTACCCATTTTAACCCCTGGGTGGAGAGGATGTGGAGAGGATGTGTGGGTGGGAGACACGGAAAAGTGTCTTTGAAATTTCCAGGTGGGACCAGGATTTGAACCCAGGACCTCCGGACTGATAGTCAAGCGCGTTACAACTAGACCATCGCCACCTACAAGTCTGATCAGAATCAAAAGTGTTTAATGCTCTGACTGCATTTCTAAAGATAAAGAAAAGAAAAAATGAAAGCATTAAGAATCGCAGCAGAAGACAATTTTTGCAGATAACTGTTTTCAAGTTTGCAAAAAAATTGCTATAGCATCACATAATGATCATCAACTGCTCTATCAAGTTTGATGGAAATGTGGCAATCTAAACACTCTCTGTTCAAAGTTGAGCATAAACAAAGACATAATTATGCAAGCAGGGTAGACCAAGATCAGTCCAAGATTAGAGGACTCCTAAGTTCAATATACTGATTTTAGGTTGAGTTCACCATTTCATGCTGGATGAGGTTCTTTACAGGTAACAAGGTAAGTGTGTGTGTGGTTGCAACGATTCCCCAATCCGTTCCTCCATAAATACGTCTTTCTACGTCTCTATAAAAGTCACTTCTTGAAACCATTGTGATAAATAGAGCATTTGCTCCATAGGAGCAAATGCTCTATTTGTCACAATGGTTTCAAAACAAAACAATTTGAACATTTTCCTTTTCTCTTGTAAATGCTTCTTTTTGGTAGATTTATTCAAAGAGGTTGGGTCTAAACATAGCTTATGGGAAAATTGGTTAATCATTTACGTCATGGATATTAACCCTTTCCTCCATGAATATGCATGCAAGAAATAATGACATCATGAATATTAAGTAGATTAATTTCTTAAAGCAACACATAGACACATGGAATTTTGGCCATGACAGAAACTGTATAATCATATCTATTTTATATCATAAGCAAACCGAGTAGACCTGGATTAGACGTCTCCTGTAGGAGCCGTCTAATCTGAGTCTACTCTGTTTGCAAATGCGTAGAAAGTAAGAAATAATGACGTCATGAATATCAATCAAATTATTATTTTTTGTTTTTAATTGTACGTAAACAAGGAACCTTTAGCACTGGCAGAAAGCTATAACAAGAGCCGCGTGTGGCGCCAACGCTAGTCTGATTTGGTGCTTGTCCAGCTAAATATTTTTTTTGAAAACAATAAAGGGCCATAACTCCAAAACTTTGAAATCAAGAGTTATGGTTCTTATGTAGGGGCCTTCCCCTCAATGAGATCTACTAACCTATGAAGTTTCATGTTTATACCTCTTATACTTTTCGAGTAATGTGCTACATTAATTTTTGCACGCCGCCACCGCCAACAACGACTACGACCCAGTGATCACAAATTCACAATAGCTCGACTTTTCTTCGAAACAGACAAGCTAAAAATAAATCTACATGTACAACATCCCATAAGGAAACCGAGTAGTCCTTAATCAAAACACTCCTATAGGAGCCATCTGATTTGGGTCTACTCTGTTTGCTAAGGCATATTTATGAAGCAAAGGGTTAACCAATTTTATACTGAATTTTCAAAATGGAATGGTCTGTCAATAGTTAAACCATTTTCCTATTGATTATTTTTTTAAGAAATAATCATGAATATTTATTAGCTTAATTCTTATAATGGTATAATTATATACATATGACTTTTTGATATCGGTAGAATCTATACATTCAGATCTATTATAATTTCATAAGAAAACAGAACAGACCCAGATCAAACGGCTCCAATAAGACCCATCTGATCTGGGTCTACTTTCTTTGCAAAGGTGTTTATCCCTTTCCCTGTTCTATATTTATTCCAAATTTCAATACCTACTGAATATTCTAACAAAATAGTTCTAACGAAACATGGAAGGTGGAACATTTAAGCCATTTTATAAAGTAAAGAAACATATCTATCAAATTCTATTAGCAAACAGAGCAGACCTTGATCAGTCGACTCCTATTGGAGCCATCTGATCGGGATCTACTGTTTGCAAATGCTAGAAAATACCTTTATATGAGGGAAAGTGTTTACAACAAATTCTTTTCAGTATGAGAGAATTAAATTTACTACAGGGTTTGGTATGTTACCCTTTCCCTCATATTTATATAAACGTGTTTTCACACATTTGCAAACTGTGTAGACCCAGATCAGACAGCTCCTATAGGAGCTGTCTGATCAGGGTCTGCTCTGTTTGCTAATGGTATTGGATAGATCTGTTTCTTTACTTTCTAAAACGGCTACAATGATCAACTTTCCATATTTCATTGCAACCATTTTGTCCATGAATATGCAATAGGTAACTACAGAACAGGGAAAGGGATAAACAGTGCAGACGCCGATCAGAAGGCTCCTGAAGGAGCCCACTCCTCTGGGTTTAAAATATTTGCAAATGCTAATAAATCTCATATAATGCAAGTACATGTACAATGTATTTAGGTCAGCCATCTTTACACAGTGGGACCTAATAAAACCTTTGAATGCTGAATATTCAAAGTAATTAGTGATAGATGATGTTTGCCATTCAGTAGGACGTGTAACACATTGACAGAGGACTATGAATGACAAACTATGCAGACCCTCATCAAATGGCACCTCTAGGTGCCCTCTGATCTGGTTCTACACAGCTTGCAAGCACAACTAACTTGTTTTAACATAATCATAGGGTTATAACACAAGATAATGGATGATAGCAGATGAAGATAAACTACATATACAGTGTTCCCTCTCTACAACGGCCCTCTCAATAACGATTCCCTCCTTACAACAACGCATTTCACTGTTTCTGAAATAACAAGGGTCCAGAAACAACTTTTTCCATCATATTTTCTTCATGCCTCCATCAAACCCTATGTTGTGACCACTCTTTAGAATCGTCACTTTGTGACGATTCTAAAGAGTGGTCACAACATAGGGTTTGATAGAGGCATAACGGTTTTAGTTCTCGAAATACACCTTATCTGGGGATCTGCAATGAAGCTAATTATGTTTGATTTTCCCTCCCTATAACAACTCCCTCTGAACAACACATACAATATTCGTATCCCAAAGGATGTCGTTGTAGAGAGGGAGCACTGTACATCTAATATAATTAGGTTATTAGAGTAATAAAATAAATAAACTTGGATATACACTAAACTGATGAATGGTTAAAAATACCAACAAAGCCCTGATCAAAAACTTATGTAGATCTACACATTTCTGGATAGAAATTGTCAACTTAACTTTTATAAAAAACAATGATGTAGAATTGTAGATAGTTCTCCTCTTCTGGCATTGTCAATTGGAGTGTAAAATTTCATAACTCAGAAGAATATGCTTACTTTCTTGGAATTTTCGACTGTATCGCACAGTCTTCTTCAGCTTAGTGAACACCACTCAAGGAGAGGCCTGTACAACCAAACAGGACAACACATTAAACCCGAGAAGGCTAAAGTATTAACCTCTAAAGATATACATATCAAGCGGCGAGTCAAGGAGGCAATAGCCATTAAACAACGCAGCTCATCACTCAACCATGACGAGGGCTTGGAGCTTCCAGCGGTGAACGGGCCTCTCCTGGTGTCACATGACCTGACTATGTCACGTGATATTCAGCTAGACCGGTATTCACTAAGCATGGAGAAATAGGATAACCATTTACTTAAAGAATATGCCTTTCTACGCCTTTGTTATAGTCACTTCTTGAAACCATTATGATAAATAGAGCATTTGCTCCATAGGAGCAAATGCTCTATTTATCACAATGGTTTCAATACTACACAATTCTAACATTTTCCTTTTCTCTAGTAAACGCTTCTTTTTGGTAGATTCATTCAAAGACGTTGGGTCTAAAAATAGCCTATGGAGTAATAGGTTAACCCTTTACTTAATGAATATTTATGTAATAAAGAACAACTTTATGAATATTAATTATCCGCGTTTTGATATTGAACACTGGAATGTTAGTTCCTGATCAAAGAACTCCTACAAGAGCAGTCTGATCTACTTTGTTTGCCAATGTGTAAATACCTGTACATGTGTCTTTATCAGAACAAAACATAACAGGTCAGAACATATCTTTATCAAGTAACAGTGTTATATAACTAGTTCTAACTGACCTATTTACCCTTTACTCCATGAATATTTATGTCAGAAATAAGGACAGCATTAATATGAATTACAGTAGAACCTTGATATCTTGAACTCAAATTATTCAACTTGTAACTTCAATATAATTGGAGTTAAAAATTGGGCCCCTTCCCAATTTGTAATACTGAATTGTTCTAAAAATCAACTATAAAAACATTTAATACTTGCATTTAGGTGTTAAATCAAAATAATTCCATAAGCAAACAGAACAGACCCTGATCAGACACCTCCTACTGAAGCCATCTGGTCTTGGTCTACCCTGTTTGCAAATGCGTTGAAAGGCTTGTCAATGGGATACAGTGTTAACGCAGAATGAAGAAAAAATGTAGAAAGCTCCATTGGAATAATAAGGGTGTAAATCAGATTGGACCCCAATGAGACACCGGGTTAACTCATTCCCTCATAGGCTATTTTCAGACCAAACCTCTTTGACTCTTTGCATGCTAGCGGCGAAACTGTGATTACCTATGCAAACAGTTTGGATCCAGATGAGACGCTGTATAATGCGGCGTCTCATCAGGATCCAAACTGTTTGTCATCTTGATCATATTTTGCAAAGAAATTAAGGAAAAGTTATTTTAAGAATTGAAGCAGATGACAATTGTTGCAGACGAAAAATTACCTAGCGTGCAAAGAGTTAAATAATCTACCAAAAAGGAGCATTTACTAACAAAAGGTAAAATTTAGAATTATGTAGTTAGGTAACCCCTGTGATAAGCAGAACATTTGGGTTCAAAAAGTGACTTTTCTTCTTCTTGGTTGTCTCTTGAGATCTGAGGAAGACTATAAGGTGTCAATATAAAGGAATGGATTAACATTTTACACCATGAATAATTATGTGGAAAAAAATGACATCTTGATCATTAATCAGATTAACCCTTTCCCTCATATAAACGTGTTTTCACGCATTTGCAAACAGAGTAGACCCAGATCAGACGGCTCCTAGAGGAGCCGTCTGATCAGGGTCTGCTCTGTTAGCTAATAGAATTTGATAGATCTATTTCTTTGCCTTCTGAAATGGCTACAATGTTCCACCTTCAACATTTCATTATAAATAATTTTACCATGAATAAACAGTTAGTATTCAAATTTGAAATAAACACAGAACAGGGAAAGGGTTAATATTTGTGATGGCTCATAGACACAGGACTTCATGGTTGTGGAAGAAACTGTAGAATACTTATATTATTTCTGGGTCTGCTCTGTTTGCTAATAGAATTTGATAGATCTATTTCTTTGCCTTCTGAAATGGCTACAATGTTCCACCTTCAACATTTCATTATAAATAATTTTACCATGAATAAACAGTAGGTATTCAAATTTGAAATAAACACAGAACAGGGAAAGGGTTAATATTTGTGATGGCTCATAGACACAGGACTTCATGGTTGTGGAAGAAACTGTAGAATACTTATATTATTTCTGGGTCTACTCTGTTTGCAAAGGCACAGAAAGGCATATTTAAGGAGTAAAGTGTTAAGCAGCCCCATCTAAATAGTTTGCAAAAGTCATTATGATGGCTGCCCATAGCAAACGCAGGTGTTTTAACCATTTACTCCATGAATATTTATATAACAAATAATGATGTCACAAATATTAATTACCGGTAGATTAATTGTTATAACTGCATAATTATGCACACAGAAAAGTTTGACCAGAGCAGAAGTTGAACCTGTGGAATCGTATCAGTATCATATCATAAGCAAAAAGAGCAGAGTCAGCAAACCCTAATCAGACAGCTCCTACAGGCGCCATCTGATCTGGGTCTACTCTTTTTGCAAAGGTATAGAAAGGCATATTCATGGAGTAAAGGGTTAACCCATTCCCACTTAGGTTATTTTTAGACCAAACTCTTTGAAAAAGTCGACCCAAAAGGAGCATTTACTAGAAAAAAGGAAATTTTTAGAATTGTGTAATTTTGAAACCATTCTGATAAATAGAGCATTTGCTCCATAGGAGCAAATGCTCGATTTATCAGAATGGTTTCTTAAAGTGACTTTTACAGAGGCATCAATATGAGGGCATGGGTTAAGGGGATTATGTACTGTTCAAATCGGCAACTTCAGACTAATATTTCACAATCTGAATAAACCTCTAAGCTACAACACAATACAACAAATGTTTGTAATTCTTAACCCTTTCCTTCATATTTGCAAACAGAGAAGACCCAGATCAGACAGCTCCTGTAGGAGCTGTCTGATCAGGGTCTGCTCTGTTTGCCAATGGAATTTGAAAGACCTTTCTTAACTTTCTAAAATGGCTACATTTATGTTCCACCTTCCATGTTTGGTTAGATCTATGAATTTTGTCCATGAATAGTCAGTATGTATTGACATTTGGAATAGACATAGAACAAGGAAAGGGTTAAAATAATTTGGATCCAGATGAGATGCCCAAATACCTATTGTATCTTTAGGATCCAGACCATTTGTTTTAAATAAAAGAAAATCTATTTCAAGAATACATAGCAGACAGCAGGTTTTTTTATGCAGTCGTAAATCACCAAGCGTGAAAAAAAATAAAAGATTGTTATGAATAACCATTACAAAATAATACATCAATTCAAATTAAGCTTTCCTGAGCTTAACATTCAGAATAGACTTAGTTATTTCTTCCACATGTTCCAGAACATTTATTCTAGAAGAGTATAATATCTAATGGGATTGGAATTCTAATGGCAGACAATGCAGGCCATGATCAGAAAGATCTTGAAGGAGCCTGGATCTGGATCTACACTGTATGCAAATAATACTTTGTTTCTAGCATTTAAAAAGTCAAGCTTTAAAATGTAGAACGTTATCAATCAAGCAGTATTTCAACTGGTGTATTCATCTAAACATTGCTAATATTTCGACATATTTTTGTTTTTTTATAAAACAGTGCATATCATGATTACAAGACTCCATCAGGATCTGGGTCTATGCTTATAAAACTTTTTAGTTGAGTCTGAGTTCGTTCTCAAGCTTTTGATTGGTCAAATTAGAGTTCGCAAGCTTTTGATTGGTCAGATTTGAGCCAGAGGCTCAAATCTGACCAATCAAAAACTGGAGAACGAACTCGGACTCAACTAAAAGTTTTATAAGCATGGACCCTGATCTGGACTAACAGTGAGTGAAAATGACTACAGTTAAACCCCTCTAACCGGATTTCTAGTAAAGAAGAATTAAGATACTTTCAGGTTCATGTGGCTGCTTAATGCAGGGTGAAAGTCATGCAGAAAGCTCCTCTAGGAGCTTTCTGCATGACTTTCACCCTTCATTAAGCTGCCACATGTCTCCAAAACTGACATGACCTAATTTAACATCTGGTTTAGAAAGGTTTCACTGTACAAAGAAGATGTCTATGTGACGACACACTAAAGATTTATCTACCGTGTTCACATTATCTATGTCAATGTTTTGTTGTGAGCTACAATTAGAAGGATACTGACATTATTTACTTCAGGAGATACAGGTACACTGTATGGTTATATATCCCTTTATTTCATGAATATCCATGTAAGAAATAATAACATCATGAATATTAATAAGATTATTTTGCACATGGACACAGGAAATTCCTACCATGGCAGAAACATGGCCACAGGAAATTTTGACCATTGCAGAAACTGAAGAATAAGATCTATATAATTCTATTGGCAAACAGGGCATACCTTGATCAGATGACTCCTATATGGGTCTACAGTGTTTGCAAAGGTGTATAAAGGTGTATTTACGGAGTAGAGAGTTAGTATTTGTATGTTGCAGTTCTGATCTAGATTAGTCCCAATTCAACATGTTATCTGCTGACTACCTAACTTATTTGACACATTTAACCCTTTCCGTCATAGGCTATTTTTAGACCCAACCTCTTTGAATAAATCTACCGAAAAGGAGCATGTAACAGAGAAAAGGAAAATTTCAGAATTGTGTAGTTTTGAAACCATTGTGATAAATAAAGCATTTGCTCCATAGGAGCAAATGCTTTATTTATCACAATGGTTTCATAAGTGACTTTTACAGACTGAGAGGCATCAAAGGGCATCAATATGAGGAAATGGGTTAACCCTTTACTTCATGAATATTCATGTAAGAAATATTAACATTATTAATAGTAACCCTTTACTCCATAAACATGCATGCCTTTTAACCCTTTACTCCATAAACACACCTTTGAATGACATTGTAAAAATTGTAGACCCAGATCAGACAGCAGCTAAGAGCCATCTGATTAAAAGTCTGCTCTGTTTGTTTCTAAAATAATATAGATCTCATTCTACTGCATTAACCCATTCCCTCATATTGACGCCTCCGTAAATGAAACTTTATGAAGCCACTTTATTGACGCCACTGTAAATGCCACTTTATGAAACCATTGTCATAAATAGAGCATTTGCTCCATAGGAGCAAATGCTCTATTTATCACAATGGTTTCTAAACTACATAGTTCTAAAATTTTCCTTTTCACAAGTAAATGCTCCTTTTCGGTAGATTTATTCAAAGCTGTTGGGTCTTAAAATAGCCCATGAGGTAATGGGTTAAAAGGTGTATCTATGAAATAAAAGGTTAATGAGGTTTCTTGTTATAAAAACTGTTATGTATTTAGCTCTGCGCATGCTCAGCCCCTAAAGATAAACCCGCCACTCCTAACATCCTGGCAGTTGTATAGAATAAAGCATATACGAAACACGCATTGTGTCACTGCTATATATATGCACCCAGAACATGGTGCCAAAAAGTGGGATCTTTTAAACTTAAATTATACCAGTGTTGGACAGTACACATTTGTGACGAACAACAATGGAAGCAAGTGGATTGCCACATCCCAAAATGGATTGGGACTCAACAAATCTCCCGGACGCATGGGATAAATTCGAGCGCCATTGTAAGCCTATGTTTGACGGACCCTTGAAAGGACAAAGAACAATCATGAATGCGCATATATACTGTTATGGGTTGGAGATCGTGGAAGAACGATACACTCTTCATGGAATTTGACAGAGGAAGAGAATAGACAGCCAGAAACAATTTTCCAGCGCTTCAAAGACTTTGTTCAGCCAAAAGCAAATCCAGTTTTTGCACGGTACAAGTTCTACCACGAGGTACAGAACGATGAATCAATTGACGAATATGTTGCGTGATTGACAATAAGCGCTAAGGACTGATACTTTGGAGACAGAGTTGACAAAATCATCAGAGACAGAATTGTATTTGGATGTTCGTCAGGAAAAGTGCGTGAAAAACTGATAGAGAAAGGAACATTGCCATACAAACTGCGCAGTCACATGAATACAGCAGAAAACAAATGTAGGCAACAAGACCTCAAGACAAAGACGTTGACTTTGTCCGAAGCCGAGGTGCGAGACCCAAGTCATTTGCATACAAGGGAGAGCAAAAACCAGCGCGGCGGAGGACACAACCAAACCGGAGGGCAGCGATGAAGGCCTGACGTTTGAGCCACAGGGATAAGGGACTCACATAGACAATGTACCCGATGCGGTAAAAACAAGCACAAAACTGTGTCAGACTGCATAGCCATGGGAAAAACCTGTATTAAGTGCTCAAAACTGAACCATTTTACAAATATGTGCAGATCTGGAGCAGATAACAAAAATGTGAACTATGTGGAAAACAATGAAAGTGGATCCAGTGACTCGGAATTCTACGTCTACACTGTAATTAGTTCCAGGCAAAATTCGCATGCACTGCGCGTACCGAGATAAACACATGCGAGCCGCATTTTACATAGTAGACCAGGTTAACGCCCCCGCACTGATAAATCTAAAAACAGTGTCAGCTTTAAACTTGATACAGTTGATGTATTCAGTCGACAAGCAAGTTTCAAAAGAAAAAGACATGATCTTGTCCGAATTTAGAGACGTGTTCGAAGGAATTGGAACTTTCTAAGGCACATGTACAATACAACTACAGGACAATGCCACACCTGTAGTCTGTCCCGTACGCAAAGTACCTTTTGCACTGCAAAGTAAACTTAAGTCGGAACTCCAGTCGATGGAGGATCAGGGCATCTTATCAAAAATAATAGAACCGACCAATTGGGTGAACGTGTAAGTATGCGTTGAAAAACCGAAATCCGGAAAACTCCGAATCTGCATTGATCCAAAAGCACTCAATGGCAGTATAAAACGACCACATTACCCAATGCGCGATATTACAGACATAACTTCGCAGCTGAATGGAGGGAAATACTTTAGCGTGCTCGATGCAACAAAGGGGTAATACTCGTGCCGCTTGTCAGAGAAGTCTTCACTTCTCACGACATTTGCCACACCATTCGGTCGACACAGATACAATCGATTACCAATGGGGTTACGATCGTCACAAGACATTTTCAATCGGAAAATGGACGAAATCCTTGAGGGACTGCCGTGCATTGCGTCAATTGTTGACGACATCCTATGCTGGGGACGTACACAAGTAGAACACAATGAAAATCAATGACGCCTGCTCACGTGTGCTCGAGAAAAAGGTCTCAAATTCAACCCAGGAAAAACAGTCGTAGGGCAAACTGAAGTAAAGTATTTTGGCTACATAATCACTGACAAAGGACTGTCCGTAGACAAGGACAAAGTCTCCGCGATTACAAACATGAAAACCCCAGAATCGCGCCACGAATTAGAAACATTTCTAGGCATGGTGACCTACTTAACAAATTTGCACCAAATCTCGCGGAAATCACGAGTCCTATGCGTGCGCTTCTAAAGAATGACGTGCAATTAATCTGGGATCTGGAATAAGCTAGCTCATTCGACCGGGTCAAACAGGTTATAACGCAAGCGCCAGTGCTAAGATATTTTGACCCCGACAAACCCGTCACGCTTCAGGTAGACATTCTTCGAAGGGCATAGGTGCTGTCTGCTTGCAAGAAGGTAAACCAGTTGCTTACGCGTCGAAAACTTTGACAGAAAACCAAGTATCCTGGGCACAAATAGAAAAGGAAACTGCTGCAATTTTGTTCGGATGCCTTAAATTCAAACAATACATTTACGGCAATCGCACAATTATTGAGAGTGATTGCAAACCAGTCATATCAATACTGAAAAAACCACTCAGTGTCGCACCGCAAAGATTGCAGAAGCTACTTATGCAATTACAGCCGTTCGACATTGAAGTCATCACAACAAGAGTGCCAGTGGGCACAATATACGCCCGTCGAGGTTTTGTTCAACATAAACTGGGGTTAACGTATTTACTTACTCAAATTCTAAGTCCAATTAAGTGACCTTGACCTTGGATATACGAACCGGGACTTCGCAGGCTACTGTAGCATGTATTGATAAACATTGTGTTTAAATTTGAGAAGGATCCACCAAGTGGAATTTGAGTTAGAGATGTTACAGACAGACAAGTAGGTTAACATTTTTGCTAAACGCAAATTCTAAGTCCAATTGTGCGACCTTGACCTTAAATAAATGAACCGGGACTTGGCAGGCTACTGTAGCATGTCTAGATAAACATTGTGGTTAAATTTGGGAAGGCTCCACCAATCAGAACTTGAGTTAGAGATGTTACAGACAGACGGGTAGGTTAACATTTTTGCTAAACGCAAATTCTAAGTCCAATTGTGCGACCTTGACCTTGGATAAACTAACCGGGACTTGGCAGGCTACTGTAGCATGTCTAGATAAACATTGTGGTTAAATTTGGGAAAGATCCGCCATGCGGAACTTGAGTTAGAGATGTTACAGACAGACGGGTGGGCCAACATTTTTGCTAAACACAAATTCTAAGTCCAATTGTGTGACCTTGACCTTGGATAAACGAACCGGGACTTGGGAGGCTGCTGTAGCATGTCTAGATAAACATTGTGGTTAAATTTGGGAAGGATCCGCCATGCGGAACTTGAGTTAGAGATGTTACAGACAGACGGGTGGGTCAACATTTTTGCTAAACGCAATTGTGTGACCTTGACCTTGGATAAACGAACCGGGACTTTGCAGGCTACTGTAGCATGTCTAGATAAACATTGTGGTTAAATTTGGGAAGGATCCGCCATGCGGAACTTGAGTTAGAGATGTTACAGACGGACAGACGGACGGACAGACAGACAGACAGACAGAAGGACAGCGCCATTCGATAATACGTCCCCTTTTTTCAAACGGGCACAAGTAGGTTAACATTTTTGCTAAACGCAAATTCTAAGTCCAATTGTGCGACCTTGACCTCGGATAAATGAACCGGGACTTGGCAGGCTACTGTAGCATGTCTAGATAAACATTGTGGTTAAATTTGGGAAGGCTCCACCAATCAGAACTTGAGTTAGAGATGTTACAGACAGACGGGTAGGTTAACATTTTTGCTAAACGCAAATTCTAAGTCCAATTGTGCGACCTTGACCTTGGATAAACGAACCAGGACTTGGCAGGCTACTGTAGCATGTCTAGATAAACATTGTGGTTAAATTTGGGAAAGATCCGCCATGCGGAACTTGAGTTAGAGATGTTACAGACAGACGGGTGGGTCAACATTTTTGCTAAACGCAAATTCTAAGTCCAATTGTGTGACCTTGACCATGGATAAACGAACCGGGACTGGGCAGGCTGCTGTAGCATGTCTAGATAAACATTGTGGTTAAATTTGGGAAGGATCCGCCATGCGGAACTTGAGTTAGAGATGTTACAGACAGACGGGTGGGTCATCATTTTTGCTAAATGCAAATTCTAAGTCCAATTGTGCGACCTTGACCTTGGATAAACGAACCGGGACTTGGCAGGCTACTGTAGCATGTCTAGATAAACATTGTGTTTAAATTTGGGAAGGTTCCACCAAGCGGAACTTGAGATAGAGATGTTACAGACAGACGGGTGGGTCAACATTTTTGCTAAACGCAAATTCTAAGTCCAATTGTGTGACCTTGACCTTGGATAAACGAACCGGGACTTGGCAGGCTACTGTAGCATGTCTAGATAAACATTGTGGTTAAATTTGGGAAGGATCCGCCATGCGGAACTTGAGTGGGAGATGTTACAGACGGACAGACAGACGGACAGCGCCATTCCATAATTTACGTCCCGTTTTTTCAAACGGGCGTATAAAAAGGGAACAAACATCCAGATTCGAGATGCACTTTCAAGAAATTATATTCCAGAAACATACCAAGAAATGTTCGCGAATATGGAAATGCATGTGCACACCGTAAAATCGCTGCCGATAAGTGATCAAAGAATAGAACAAATCCGTGGAAACACACGAAACGATGAACAATTGCAGGCCGTGAGACGAGCAATACTCGAGGGATGGCCGAACGAACGAAGTTTGTGCAGCAAACAAGCCATTCATTTTTGGAATCACAGAGACGAAATGGCTTATGAAGACGGAATCATACTAAGAGGTTAAAAAATCGTCATACCGTGGACAATACAAGCCGATATGGTTAAAGCTGTTCACATGAACCATTTAGGTTGCCAAAAGGCAATTAGCCGCGCTCGCAACATTATGTTTTGGCCTGGCATGACCAAGCAAATCACGGAATATGTTTTGGCATGTCCACTTTGCGAAAAATACCGTCCCACAAATACAAAAGAGCCATTGTGTACGCACGAAATTCCAGAGAGACCATGGCAAAATGTCTCTTGCGACCTTTTCACGTTTGAAAATAAACAATACATAGTCCTGGTCGATGCATTCAGCAATCACATAGAAATAGACCATCTGCCAAAGATCTAAAGTAAAACAGTAGTTAGAAAACTCAAAGTACATTTTAGTCGTTTTGGTAGCCCTGTTCAAATTAAAACAGACAACGGAAGACAATTTAAATCTGACGAGTTCGAAAAATTCGCTACAGAATGGAACTTCAATCACGTGACATCGAGTCCAAATATGCAAAGCTCAAATGGACATGCAGAATCTGCAGTTAAGATTGCGAAACGCATTTTGCGGAAAGCAAAAGACGCGAATACGGATCCATATTTGGCACTTTTGGAATTCCGTAACACGCCGTTACCATGCGGATATTCACCCGCACAACTTCTAATGTCCCGACGTCTGAGATCGATACTGCCCTCTACCAATGAGCAACTGAATCTGGCATTGGTAGACACTAAGTCTGCACGTGAAAACATGCAAACTTTACGCGCTAAATCCAAACTATACCATGACCGAAATGCTAAACTCCTGCCGCCTGTCCAATCTTTCAGTGCTCAGAGAAAATTCTCAGACAAATTCCAGACAGCATTATGTCATACAGAAGGGTCGAGAGGTCAGGCCACCAAAGGTGTATGCAGATACCGAATGGGTTAAGTGAATAGTTACAGCATTAGACTCACTTATCTGGGCGAAGAGACATTTTCACTGTGTTATCAATCATAAACATGCAGCAAGAAACATATGAGAAACAATGATTATAGTTCATTTCCAGTTTAGAATATCCATATACATTTCACTGTTATGGACGTAGAAAATTAAGAACAACTTAAGGTGCATGTTAATTGTTTTTCTATAATTGTTATTTTTATCTTTTGTTATTTTGTTGTTGTTTTGCAAAACAAGCGGAATGTTATGTATTTAGCCCTGCGCATGCTCAGCCCCTAACGATAAACCCGCCACTCCTAACATCCTGGCAGTTGTATAGAATAAAGCATATACGAAACACGCATTGTGTCACTGCTATACCTGTATATATATGCACCCAGAACAAAAACAATTCTATTTTTGCAGAAGACAGTTTGAAAGCATAAAATATGCATGTACAAAAAGTATATATAAAGTATAAATGTATTGCACTTTAATTTAACCCTTTCCCTGTTCTGTGTTTATTCCAAATTTCACTACCTGCTGAATATTCATGGACAAAATGGTTACAATGAAATATGGAAGGTGGAACATTGTAGCCATTTTAGAAATTAAAGAAACAGATCTATCAAACTCTATCAGCAAACAGAGCAGACACTTCCTATAGGAGCTGTCTGCTCTGGGTCTACTCTAAAAATAGCCTATGGAGGAAATGGTTAATCCGTATTTGCAGAATCATAACTGGAGAACCTGATCGGAAACAGTTAACCTGACATATCACTAATTTTTTATGCATTTACACAATAAACCCAGATCAGCTGTCGGATAAGAGTTTCCTCTATTTGTTTAGAAAGTAAGAAACACTGTAGAACTGATAAACGCTTTCCCTGTTCTATGTTTATTTCAAATGTCAATACCCAACATACCTAATAATTAACAAAATAGTTATAATGAAATATGCAAGGTGGAACATTGTAGGCATTTTAGAAAGCAAAGAAACAGATCTATCAAATTCTATTAGCAAACAGAGTAGATCCTGATCAGACGGCTCCTCTAGGAGCCGTCTGATCTGGGTCTACTCTGTTTGCAAATGCGTGAAAACACGTTAATATGAGGGAAAGGGTTTACAGTTTTTGTCATGGTCAAATATTCCTTTGTTCATAACGCCATTATATATACAATGTATTATTCTAGTTATTATTCATAGTTATTATATATCGTTTAAGGGTATGGTGGAGAAATAACGATTGAAGTATTTGTGCATGTACCTATATCTGTAGTAGCCCTGTATATTGTTGAAAGAGTTAATTATTTACTCCATAAATAAGCCTTTCTATATGCCTAAGTTGCAAACAGATTAGACCTATAGGAGAAGTCAGATCAGTGTCTACTCTGTTTGCTAATGGTATAATATAGGTATGATTCTACAGTTTCAACCATGCCTAAAACTTCATGTGTCCATGTGCTATTGAAACAATTAATCTACATGAAATTAATATTCATGATGTCATTAGTTCTTACATGAATATTCATGGAGTAAACGGTTAATTCTTTTCAACTGATGATCACTAAGTTACTTGGCAGCTCATCTGGATCCATGTTGTTTGCAGAATAAGAGTTAATGACTTGCCTTTGTATACACTGGTTGCAAAGCCCAAAAAACATTGGCAAACAAAGTAGACCCAGATCAGACGGCTCCTGTAGGAGCCATCTGATCAGGGTCTGCTCCTTTTGCTTATACATCACTTTCCTCCATAAATACGCCTTTCTACTCCTCTGTAAAAGTCACTTTATGAAACCATTGTGATAAATAGAGCATTTACTCCTAAAGGAGCAAATGCTCTCTTTATCACAATGGTTTCAAATTACAAAATTCTAAAAAATTCCTTTTCTCTAGTTAGTGCTCCTTTTCGGTAGATTCATTTAACCCTTTGCTTGCTATTCGCGTCAATATACCTACCTGTAAATAGTGAAGACCCAGATGAGACAGCTCCTGCAGGAGCTGTCTCATCAGGGTCTGCACTATTTACAAGTTGATTGTGCAACCAGTGCACTCCACAGCAGTGATTGCACAGCGAAATACTTGTACACAATGAAGATAAATGTAATTATACAACAGGGCATGGGTAAAGAAGGAGAAATGTATTTTAAAATTCAGCAAGTGAAGGGTTAAAGAGGTTGGGTCTAAAAATAGCCTATGAGGTAAAAGGTTATGGAATAATATAGATCTGATTCAAGTTTCTGCCAAGGTCAAAAGTTCCTGTGTTCAAGTTCCATTATAAACATTCAGCTAATAAATATTCATTATCTCATTATTTGTAACATAAATAATGAACAGTGAAAGGGTTAATTCCAAATCAAAATGTGGTCTACAAGTTACAAACAGTGTAGACCCAGACTAGAGGACTTTTACTGGAGCTGCCCGTGGTATCATTGCTGTCCGAGGTGTTGCTTTCTTCCAAAGGTTGGTTTGAATCATAAATTGACTGAACTGTCTCACTGTAATCAATATCAAAGTTATCTGAATACGACTGAGTCTCGGGTTCCAGTTCCGTTCTTGGAATTTCAAACATGCCATTTTGAGCATTGGAAGGTGTCAATGGTGTAGTCCCTGAATATTCCCCTGCTGCAGGGTTGGAATACAAGGATTCTGGGAAATTAGAGAACTGTGAGCATAACTGACTGGAAGTACTTGATTGTCCATTCTGACAAGGTGTTTCTGATGGCGTGTGACCTGGAACATGTTCTGTAGCATACAATGTGTGGTTTGATTGATAGGGTCTTTGGTATTTACCACATTCAGTTATTCCTGATGTGTTTGGGTTAGGAGCTGTAGGAAAGAGATCCGAGCTTTCAAAGTTTAGTTGACTAGAATGTAGTCTGTCCCCAAGAAATCTTGATTTCTCTGCACTCATCATTTGAGCAGCCGAATAAACTGAGCTATAATCCTTTCCTGCATGATATGACATCTCTGTGAATGTCTGGGCTAATGTATTAGATTCAGATTGTCTGATATGTGGGTTTACTTGTCCTGGATGGGGAAGGGTATTGGCTGCTGTTGCCATTGAAGCACTGGACCCAGAGCTATGTAAATAGTCCAGGTAACTTGGTAGGCTACATGTATTTCCATTCAAATGTTCTGGTGCAGTATGTAATGACATATCTGGTGTGTTTTGAATTTTCTCTGTGTGTGCTCCAATGCAATTAAAAGTTTCTGACATATTAGGCAATGTTACAACTGGCATGTTTTGAATTTCCTCTGTTCGAGTCCCAATTCTATTAAAAGTTTCAGACATGTTCGGTAATGTTACATGTGGCGTGTTTGGAGTGTCCTTAGTGTGAGCTACAGTTCCTTTCATAGCATTAGACACACTCGGTAATGACTCACCGGGCATATTTTGATTGTTATTTACACATGTTACCATTCCATTTGTTTCTGCTTCATTTTCTCCTTTAGTATCACTAACGTTAGATACAATATTAGACACTTTGCCTGCTGTGTCCTCCACTTGCTGTTTCTTGGTTTCTTCTTTTTCATGAACCTTCATATGCAGACGTAGATTTCCACTTTGTGTTGACTTATAATCACAAATCGTACATTGGTATGGTTTGACACCAGTGTGAGTTCGGTTGTGAGCCTGAAGCTTCGTCCTGGTTGTGAAACCTTTTCCACAAAAATCACACAAGTGTGTCCTCTCTCTGTGAACTCTTCGATGACTTCTCAAATGCCGCTTTGTTTTGAAAACCTTTCCACATATTAAACATTTCCTATCTGCACAATCATCCTCGTTCATATGCTCTTTGAAATGCTTTGCAAACATTTTGGGACGTTTCAAACTTAGGCCACATACAGGGCACAAGTATTTACCATCATCAATGTTATGAGCATATTTCAAGTGAACATTTAAATATGATTTTGTTTTTACTATTTTGGCACATAAATGGCACTGAAAGGTTTCCTTTGGTGGATGCGTCTTTTTTTTATGAATTCTCAGTAAACATGCAGTCGTTGTAACAAAATTGCAGATATCACAGTTAAACGTCCTTTGTTTTGTTCTATTAAATCTGTGTGAATTGAGATTTCTCCTGTTTGTAAATTTCTTGCCACATTCTGGGCAGTCAAATGCATGTTTCAAATGTTTTTCTACATGTTTTTTATACGGTAACTCTGTCAGAAATATCTGACTACAGTACTTACACTGGTACTGCTTATTCTGTTTTGACAACTTTTTAAGTTCTGAAGAATTTTTAACTCCCATCTCAATTCCCTCACCTTCTATTGTATCAGAATCTGAATCTGAAAGATCTGGTATGATATCACCAACATTATTCTGACTACTTAAACCCACTAATCCGTTGGAATTGTTCTCCAAATTCCCATTTTTCGTATTCATTAGTTTCACTTTGACTGAGATTTTATCCACATTATGATAAGATGAAACTAAACCCTGCACATTTTCCATTTCATCTGTTAACTTTTCTCCATTTTTTGTATTAAAGTCTTCTTTTAACTTTTCACTGAAAACATTCTGACTAGAATTATCTGTCCCCTTGTTGACTAATGCAACTTTTACTCCCTTGTCACTACCAGTACTTTCTACAACATCAAAATTATCTATAGTTTCTACAGATTTCCCTTTCTCCTCTTCTTTCGTTTTTCTCTCTTTCCATTTGATGTCCAAGTCTGATTTCTTCCTCCTATTCTTCCTTCTCATTTTCCCCTTATCCCTAGGTTCACATTTTGGTTTAACAATTTTTCTCCTGTCAGGTCTTGTATCTGTACTACAGGAAGATTTTTGTCCAGTAATCTTGCAAGCAGTCAATGAACCTCTTTTTATGTTTTCTTTAACAGAATTAATTGCCTGATCTACTTCATTGTCAAGCCTTCTTCTTCCTTTAATTTTCTTGCCAGATCCAGCTTCTTTATTATCATCATCAGCATTGTGCATACTGTCCCCATTTCCCTTAGCATATGTATTAGTTTCATCTACTCTACTATCACATTTCCTTTTGGCACTCTCATTTTCATAATTTTCTTCAGCAACAACTAATTCTGATACAATTCCACTTCCTTCAGTGGTGTAAGAACTGCCTACATCTTTGGCAATTCTATTTGCAAGGTGCTTACACATATTTCCCCTTGGTATTTCATCCTCATCAAATGTATTGATCTTTTGAGTTTTATTGAATACAGTAGCACCCTCGAACTCATCAGCATCTTTGATTGGAAACTCATTCAATTCTTTATGTACTCCTTGAGGTCTTGTAATTAGGTTATTCCTGTCCTCGTCAATTTGACCCTTGTTAGGATCACATGACATCTCATACTTCTCTGTTTTGTCTCTGGCATTCTTATACAAGCATGACTTAGAACTAACCTCTTCTCTGCTGTGTCCATTCTCTCTACTAATAGCAAGTGAGATATCCTGCTTCAAACTCTCGAAGTTCACCTTTGCTGACTCGACTGGTTGAGTTCCTTCACCAGGGTCCAATTCTGAAATACAACAGAATTTTTCTGGTATTAACCCTTTCCTTTATATACTTGCTTTTTTCAGGCCTTTGCAAACAAAGTAGTCCCAGATCAGACGGCTCCTGTATGGGCTATTTCTTTTGAAATTAGACTAAAAGAAAAGCCCCTAAAGAACAAAGGAAATTAGGAGCTAACGGACTGAACCTATTGTTCTCTCGTCTCTTTTGCCCCTTAAACCCAAAATGTTCGCTCTGATGGATGGATGGATGGATGGACAGATAGACAGACAGACAGACAGACAGACGATGGAAAAGTGATCCATATGTAACACACTGCCTCTCGGCAGGTGACACAAAATGAGAGTGACGATGGAAAAGTGATCCTATGTAACACACTGCCTCTCGGCAGGTGACACAAAAATGAGAGTGAGATGCATTTTAACCTATCACAGCAATTTTACGAAAAGTTACTTTTTGTAATTGTACAAATAAATAAATTTTTATGTATTTCATCGACAAAAATAGTCATTTATGCCACTTTCCTTCATTTTGGTATGTATACATCACATGTACCCGTAGTTTGCAATTTTCCATGTTTCAACAATGAAGCAGAAATCTCAGAATAATAACCACAATTTGCAGTATCAATTCTGCATATTAATCTGTTGGCAATTAGGTTGTCATGTCGTGTTTAGATGTTAAAAGGCCAGGAGCTGTCAGCTATAAAATAAGTAAATGGTATCACATGATTTTTTACGTACATGTATTATAATTAAAGTGTACCTTTATTATGTCCTGTATTTACTCTAACCTTTATAGTTTAGTTCTTTATATGCTAACAGCATACATTAATGCTTACATAGGGATGATATTGATAACTTATTTGCACCAACTTTCAGGAAACATCCCTGAATCATACATTTTGTTAACAAGAGGGCCATGATGGCCCTTAATCGCTCACCTGTTCGTAACAGATTAATAATTTCAATGACAGCTTGCATAATTTGAAAAATCTTGGTAGAAAACCATCAGATGATGCTACATACTAAATATAAAGAGTCTAGACCTTAAAGATTTTCCTATGAAAAACTGTTAAGCCCCAGGGCGGGGTCAATTTTGATCCGGGGTTCATAATTTGAAAATCTTGGTAGAGGACTATTAGATAATGCAACATACCAAATATCTAAGGTCTATGCCTTACAAGTTCAGAGAAGACTTTTATAGATTTTTAAGAGAAGATTTTTAAACACTTTCCTATAAAAAACTGATATGCCCCTGGGCGGGGAAGTTTTCAACCCAGGGGACATAATTTGAACAATCTTGGTAGAAAACTATTAGATAGCGCTACATACCAAATATTAAAGGTCTCTGCATGCCTTACAGTTTTGGAGAAGAAGATTCTTAAAGCTTTTAATATGAAAAACTGATAAGCCCCAGGGCGGGGCCATTTTTGACCCAGGGGTAATAATTTGAATAATCTTGGTAGAAAACCATTAGATGATGCTACATACCAAATATTAAGGGCCTAGACCTTACAGTTCTGGAGGAGAAGATTTTTAAAGATTTTCCTATGAAAAACTGATAAGCCCTTGGGCGGGGCCATTTTTGGTCCGGGGTCATATTTTGATTAATCTTAGTAGAGGATGATTAAATAATGCTACATACCAAATACCAAAGGTCTATACCTTATAATTTTAGAGAAGAATATATTTAAAGATTTTCCTATGAAAAACTGATAAGCCCCGTGGCGGGCCATATTTGGCCCAGGGGTCATAATTTGAACAATCTTAGTAGAGGACCATTAGATCATGCTACATACCAAATATCAAAGGTCTATGCCTTACAGTTTCAGAGAAGATGATTTCTTCAAGATTTTCCTATGAAAAACTGATAAGCCCTGGGGCGGGGCCATTTTTGTTCTGGGGTCATAATTTGAACAATCTTAGTAGAGGACCATTAGATGATGCTACATACCAAATACCAAAGGTCTATGCCTGACAGTTTCAGAGAAGAAGATTTTTAAAGATTTTCCTATGAAAAACTGATAAGCCCCGGGGTGGGGCCATTTTTGGCCCAGGGGTCATAATTTGAACAATCTTAGTAGAGGACCATTAGATCATGCTACATACCAAATATCAAAGGTCTATGCCTTACAGTTTCAGAGAAGATGATTTTTAAAGATTTTCCTATGAAAAACTGATAAGCCCTGGGGCGGGGCCATTTTTGGCCCAGGGGTCATAATTTGAACAATCTTAGTAGAGGACCATTAGATGATGCTACATACCAAATACCAAAGGTCTATGCCTGACAGTTTCAGAGAAGAAGATTTTTAAAGATTTTCCTATGAAAAACTGATAATCCCCGGGGCGGGGCCATTTTTGGCCTAGGGGTCATAATTTGAACAATCTTAGTAGAGGACCATTAGATCATGCTACATACCAAATATCAAAGGTCTATGCCTTACAGTTTCAGAGAAGAAGATTTTTAAAGATTTTCCTATGAAAAACTGATAAGCCCTGGGGCGGGGCCATTTTTGGCCCGGGGGTCATAATTTGAACAATCTTTGTAGAGGACCATTACATCATACTACATACCAAATATCAAAGCTCTTGGCTTTGTAGTTCCAGAGAAGAAGATGTTTAAGTAAATTGTTGACGCCCGCACGTAGCACAACGCACATACGCACATATGCACATACGCACGATGCACAACGCCGGACGCCGGACATAGGATCATCCCAATAACTCACCTTGGCACTTTGTGCCAGGTGAGCTAAAAATAGATAAAAGTTAAAGAATAAAGTGGGAAAACAATTGCCAAGAGGATTTTGCAGAAGTTCGGTTAGGACACATAGGTAACAACCTTATTGCAGTAGTTGACAGTTTTTCTGAAAGTTATGTGTACACATGCACGTATGGTTCATTATCTTGCATGTTTTTGTTCAGAATTTTCAAAGATGCTAGTAGATATTGCTGTGCTTATATTTTTTCCAGAAAAGATAATGTATCTTAACCCATTCCCGCATATTGACGCCTTTTGACACTTCTGTAAAAGTCACTTTGTGAAACCATTGTGATAAATAGAGCATTTGCTCCACAGGAGCAAATGCTCTATTTATCACAATGGTTTCAAAACTACACAATTCTGAAAATTTCTTTTTCTCTAGCTAATGCTCCTTTTTGGTAGATTTAATCAAAGGGGTTAGGTCTAAAAAAATTGCCTAAGTGGGAATGGGTTAAATAAGTAATGATGTCAGGTAACGGCTAATAAATTTGTACCCAGGTACTGATGAATCTGTAGCCTACCCGCGGGTATCTGTTTCAGCACCTATATCTGAGGGGGGATAACAATTATGTAAAATATAGCTGCAATAGTGCAAATTCTTTGAATATTCTACACTGAACACTTACTTGTCTTTTTATATAACCAGCCTCTGTCCAGGTACAACTGTTTGATAGCCTCCTCCTGTTCCAGAGTCACAAATATGGTCACCAGATAGGCTTGCATCACTGAAACAGACATAATTCTGTTTTAACCCTTTACTCCATGAATAGTCATGTAAGAAATAGTGATATGAATATTAATTAGCTTAGCTCTTTACTCCATGAGTATTCATGTAAGAAATAATGTTTGTATAAATATGTAACCCACGTTTAGACTGACTGCAGTATATTTTAACATACAGTAAAACCTCTCTATAACGACCACTAAATTGTGTTAAGTAGTTGGTAATTTGGGCAGGTGGCTGCTTAAAGCAAGATGAAAGTAAAACAGAACGCTCCCATAGGAGCGTTCTGTTTTACTTTCACCTTGCTTTAAGCTTCCACCTGCCTTCAATGCAACATGCTTGATGTAATTAAGTGGTCATTATAGAGAGGTTTTACTGTATTACATGTACTATTAAATTGATGATTTCCACTTGTTATGGCCAATTTCATTGCTTACTTATTTACCTGTATATGCCAATGGTTGGAAAGAGAAAAAGAACCGGTTAAAAAGAGAGCAAGTGTCTGGTGAATGAATAATTTGTTGGATAGTAATGTGACTACATTCGACAAGTGACAGGAGTTAATGTGCAGCACCTCTCCTAACTCCAGCTCTCACTCTGGCTCTTCTAGTCTTCATGGGTAATGATCATAATTATTATTTCATATTGACATATATTTACACTTACTAAGCAGGCTACAATTTCCGATTGGTTGGTTTTCTTGGTTTTATATATTAGCTAAATTAGTTAAAGGAATTGTTGCAGTTTTGTTTTTCTGCATATTTGATGACGCTGTTTGAAATTACAGTAAAACCCCGCTAATGCGACCACCAAAAAGGGGCATAATTCTGGGTGACAGAGGCAGGTGGTAGCTTAATGCAGGACGAAAGTTATGCAGAAAGCTCCTGTAGGAGCTTTCTGCATAACTTTCGTCCTGCATTAAGCAACCACCTGCTTTAAACGGCGCCAGTGGCTGTTTATTAAGTGGTCGCATTAGCGGGGTTTTACTGTATTAGAAATATTAGTTACTTCTCCATACTTATGATTCCACTCGTATCTGTTTTGTATACCCTAGCTGTCTTCATATCTACAGTAGCGGAATCTATATCCTACCAGTATATAATGAGAGTTGGAAGAATATATCATGACTTCACCTAGAGGGATTTGTTCTTTTTACTACCCTGGTTACAAACATCAGTTAATTTAATATAAATAATTTATATTCGCATAGGAACAAGAAATAATTCTTAGAGGAGCCTTCTGATCAGGGTCTGCTCTGTTTGCTAATAGAATTTGATAGATCTGTTTCTTTGCTTTATAAAATGTCTACAATGTTCCAGCTTCCATATTTCTTTGTAACTAGTTTGGTAATGAATATTCAGTAGGTATTGAAATTTGGCCAAATTATACAGAACAGGGAAAGGGTTAAAACTGCAAAATCCAAACTATGTAATTCCATAAGCAAACATAGCAGGAGCAGTATTATGTGGGTCTACTCGGTAAATGCAAATTCAAATTTTACAAGATGTATATATGAATTAAAGAGTTAATATTTATAACAGTAAATCTTTAGCTCTGATAAAAATTGCAGAATCAGATCTATAAACAAACAGAGCAGACCAAAATTGGTCAATGTCCCCTGTAGGACAGGTTCTCTATCTTCATTAAATTTGTAAAGAGAACCCTCAAAAAACAATGTAATGCACAATAAACTACATGTAGTCTTATTATTCAACCTAATGCCTAGGTTACATTAGCCCTGCGTTGAGTTTACGGCACCCGTAGACTCGTTGTAAGGTCATTTCTGCGCGGTCTGCGTACGGAGGCAGGGGGTCGCCATACGATTATCGTATGGATTACAGAGGCCTAAAGCTGATTGACCAAGTCATGAAAGTTCTGGAGAGATTTATATGGAACAGCTGTTCAGACAACAGATTCAGATAGATGATGTGCAGTTCAGTTTCATGCCAGGTAGAGGAACCACTGATGCCATCTTCAGCTTTCATTGACTTTGAGAATGTGTTTGACGGAGTACCAAGGAAAGTAATCTGGTGGGTGATGTGTTAGTAAGGTGTTGAGGAATGGCTTGTTAAGACTGTACAGTCCATGTACTCCAATGCAAGAAGCTGTGTTCGTGTTGGTGATGGCTACAGTGAAGAGTTTGATATCAAGGTTGGTGTTCATCAAGGATCTGTACTGTGTCCATTGCTGTTTAACATCTTTCTGGAAGCGCCGTCACTCCAATTCCGTACAAGCTGCCCATGGGAGCTCCTGTATACTGATGATTTAGCCGTTGCTGACACTTCTCTTCAGTCACTGATTGAAAGAATAGCAAAGTGGAAGAAAGGCATGGAAAAGAAAGGTCTCAGAGTCAACATGGGTAAGAACAAAGTAATGATTTCTGGCCCATATCTGGAATCCCTGAGAAGATCAGGAAAGTATCCCTGCGTTGTCTGTTTAAGTGGCACAGGAAGGAACTCCATCTTCTGCAACAGCTGCTCATGTTGGGTCCACAAGAAATGTAGTGGAATCAATGGTCCTCTTAAACCTGATCCAAACTACAAGTGCCCACGTTGCAATGAATTTGCTCGGCCAATTGACGGTAGGCCTGTGACAGAGGTAACAGTTAGTCAGAAGTGAAGTTTGAAGTTGTAACTGGCTTCTGTTAACATGGCGATACAATTTCCTCTGGAGGTGGCTGTGAACTTGCAACAACAACATGCTGCAAGTCTGCTTGAAGTAAATTCAGGGAGCTTCTTCCAATCTTTACAAGTAAACATCTGCCAATCACAACCAGGGGTCGCCTCTACTCAACCTACATAAGACGTGTTGCTCTATGGCCCTGAAACATGGGCAGTTACAGCTACTACTCTTGGGGAACTGCTACGCAATGATAGAGCCATGATCAGATGGATATGCTTTGTCAAGCCTAAAGAGAATGTCCCCTTTGGGTCTCTTCTCTCTCAGCTTAACATCAGAGATATTACAGATATTAGGTCCTTTTATTACGCTGAATGTTACTGGTCAACGAGCCCCAGGCAGACCAAAGCTGTCCTGGGATGACCTAGTGAATCTGAAGCATGAGTCCCTAGGAATGGGTGGTACCAATCCACTGGACCGCCAGGCGTGGAGATCGAGGGAGAATTTGCTTTCAACTAGACAGCCAGGCCTCCCCCTTTTAAAAGGAATAACCCAAGGTCTGGATAATCTAAACAGGATGATGATGATAATGATGATGATGATGATGATTTCCTGGCACCACAGCCTCTTCGATTTGTCATAAAAAAAAGTTATACAAATTTTCAAAATGGCAAGCCAGCAGAGGAGGCATGCAAGGATCGTCCACATATTCGGTAGACATGTAGCTGAAAAACCGTACGGAGATCGTACTTAATCGCATGCATGGTCACTGCAAGTTTGCCACTCGGTGACCGTGCGAACTCTGTGAAATCATACATACATCGCATGGTCATCCTGCAACAACCTCACAGAGACCGCACAATGGCCGTGCGACGATTTTGAGATTTCGGGTGGGTACATATCTATTTGACATTTTGCGTGCATTAATAGTTTGTCTAGACTTATCCAACCTGCACAATCTCTGTACGGTCACTGCTCAGTCATCGTATGGGTACACAAATTATGGTATGATGATCGTATACAATGTGAACAAACACATGCAGCCCGTAGACTTCTACGATCCAAAATAGATCGTAGGACTTGTGAAAAAACATGCAGCCAAACCGGGGATCTAACCCGGGACCCCTCACTTACAGGGTGAGTGCTCTACCGACTGAGCTATCCGAACTGCTTACCCCCCCCCCCCCCCCCCCCAGTACCTGTACCCGGCCTGCTACATCGCAAAGAAATCGTACAGCCGCCGTAGCAACTGTGAACAAGGCATAAGTAACAGTTGCACTGCTAAATCTGATTGGTTGTTTTACTCAATACATGCATTTACCTCATTTCTATATAGACCGCGAACTACTTGCACTACTACTAATGAGTAGCATGGTCTCATCGTCTATCGAACCTCTTAACCTTTGACCAGGAATAGAAAACGTTTACTGTAAATATTGAAGAAAAAAATAAATCAGCAGTTCAAAATAATCTTAAATTATACATACCTTGAAACAATTAAGTAATTTTATTCTCATCTATTAATCCCCAAACAATCAGGTGTTCCCCACCACCCGCATAACAAAAACAAAAATGGCTGCCAGGAAATATCACCTGCTTATCGAACCTTTATTTTAGAAACTGTTTACTGTAACATAATACTCATAATCACGTGATTTCATCATGGGCACGCAACCTTTGAATAAGCTGAAGGGGTCAGAGCTGTCAAACATTTTTAATGTGGTACACTTTTCAATTTATGTTGATATTCTATAACGTATTAATAGTCTTCTCATGTTTAGCATAGTTGAAGGAAACATAAACTGTATTGACCTGTTTATGACGTATATTTCGTTTTTAAATCTACGAGGCGTTGTTTACAGACAAAGCAACGGTAATCATGATTTTATGAGGTAGTATGCACTTGTACATGCGTAAAAACACACAAAAAAAAATGAAAGGTTCGATAAACAGGTGAGGTTCGATAGAAGGTGAGTCTACGATACAGTGATGGTTAGAGGGTTGGGTGTCCATTCAGGGTATTTTTTTGATCATTTGCAATTTTGCATTTTTAAAGAACAACTTCAATCATTTTTTATCTCCAATTCTTACTTTAAAGTGTCAGTCATTCCTCTATTCGGTTGTTAATGGATGGAAACTAAATGTATCGAGTCAATATTTCCCAATATAGCCATCGACTTTATTTCTATCGCACAGACGCTTGCAGTCTAAGAATGGGACGGCTATTGGAACGGCGCATGTGTACAGAGCAAACGATCAATAAAAATCATGATTTTCTTCAAAAGTCATATGTAGATCTATATGTCTCTGTTTTCATAAAGCATTGATCAGATTCAACAACAGACTAGCCAACACAACTTATATACCTTAAAAATGGCATACATGAAATATTCAATGTATCAAAGTTATACTGATAAAGCGAAGATCAACTTCAGGATATGCACTTTACCACTGTATTTGCCATCGCGGTTGTTGTAGTTTAGTCAGAGAGGGGTTACGTTTATCCCCCCCCCCCAAGTGACTTTTGTCACTGACCGTTCCAAGGCGGTACTTCCATCTCCCCCTATTGTATGTTTGTTTTGTCTTTGTGTGTCTCTTGATGTTTTTATAGATATGTACATTTGCTGTTTCCCTGTGTTGCTGTTCGAAAGGCTGTTTGTTCTGTATATGGTGTTTCCTGAATGACTCATGCATTTTTATATCGCAGACTCACCTTCTATCGAACCTCACCTGTTTATCAAACCTTTCTTTTTTGTGTTTTTATGCATGTACAAGTGCATACTACCTCATATAATCATGAGTACCGTTGCTTTGTCTGTAAACAACACCTCGTAGCTTTAAAAATGAAATATACGTCATAAACAGGTCAATACAGTTTATTTTTTCCTTCAACTATGCTATACTTGAGAAAACTCTTAATATGTTATAGAATATCAACATAAATTGAAAAGTGTACCACATTAAAAATGTTTGACTGCTCTGACCCCTTCAGCTTATGCAAAGGTCGCGTGCCCATGATGAAATCACGTGATTATGAGTATTATGTTACAGTAAACAGTTTCTAAAATAAAGGTTCGATAAGCAGGTGATATTTTTCTGGCAGCCATTTTTGTTTTTGTTATGCGGTGGTGGGGAACACTTGATTGTTTGGGGATTAATAGATGAGAATAAAATTACTTATTTGTTTCAAGGTATCACGAAGTAAATACAGATCTGTATTTACTTCGTGAAGGTATGTATAAAAGATTATTTTGAACTGCTTATTTTATTTTTTTCTTCAATATTCATAGTAAACGTTTCTGTTCCTGGTCAAAGGTTAAGAGGTTCGATAGACGGCGAGACCATGACAAGGGAGATAACTGTGAGGAGTTTGCGTGTCTTCCGAACACTAACTCATTAGGTACACGACCGTCGTTCAAATAGCCTCGACCTAAAAAGAAAGCGTTTGTAGATTGTGATCTTTTGAGAATTTCCCAGGTTGAGTCTTAATGTACACCATAGAAGTCAGTACACCATTTAAGTTAGGTGTCAGTCATACCGTCAGCCCCGCCTTTAGACGAAGTCCTGCCCACCTGCCTTTATTGTATATGGGACCGAAAAACTTGCACACCGTTTAAGTCAGGTGACCAGGTAGACCTAGAATCAGCTCCACGGGACCAAAAAGAGAGACCTAGAATAGCTCCATAGAACCGAAAAATTTGTACAATATTTAAGTCAGGTGACCTAGAATAGCTCCATACCATCGAAACACTTGTACACCATTTAAGTAAGGTGACAAGAGAGACCTAGAATAGCTTTATAGGACCGAAAATATTGCACACCATTTATGTCAGGTGACCAGGTAGACCTAGAATCAGCTCCACGGGACCAAAAAACGTGTACACCATTTAAGTAAGGTGACAAGAGAGACATAGACTAGCTTAATAGGACCGAAAATATTGTTCACCATTTAAGTCGGGTGACCAGGTAGACCTAGAATCAGCCCCACAGGACCAAAACACTTGTACTTTTAATTCAGGGGACCAGAGAGACCTAGAATAGCTCCATAGGGCCGAAAAAAGGTGTACACCATTTAAGTCAAGTGACCTGGGATATATAGAATAGCTCCAAATGACCGAAAAACTTGTATACCATTTAAGTCAGGTGACCAAGGAGACCTATAATAGCTTTATAGGACCGAAAAAACGTGTACAACATTAAAGTCAGGAGACCAGGGAGATCTAGAATAGCTCCATAGGACCGAAAAATTTGTACACCATTTAAGTCAAGTGGCCAGAGAGACCTAGAATAGCTCCATTAAATCGAAAATATTGATAACCATTTAAGTCATGTGACCAGGGGTGCCTAGAATAGCTCCACAGGACCAAAATAAATGTACACCATTTAAGTCAGGTGAACAGGGAGACCTAGAATCAGCTTCAAAGCACCAAAAAACTTGTACACCATTTACGTCAGGTGATAGGAAAGACCTAGCATTGCTCCATCGGACCGAAAAACTTGTACACCATTTAAGTCAGGTGACCAGGTAGACCTAGAATCAGCTCCAAAGCACCAAAAAACGTGTACACCATTTACGTCAGGTGATAGGAAAGACCTAGCATTGCTCCATCGGACCGAAAAACTTGTACACCATTTAAGTCAGGTGACCAGAGATACCTAGACAATATGCATTCCATTTAATATCAGGTGACCAGAGAGACCTAGAATAGATCCATAGGGCCGAAAAATTTGTACACCATTTAAGTCAGGTGACCAGAGAGACATAGAATAGCTTTATAGGACCGAACACAGTAATTGTATACCATTTAAGTCAGGTGATCAGGTAGACCTATAATCAGCTCCACATGACCAAACAACTTGTACACCATTTAAGTCAGGTGATAGGAGAGACCTAGAATTGCTCCATAGGACCGAAAAACTTGTACAACATTTAAGTCAGGTGACCAGAGAAACCTAGACAATTTGCACTCCATTTAATTCAGATGACCAGAGAGACCTAGAATAGCCCCATGGGACCGAAAAGCGTGTACACCATTTAAGTCAGGTGACCAGAGTGACCAAGAATAGCTCCATTAAACCAAAACTATTGTACACCATTTAAGTCAGGTGATCAGGGAGACCTAGAATAGCTCCACAGGACCAAAACAAATGTACACCATTTAAGTCAGGTGACTAGGGAGACATAGAATAGCTTCATATGACCGAAACTCTTGTACACCCTTTAAGTCAGGTGATAGAAGAGACCTAGAATTGCTCCATAGGACCGAAAAACTTGTACACCATTTAAGTCAGGTGACCAGAGAGACATAGAATAGCTCCATTAAACCGAAAATATTGTACACCATGTAAGTCAGGTGACCAGAGAGACCTAGAATAGCGCCATTAAAATGAAAATATTGTACACCATTTAAGTTAGGTGACCAGGGATGCCTAGAATAGCTCCACAGGACCAAAACAAATGTACAACATTTAAGTCATGTGACCAGGGAGACCTAGAATAGCTTTATAGGGCCGAAAACACTGTACACCCTTTAAGTCACGTGACCAGGTAGACCTAGAATCAGCTCCACAGAACCAAAAAACTTGTACACCATTTAAGTCAGGTGATAGGAGAGACATAGAATTGCTCCATAGGACCGAAAAACTTGTACACCATTTAAGTCAGGTGACCAGAGAGACCTAGACAATTTGCACTCCATTTAATTCAGATGACCAGAGGGACCTAGAATAGCTCCATAGGGCCGAAAGAACGTGTACACCATTTAAGTCAGGTGACCAGGGAGATCTAGAATAGCTCCATAGGACCGAACAAACTTGTACACCATTTAAGTCAGGTGACCAGAGAGACCTAGAATATCTCCATTAAACCGAAAATATTGTACACCATTTAAGTCAGGTGACCAGAGAGACCGAGACAATTTGAACTCCATTTAATTCAAGTAACCAGAGAGACCTAGAAATGCTCCATAGGGCCGAAAAAACGTGTACACCATTTAAGTCAGGTGACCAGGGAGATCTAGAATAACTCCATAGGACTGAACAAACTTGTACACAATTAGACTGGTGACCAGAGAGACCTAGAATAGCTGCATTAAACCGAAAATGCTGTACACCATTTAAGTCAGGTGATCAGGGATGCCTAGAATAGCTACACAGGACAAAAAAGTACACCATTTAAGTCAGGTGACCAGGGAGACCTAGAATAGCTTTATAGGACCAAAAAATTGTACACCATTTAAGTCAGGTGACCAGGTAGACCTAGAATCAGCTCTGCAGGACCAAAAAACTTGTACACTATTTAAGTCAGGTGATAGAAGAGACATAGAATTGCTCCATAGGACCGAAAAACTTGTACACCATTTAAGTCAGGTGACCAGAGAGACCTAGACAATTTGCACTCCATTTAATTCAGGTGACCAGAGAGACCTAGAATAGCTCCATAGGGCCGAAAAACGTGTACACCATTTAAGTCAGGTGACCAGGGAGATCTAGAATAGCTCCATAGGACCGAAAAACTTGTACACCATTTAAGTCAGGTGACCAGAGAGACCTAGAATAGCTCCATTAAACCGAAAATATTGTACACCATTTAAGTCAGGTGATTAGGGATGCCTAGAATAGCTCCACAGGACCAAAATAAATGTACACCACTTAAGTCAGGTGACAAGGGAGACCTGGAATAGCTTTATAGGCCCGAAAACATTGTACACCCTTTAAGTCACGTGACAAGGTAGACCTAGAATCAGCTCCACAGAACCAAAAACCTTGTACACCATTTAAGTCAGGTGATAGGAGAGACCTAGAATTGCTCCATAGGACCGAAAACTTGTACACCATTTAAGTCAGGTGACCAGAGAGACCTAGACAACTTGCACACCATTTAAGTCAGGTGACCAGAGGGACCTAGAATAGCTCCATAGGACCGAAACATATGTACAGCATTTAAGCCAGGTGACAAGAGAGTCCTAGACAACTTGTTCACCATTTAAGTTAGGTGATCAGAGAAACCTTAAAGAGCTCGAAAGGATCTAAAATATTGTACACCATTTAAGTCTGGTGAGCAGGGAGACCTAGAATAGCTCTATAGTACAACACAAGTTGCACACCATTTAAGGCAGGTGAATAGAGAAACCTAGACTAGCTTCATTGGATGTAAAAACTTGTACACCATTTAAGTCTGGTGAGCAGGGAGACCTAGAATAGCTCTATAGTACAACACAATTTGCACACCATTTAAAACAGGTGACAATGGAGACCTAGAATAGCTTTATAGGACCGAAAACATTGCACTTTATTTAATTCAGGTGACCAGAGAGACCTAGAATAGCTCCGCAGGATCAAAAAACTTGTACACCATTTAAGTCAGGTGACCAGGGTGATCTAGAATAGCTCCATAGGACCGAAAAACTTGTACACCATTTAAGTCAGGTGACCAGAGAGACCTAGAATAGCTCCATTAAACCGAAAATATTATACACCATTTAAGTCAGGTGATCAGGGATGCCTAGAATAGCTACACAGGATAAAAAAGTACACCACTTAAGTCAGGTGACCAGGGAGACCTAGAATAGCTTTATAGGCCCGAAAACATTGTACACCATTTAAGTCAGGTGACCAGGTAGACCTAGATTCAGCTCCACAGAACCAAAAAACTTGTACACCATTTAAGTCAGGTGATAGGCGAGACCTAGAATTGCTCCATAGGACCGAAAAACTTGTACACCATTTAAGTCAGGTGACCAGAGAGACCTACACATATTGCACTCCATTTAATTCAGGTGACCAGAGAGACCT
The DNA here is from genome assembly GCA_963576725.1 of Azorinus chamasolen. NCBI lineage: Eukaryota > Metazoa > Mollusca > Bivalvia > Cardiida > Solecurtidae > Azorinus > Azorinus chamasolen. The sequence goes on from OY755249.1 coordinate 57,085,841, forward strand.
AAAATAGCTCCATAGGGCCGAAAAACGTGTACACCATTTAAGTCAGGTGACCAGGGAGACCTCGAATAACTCCATAGGACTGAACAAACTTGTATACAATTAGGCTGGTGACCAGAGAGACCTAGAATAGCTCCATTAAACCGAAAATGTTGTACACCATTTAAGTCAGGTGATTAAGGATGCCTAGAATAGCTACACAGGACAAAAAAGTACACCACTTAAGTCAGGTGACCAGGGAGACCTAGAATAGCTTTATAGGACCGAAAACATTGTACACCATTTAAGTCAGGTGACCAGGTAGACCTAGAATCAGCTCCGCAGGACCAAAAAACTTGTACACCATTTAAGTCAGGTGATAGAAGAGACATAGAATTGCTCCATAGGACCGAAAAACTTGTACACCATTTAAGTCAGGTGACCAGAGAGACCTAGACAATTTGCACTCCATTTAATTCAGGTGACCAAAAAGACCTAAAATAGCTCCATAGGACCGAAAAACGAGTACACCATTTAAGTCAGGTGACCAGGGAGACCTAGAATAGCTTGATAGTACAACATAATTTGCACATCATTTAAGTCAGGAGACAATGGAGAGCTATACAACTTGCACATAATTTAAGTCAGGTGACCAGAGACGTCTAGAATAGCTCCATAGGACCAAAAAACTTGTACACCATTTAAGTCTGGTGACCAGAGGGACCTAGAATAGCTCCATAGGACCGAAACATATGTACATCATTTAAGCCAGGTGACAAGAGAGTCCTAGACAACTTGTTCACCATTTAAGTTAGGTGATCAGAGAAACCTAAAAGAGCTCGAAAGGATCTAAAATCTTGTACACCATTTAAGTCTGGTGAGCAGGGAGACCTAGAATAGCTCTATAGTACAACACAAGTTGCACACCATTTAAGGCAGGTGAATAGAGAAACCTAGACTAGCTTCATAGGATGTAAAAACTTGTACACCATTTAAGTCTGGTGAGCAGGGAGACCTAGAATAGCTCTATAGTACAACACAATTTGCACACCATTTAAAACAGGTGACAATGGAGACATAGAATAGCTTCATAGAACCGGAAAACTTGTACACCATTTAAGGCAGGTGACCTGAAAGACCTAGACAACTTGCACACCAATTAAGTCAGGTGACCAGGGAGACCTACAATAGCTCCATAGGACAAAACAACTTGTACACCACATGACCGAAAAACATGTTCATGTACACCATTGATAGGCGGGGTCCTAATCATGGTTACCGTAGCATCCCACCCTAGACTTTTTTTCATTGGTACCAAATTGTTTGTTGTGGTCCTTTAGAACATAGTGATCATAAAAAGAAAAAAACCATCTTTATTTTAGGTCATATTTCTATAAAGCATATATATTTAAGGTAATTTGCATATAACATGCGTAAATGAATTAGCAATTTTATATGAACATTATGTTTAGTAGTGTTTGATTATACTATCCAATAGCCTTATTTAGCAGAGACTCCCTCTCTCTCTCTCTCTCTCTCTCTCTCTCTCTCTCTCTCTCTCTCTCTCTCTCTCTCTCTCTTTCTCTCCTTATTTAGCAGAGAATCCCCACTCTCTCTCTTTCTCCCTCTCTATCTGGGAATGTAGAGAGGCCAAAGGGCAGAGTCTGGAACTGGTAGTCGGTGCCCTCATGGCAGAAGCGTAGGTGTCTGTCTGCCGGGTGAACCGGGACATGAAAATAACCGTCTGATAGATCCATGGATATGGCCCTTTTGTTAGATAGCTAGCTGAATGGAAGCGATGCTCTCCATTTTGAAATGTTCGACCTCTACATACTTGTTGAGAGAAGAGAGCACGACGATAGGTCGAAATGCGCCGTTCTTCTTTTGAATGAGAAAATGACAGCTGTAAAAGCCCGTCGAATTCTCGTTCAGTACCCTTTCTACCGCCGCTTTTGCGAGAAGTTAAGGCACTGCGTCTTGCATATTCGGGTGATCCGATGACAGATGAATCGGGACCCCGGAGAAAAGAGGCTGTCGACCCAGATGGATACTACAATAGGGAGGATCCAAGGGTCCTGAGTGATATTGTGCCATGCTGCAACAAAGTAAAGAAGCCTTTCGCCCACAAGAATGCAGGGTCGGATCGGAAGGGGGGGGGCAGAAAGAGCGAGTCCCAAGGGCTGAGGCATAGAATGTCCAGAACCCCTAGGGCGGGGAGGGAAGGAACACTGAGACGCCATCCCCGAGGTATTGGGAGCAGGGAAGGTTCCTTACTTTGCCTCCGAAAAGTAGTTCGGAGGCAAGGGGATACGCCCGCAGCTCGCCCTGCAGGGCATGTGCAGATTGGAGGAAGGTGTCACGGCGACCGCGGAGCATTTCCGCTGTCGATTTGAGCCCTAGACCCAAGGCCAGTTGGGCCGAGCGGCCCAGCTGGTATGAAAGGCACTTAGTCGCTTCGGAAGACGTGGTCTCCGATTAAAGCCCAACAGAGAGGGCCGCAGATAGGAGGTCGATGTTTGAAGCTACACACCATCTGTTGGCGCTGACACGACCCCAACGCTAAAAAATCAGAGAGAGACATTGGCAGAGGAAGCCCTCATGCCCACCCTGAGGCTGTCGGAATCCAGTGAGGCGATCCGATCAAACATCCCAGGACTTTGTCAATTGAAGCCGGAGGCCTAAGAGATGCCGAGGGAGCCATTGTCCGTAAAAGTCTCTGGTCGCCTAACTTAAATGGTGTACGCGGTGTTAGGTCCTTTGGGAACTATTGCAGGTTTCTCTGGTCACCTGACTAAATTGGTTTACAAGTGTTTTGGTCATATGGAGCTATTCTAAGTCTCTCTGATTACCTCCCTTAAATGGTGTGCAAGTTGCCTTGTCCTATACATCTATTCTATGTCTCTGGTCAACTGACTTAAATGTTGTACAGATTTATCGATCCTGACTTATATGGTGTGCAACCTTTTCATTCCAATGAAGCTATTCTAGGTCTCTCTGGTCGCCTAAAATAAATACATGTAGTGTCCATGTTGTTAGGTCATATGTAACTCTTCTAGACCTCACTCGTTTTTGAGTCCTATGGAGGTATTCTAGGTCTCTCTGGTCACCTAACTTAAATGGTATGCATTTTTATTCATATGGAGATATTCTAGGTCTCTATAGTCACATAACTTAAATGGTGTACACGTTTTTTGGTCCTATGGAGCTATTCTAGGTTTCTCTAGTCACCTAACTTAAATGGTGTACAAGTTTTTCGGTCCTGTGGGGCTCTTCCATGTGTCCCTGGTCACCTGACTTAATTGGTGTACAAATTTTTCGGTCCTATGGAAGTATTCGAGGTCTCTCTGGTCACCTGACATATATGGTTTGCAAGTTGTCTAGGTCTCCCTGGTCACCCGACTTAAATGGTGTGCAAATTGTTTTGTACTATAGAGCTATTCTAGGTCTTCCTTGTCACCTGACTTAAGTTTGTCGGTCCTATGAAGGTATTCTAGGTCTCCCTGCTCACTTGACTTAAGTGTTGTACACATTTTTAGATCCTATGGAGCTATTCTAGGCCTCTCTAGTCACCTAACTTAAATGGTGTACAAGATGTTCGGTCCTATGGAGCTATTCTAGGTCTCTCTGGTCACCTGACCTAAATGGTGTGCAAGTTGTCTAGGTCTCTCTGGTCACCTGACTTAAATGGTGTACAAGTGTTTTGGTCCTATGCAGCTATTGTAAGTCTCTCTAGTCACCTGAAGTAAACAGTGTACACTTTTTTCGGTCCTATGGAGGTATTCGAGGTCTCTCTGGTCACCTGACTTAAATGGTGTGCAAGTTGTCGAGGTCTCTCTGGTCATCTGACTTAAACGGTGGTGTAGAAGTGTTATCGTTCTATGGAGCTATTGTAGGTCTCTCTAGTCACCTGACTTAGATAGTGTACACGTTTTTTGGTCCTATGGAGGTATTCGAGGTCTCTCTGGTCACCTGACTTAAATGGTGTGCAAGTTGTCTAGGTCTCTCTGGTCACCTGACTTAAATGGTGTACAAGTGTTTAGGTCCTATGGAGCTATTGTAGGTCTCTCTGGTCACCTGAATTAAATAGTGTACATGTTTTTCTGTCCTATAGAGGTATTCGATGTCTCTCTGGTCACCTGACTTAAATGGTGTACAAACTGTTTTGTACTATAGAGCTATTCTAGGTCTTCCTGGTCACCTGACTTAAACGTTGTACAAGTTTTTCGGTCCTACGAAGCTTTTCTATGTCTCCCTGCTCACCTGACTTAAATGTTGTACAAGTGTTTAGATCCTATGGAGCTATTCTAGGTATCTCTGGTCACCTGCCTTAAATGGTGTGCAAGTTGTCTAGGTCCCTCTTGTCACCTGACTTAAATGGTGTGCAAATTGTGTTGCACTATAAAGCTATTCTAGGTCTCCCTGGTCACACGACTTAATTGGTGTACAATTTTTTGGTCCTATTGAGCTATTCTATGCCTCTCTAGTCACCTGACTTATATGGTGTGCAAGTTATCTAGGTCTCCCTGGTCACCTGACTTAAATGGTGTGCAAATTGTGTTGTATTATAAAGCTATTCTAGGTCTCCCTGGTCACACGACTAAATTGGTGTACAAGTTTTTCGGTCCTATTGAGCTATTCTGTGCCTCTCTAGTCACCTGACTTATATGGTGTGCAAATTGTGTTGAACTATTGAGCTATTCTATGTCTCCCTGGTCACCTGACTTAAACGGTGTACAAGTTTGTCGGTCCTATGAAGCTATTCTAGGTCTCCCTGCTCACCTGACTTAAACGGTGTACAAGTTTTAGATCCTATGGAGCTATTCTAGGTTTCTCTAGTCACCTACCTTAAATGGTGTACAAATATTTCTATCCTATTGAGCTATTCCATGTCTCTCTGGTCACCTGACTTAAATATTGTGCAAGATGTCTATGTCTCTCTGGTCACCTGACTTAAATGGTGTACAAGTTTTTCGGTCCTATTCTAGGCCTCTCTGTTCACCTGACTTAAATGGTGTACAAGTTGTCTAGGTATCCCTGGTCACCTGACTTAAATGGTGTGCAAGATGTCTATGTCTCTCTGGTCACCTGACTTAAGTGGTGTACAAGTTTTTCGGTCCTATGAAGCTTTTCTAGGTCTCCCTGCTCACCTGACTTAAATGGTGTACAAGTTTTTAGATCCTATGGAGCTATTCTAGGTATCTCTGGTCACCTGACTTATATGGTGTGCAAGTTATCTAGGTCTCCCTGGTCACCTGACTTAAATGGTGTGCAAATTGTGTTGTATTATAAAGCTATTCTAGGTCTCCCTGGTCACACGACTTAATTGGTATACAAGTTTTTCGGTCCTATTGAGCTATTTTATGCCTCTCTAGTCACCTGACTTATATGGTGTGCAAATTGTGTTGAACTATTGAGCTATTTTATGTCTACCTGGTCACCTGACTTAAACGGTGTACAAGTTTGTCGGTTCTATGAAGCTATTCTAGGTCTCCCTGCTCACCTGACCTAAACGGTGTACAAGTTTTAGATCCTATGGAGCTATTCTAGGTTTCTCTAGTCACCTACCTTAAATGGTGTACAAATGTTTCTATCCTATTGAGCTATTCTATGTCTCTCTGGTCACCTGACTTAACTATTGTGCAAGATGTCTATGTCTCTCTGGTCACCTGACTTAAATGGTGTACAAATTTTTCGGTCCTATTCTAGGCCTCTCTGGTCATCTGACTTAAATAATGTACAAGTTGTCTAGGTCTCCCTGGTCACCTGACTTAAATGGTGTGCAAGTTGTCTAGGTCTCCCTGGTCACCTGACTTAAATAGTGTGCAGGATGTCTATGTCTCTCTGGTCACCTGACTTAATAAGTGTTCAAGTTTTTCTGTTCTATGGAGCTGTTCTATGTCTCTCTGGTCACCTGACTTAAATGGTGTGCAAGATGCCTAGGTCTCTCTGATCACCTGACTTAAATGGTGTGCATTTTTTTGTACGACATGTATAAAGCTATTCTAGGTATTCCTTGTCACCTGACTTAAACGGTGTACAAGTTTATCGGTCCTATGAAGCTATTCTATGTCTCCCTGCACACCTGACTTAAATCGTGTACACATTTTTAGATATTCTAGGTTTCTCTAGTCACCTAACTTAAATGGTGTACAACATGTTCGGTCCTATGGAACTATTCTATGAATCCCTGGTCACCTGACTTAAATGGTGTACAAGTTTTTCGGTCCTGTGGAGCTATTCAATTTCTCTTTGGTCGCCTGACTTAAATGGTATGCAAGTTGTCTAGGTCTCTCTGATCACCTGACTTAAATGGTGCACGAGGTTTTCGGTTCTATGGAGCTACTCTAGGTCTCTCTGGTCACCTGACTTAAATGGTGTACAAGTTTTTCGGTCTTATTGGGCTATTCTAGACCTCTCTTGTCACCCGACTTAAATGGTGTGCAAGTTGTCTAGGTCTCCCTAGTCACCTGACTTAAATAGTGTGCAAATTGTTTTGTACTATATAGCTATTCTAGGACTTCCTGGTCACCTGCCTTAAACGGTGTACAATATTAGTTATACAGTTCTTTCCCAGGGTACATGACGATTTATTCCCGGCTGAGGAAAATCATGTTGCCCGAGCCGTTAGGCGAGGGTTACATGATTTTACCAGCCGGGAATAAATCGTCATGTACCCTGGGAAAGAACTGTATAACGAATTTATTATACTGCAAAGTTTTACGGTTCGGATAATTTATATAAATCCATTTTGGCATGTTGAATAACTAAACACTCTTATTCCCCTAAAAGCGCCCCAATACATTAATTTTACCCGAAGGTATCCGAAGTGGTTTGTATTGTATTTTATCGGCGTTCGTGTTAGTATAGATGGCTGGACGATATAATAACTCCTCTTAAAACTGTTTTATTGGTCATTTCAAACAATGATGTTTTATAATTCATTTCTGCATTTTTTTCTTTACGTATCAATAGGTGTCTATTATGAATTTTGCTATTGTTTAGCCGAGTCGAGAAGTCGGTCTTTTGGTTTCTGACCATAATATGTGGGGCCTGCCATGGGGAATTTCTATGTACCCTGTCAGCTCACAGGGTACATGGACTCATGTACACGGCTAGTTAACCAATCAGAATTGAGGATTTTACTTTGCAGTATAATAAGTGTTTCGGTCCTATGAAGCTATTCTAGGTCTCCCAGCTCACCTGACTTAAGTGGTGTACACGTTTCTCTAGTCACCTAACTTAAATGGTGTACAAGATGTTGGGTCCTATGTGACTATTCTATGAATCCCTGGTCACCTGACTTAAATGGTGTACAATTTTTCGCTCCTATGGAGCTATTCTATGTCTCCTTGGTCGCCTGACTTAAATGGCGTGCAAGTTGTCTATGTCTCCCTGGTCACCTTGCTTATAAATGGTGTACACGTTTTTCGGTCCCATGGAGTTATTCTAAGTCTCTCTGTTCACTAGACTTAAATGGTGTACAAATTTTACGGTCCTATCTAGCTATTCTAGGTCTCTCTGGTCACCTAATTTAAATGGTGTGCAACGTTTTCATTCCTTTGGAGCTATTCAAAGTCTCTCTGGTCACCTGACTTAAATGGTGTACAAGTTGTTCGATCCCAATTACTATTGAGACAAAAGCAACATTAAATTTAAATATTTCCCTCCCCTTTTCCTCCCCTTCTCTTTTAAATTAAATTAAATGTAATTGAAAAAATCAGCGTTTTCCTTCTTTATTTATGTATTCGGCAAACCACTGAAAGGATCCCATATATGTATCTCCGTGCTTGGCAGTGGTCTCCGTGCTTGGCAGTGGGCAGGACTTCGTCTGAAGGCGGGGCTACGTGTATTACGGACACCTAACTTAAATGGTGTACTGACTTCTATGGTGTACATTAAGACTCAACCGAATTTCCCATGACGTTTTCTCGAGTCCGGTGATATTTTGTGAATAAGCGGAATAGATGGTCGATTCAATTTCACATGTATGTTAGTGTAAGTGAAGCAATTCTAAGGGAAAAGTTACTGGCCTCTACCGGGATTGGAACCCCGGACAACTGCATGGTCTTACCGTCTATCGAACATCTTACCTTTGACCAGGAACAAAAGACGTTTACTGTGAATATTGAAGAAAAAATAAATCAGCATTTCAAAATAATATTTTATACATACCTTCTTCTTCTTCTTCTTCTTCCGGTTAATGTGCAAAACCCCTCTGGAGCATTGTCGCACAATCAATTAAGTAATTTTATTCTCATCTATTAATCCCCAAACAATCCAGTGTTCCCCACCACGCGCATAACAAAAACAAAAATGGCTGCCAGAAAAATATGGGTGCTGGAGAAATCGCCTAGTGACGAAATCGCCTACAATTAGATATATAGTAAACCAATTGGAGAAATCGCCTAGAAAGCAATTATATAGTGATTTTATTTCACACCTATGGTGCAGGTAGTTATGACATGAGAGAACTATACAGAGTGTTTGTAACAAGAATAAATTGTCCTGTTGTGTTGTTTTCCAAATCAAGATGACCAAGATTGGACGATCAGTGCGGCCCCTGATCACCACCTGGAATTTGACAGCCCAATATTACATTGTGATAACCGACAGTTTTTATAATAATATTGCTAATCCATTTACTGGATCCAGATCCTATTACAGTGATTAAGACTCATGATATTTTCACTCTTCAAATAATTTGCCATAACTATTGATATCATTATCACACTTTTTACCATTTTCTGTCAAAGTTAATGTAGTGATCAGGGGTTACACTGATCTGATTCAGATCATCTGACTAGACATAAGACTCATACAATAACCTGTTCCGTGCGTATGACATTTTTACTTTCTGCATAAATATTATAATTATCGCTCCTTATATATAAATATCTTCTAATTAATTCTATGTAGTGATCAGGGGCTACACTGATCGTCAATCTTGATCTGGAAAATAATACCACATAACAAATTAATCTTGTTACAAACATTTTTTAAAGTTCTGTCATGTTATCCGTCCTGTACTATAGGTGCGAAATACAAACACTATATAATTGCTTTCTAGGCGATTTCTCCAATTGGTTTACTATATATCTAATTGTAGGCGATTTCGTCACTAGGCGATTTCCCCGTAAACCAAAAATATCACCTGCTTATCGAACCTTTATTGTTAATTTTTAGAAACTGTTTACTGTAACATATAATACTTATAATCACGTGATTTTATCATGGGCACATGACTTTTGCACAAACTGAAGGGTCAGAGCTGTCAAACATTTTTAATGTGGTACACTTGTCAATTTATGTTGATATTCTATATTGTATTATAGAGAATATTTGGTTCCTAGCTTTGAATGAGAAATGTTATCTGGCAAGGCGGATGAATATATCAGGTGAGCCGAAGGCGAACCTGATATATTCATCCGCCTTGCCAGATAACATTTCTCATTCAAAGCTAGGAACCAAATATTCTATTTATCCTTGTCACGACAGCAAAATATAAAATTATTTTATTTTGTACCGAATGTACCACAAAATGCACTGCAAAGTATACCCGACTCTACTGGCTCTAGACTGTTGATGACGTCACTATAAAGGCGTTATTACGTCACTAGAATTCCACTGAAAAAATGCTCAAAACAAAACCGTTGCCTGGTTGGTTATGTGAGAAAAAGAACCTGTCACTTGATGTTTGAGACAAGCTGATCTAAACCTCGTCTAGAATAGAAAAGTCAAGGCTAGCTTAATAACATTTCAATTCTAGACTCGGTTGAGATAGAAGCCGATAGAATTAAAATAGAACTGACTATAGAATACAGGATCTAGACGATCTACGACGATTCTTGATGTGGATTTATCTAAACACGGTAATTTCGCGACAGACAACTAGATCTTGTCTAGATCTAGATCTACTAGGTCTAAGAATATAATTTTGAGAGAATGAAGTGAAAGAATTATTTAGTTTAACGGGTATCGATTGAAATCAATTCGCTTTGTTAAACTTTTTTATTCAGTAGATCTAGATCTAGATCTACTAGGTAGACGTAAATTTGTGTATTCACGAAATAAGCGTCTCGGTAAAAAACTTTTTTTTAAAAAAAAGTAGTTTCGGCTACAGGTCATGTGACCAACTGACATATTAACATCGGTCATGTGACCTACTGACATAATAACAAAAAGTTTATCAGGCACCTTGTTATCCGTCAGGAAAATAGGCACGTGACAGGATAAAAGAGTTTTCTCATGTTTAGCATAGTTGAAGGAAAAAATAAACTGTATTGACCAGTTTTTGAATATATTTCGTTTTTAAAGCTACGAGGCGTTGTTTACAGACAAAGCAACGGTACTCATGATTTTATGAGGTAGTATGCACTTGTACATGCGTAAAAACACAAAAAAAATGAAAGGTTCGATAAACAGGTGAGGTTCGATAGAAGGTAAGTGTACGATACTAACCTTGTTGTTTAAGGGTTTAGCCTACAGCAAGGCTGTTGGAGATGCCTTACAAAGGCCGATCGCTACATAAGTTAAAGAAGGAGTAAGGAAAGGATTACAATCATTTCCTAACCTTGACTGTTGAGATTTCTAGACAACTCGGCACCAAACCAACTCGACCCCTAGACAATTCGGCCCCTAGACAACTCGGCTGCTGGACAACTCGGCCCTAGACGATTCAGCACCTATATTACATTAGAATTGTATAGGTGATTTCAACCTGTTTAAACCATTTTTGGTGCTTACAGGCTGTTGAAATGATAGATGTAGATTTCAACTGTATTGACATAAATGTATCACTGTTTTGACCTAGATTAACGTTTACCGTACTAAGCAGGTATTTATCAGATACAGCTAGGGCTCGGGATGTGGATCCTGCTTTCATGAGCCCAAAATTCTGAATCATTAAGCGCTTTTGAACTGACCAACATTTTTGAAAGACAGATAATTTATTAAATTAATTGCCAACTATGCTACTTACCGTTTTCACATTTACTTTAGCCTCCAATATAAAGATTTATTGTGATAATTCTGGTATACTTGTTCTACTGGAAGGTTATTTAACACCTGTACACCCACTTTGATGTTATACCGTTAGCAATTGATTGGTCGGGACCCCAACCATTTACCTTCTCGTTATTTACTCTTAGCGTGCTAAGTAATTTTATTGTCTGGTACATTATATTTTGTGGTCTGCTATATTATCTGCTGAAATTTTAAAACTTTATTTTATTCTGCCATTTCTTTGCGAAAATATAATCTCAGTAACAAACAGCTTGGATTCTGATCAATGATATGCCAAGTTACTCAGAGTCTCATCAGAATCCAAACTGTTAGCAAAGGTAATCACCCTTAGTGAGTAAATCCACCCATAACAAGCAAATAGTTAAATAATATTAAATATTAAGCGCTACCGAACATAACATAAATGTGAACGTACAGCAAAAGAGATCCAAATCAACGTTCTGTACCAATAATTCATTGTATGATCTGAAAATAACTTCAGTTTGAAATTGATTGATCGGGATCCAAAGTATTTAGCATCTCTTCATCAAAACCTAAATTTACCGGGTGTATTTAATCCAAATCAATGTTCCGTAATAACAATTTATAATAATGGCCTGGATCCACCTTATAAGTTCATTTTATTGATTGATTGACAGCTGGGAAAATGTAAATTTGATAACAAAAATTAATGAAAATATATAGGTGCCGAATCGTCTAGGGTAAAATATTGGAGTTGACCATGGTGCCGAATCGTCTTAGGGCCAAATTGTCTAGGGGCTGAGTCTGTTTGGTGCCGAGTCACAACAACAATAACTCCATCACAAATACATTATTTTTTAATCACATGTCATAAGTATCTAAAACATACCAAAAGATAGTTTTTGACCCAGCCCCCCCAAAAATGTTGTTTTTTTGCGAACACCCCTGCTCTATATAATAGGTAAATGGTATTCAACTCCGGCGGAAATCTGCTAAAAAATTGATAGGTTCATTCACTGCGATCGTCCTTGAAAGCGTATTTGACCACTGATTTCCATAAACTGTGTCTCATTTATCAAAGAAATCATCACTCTTGATAAGCAGTCATCTATTTTTTCTCAGAATATTAATACGCTTTTACGAGTCATCAAAGTGACAACCAACCCCTCTTACAACGAGTCATCAAAGTGACAACCAACCCCTCTTGGACACAGGTTGACTCTGAGGTTCAAAATAGAAATACGCTATCAGGGCTTTTTTCTCTATATAACAGATACCCGTGATTTTCTTTAAAATAATGCATTCCCTAAAAATGGGTTTACCTCAGGGTTTTTTTCCCCAATTGGCAAACTGCGCATGATTGTTTCCCCAAATTAGCTATTTTTAAAAAAAGGTCTGGCTATAATTCAAGTCGAAACACCATATACTTGTAACTGGTCTATAAGGCATTGCCCTGTCTTATAGCATGAATGGATATCATGTATTATCAATTTCTTCAAATAATGTTTTTCTAAAAATCTCTCCAAGCTTGATATTGATATCAACAAAAGTCATTACTTTCGGTTTTAAGTCATTACTTTCAGTTTTAAACTGAAAGGTCAAGGTCATACTTAGAGGTAAAAAGCATGTATTTTTTTGCTTGTCCGGGCTCTAACTCAGAACTCCATAGATGGATTGTGAAATGACTGGGCATAAAATTTGTCCTCTAGAAGGTATGGCGTGTTGCCTACAAAAACCAGGTCAGTAGCTGAAAGGTCAATGTCTTACTTAGAGGTCAAAGGTCAAAAACATGTATTGTTTTGCTTGTCCGGGCTTTAACTCAGAACTCTATAGATGGATTGTGAAATGACTAGGCATAAATGTTTCTCTAGAAGGTACAGCATGTTGTGCACAAATCAGGTCAGTAGCTGAAAGCTCAAGGTCATACTTAGTGGTCAAGGGTAAAAAACATGTATTGTTTTGCTTGTCCGCGGGGTTTAACTCAGAACTCATGGATGGACTATGAAATGACTAAGCATAAATGTTTCTCTAGAGGGAACAGCGTGTTGTACACAAAAACCAGGTCAGTAGCTGAAAAGTCAAGGTTACACTTGGAGGTCATATGTCAAAAACATGTATTTTTCTTGGTTTGTCCAGGCTCTTTCTCAGAGTTGCATGGAAAGATCTAAAATAACATGGCAGAAATGGTCTTCTAGTTTTAAAAGATGATGTACATGTATGCAGGAGTCAGGTCTGTAGCTTAAAGATCAAGGTCACACCTGGAGGTCAAGATCTTTAAGATTAAAAACATGTACTGTTTTGCTTGCCTGAACTCTTTAGAGTTTGCATGCGCAATTGGTGAATGGCCAGGGGGCTCAACATGCCTATGGCCAACTAGTGTTTTTATTTAGAATATAATCAGTTACTAACTATATATATGCAGAAAACTCACGATGATAAAAAGTAATGTGACAATGATAAAAAGTAATGTGATTTTAACCCTTTACTCCATGAATATTCATGCAAGAAATGTTGAAGATTAATATTAAAGATTTTTTTATAATGGTACGTGAACACAGGAAACTGTAGAATATGAGAATCATATCTGTACAGTTAAACCTCTCTATAACGGCCATTATTTTTTGTTAATAATTAATTAGTTGGTATTTAGGGCAGGTGGCTGCTTAAAGCAAGGTGAAAGTAAAACAGAACGCTCCTATAGGAATTTTATAGTTTCTGCCATGGCCAAACATTCCTGTGACAGTGTGCTATAAGAATAACTAATATAATTTCTTACATTCATGAATATTCATGGAGTAAAGGGTTAATGGCATACCAACAATAGACGTTTTGACAAAAACTGAAGAATCAGATGTATACTATTTCATTAGCAAACAGAACAGACCCTGATCGGTATGGTCACAGTGCTTGCTAAGGTTTGAAAAGGCATTTCTATCAGGGAAAGGGTTAATTTCCATTTCAACATTAGCATTTCCTTCATATAAATGCTTTTTCATGCTATTGCAAACAGAGTAGACCCATTTCAGACTGATGAAATTATAATGTTTCTACCAATACCGAAACATATTGCGTACATATACCATTATATGACTAAGAATTCAGCAAATAAATGTTCATGTGCAATTATAAAAAAATCAGCTACAGTAAAACCTCTCCATAACAGCCACTAAATTGCATCAAGTACTTTGTGTTAAAGGCAAGTGGCTGCTTAAAGCAAGGCAAAAGTAAAACAGAACGCTCCTATAGGAGCGTTCTGTTTTACTTTCACCTTGCTTTAAGCGGTCACCTGCCCTAAATAGCAACTAATTAACACAATTCAGAGGCCATTATAGAGAGGTTTTACTGTAATATATTCATGATGTCATTACATCTGACCTGAATCGGAAACAAGAACTGGGTGAATGTTCTGAATTGATGAACTTATAATTTTTTGCAGGAAATAATGGTGTGAAAGCATTTCATAAGTCCAACAGTCATGGATCAGGATACAGAGAATCTAGAAACAAGCGACACTGCTACAATGTTTGTAAATGGGAAAAAAGATCCTACAGAAACTGTGATGATTAAACTAACACCAGTTTCCATGGAGCATACGGCAGATGACATAAGGCTTGTAAAACAAGACCTGGATAGCAGTGTTAGACGGAGTCGTTCACTTGGCAGTATGAGGGATAGAAGACCAGTAAGTAGACAAAATAATGTATTGATCTACCATATTTACTAATTATCATTATGCCCAATTTCCCCACTCAGTGGGTTTGCAAAGCTGAATAAGCCACTTTGTTACTAATTTAAAGAACTGATTTAATAGCAAATAGTATAAATCCGATTAAATTACTCCTGAAAAAGAAGTTTGATATGGGTCTACACTTTATGCTTAACCCTTTCCCTCATATAAGTGCCTATTCACGCCTTTGCAAACAAAGTAGACCCTGATTAAAAGCTCCTGTAAGAGCCATCTGATCAGGGTCTGCTCTGTTTGCTTATGAAATGATAATATGTCTGACTCTACAGTATCTACCAATACCCAAAAAGCCTGTGTACATGTGACATTATAATATTCATGATGTCAGAGCTCCAGATAAGATGTGTAAATTAAAATAGTTTCAAGTGTAACTTCTTTTTTTCTCCACCAAATCCTATGTTGTGACGATTCTAAAGAGTAGTCACAACCTGGATTTTAGAATTTGAGTACGCACCGTTATCGGTAGCTTTGCTTGTCATATCAGGTAATAAGATAAGAATTTATCTAATAGATAGTCTTGATGTCGTTATTTTTACATAAATATTCACTAACCTTTTCTTTCAAAAAACACCTTTTCATGCCTTTGCAAACAGAGTAGATGCAGATCAGACAGCTCGTGTAGGAGCCAATTGATCAGGATCTGCTCTGTTTGCTTATGGAATTATAATGGATTTGACTCTACTCTACAATTTCTACCAATACCAAAAGACATTCCTGTGTACATATGATTTTAAAAATATAGTGAATAAATATTCCTGATTTCATTTATATCACCCATGAATATTCGTGTCAGAAATAATGACACCATGCATATTAATTAGCTGAATTTTTATAATGGCATATGAACACACAGTGGTTTGGTATTGGTAGAAACTAGAGTCATATTTATTAAATTCATTAGCAAACAGAGCAGACCCTGATCAGACAGCTCCTATAGGAGCTGTCTGATCTGGGTCTACTCTGTTTGCAAATGTGTATTTATGGAGTAATAGGATTAACAGGAATGCAATACTGTCAGAGTGTTTCAGTTACAAGGCTTTTACTTTCACTACTTGTATGCAAATGAATCTCATCTCATCACAAGTCTTTATTCTCCTAATCTAACAATCTAATTTCAGAAATTTTCAAAACAACTCACCACCATTGATGCTTACCACATTCTCATTAATAACCCTTTCCATCATGGATATTTATGTACAATGTAAGAAATAATGAAATCATGAATATTTATCAGTTTATTTTTTATCCTGGCAGATCTATATAATTTCGAAAGCAAATACATGTACAGCAGACCCTGATGTGACAACTCTTACAGGAGTCGTCGGATCTTGGTCAATTCTGTTTGCAAAGGCATGGAAAGGTGTTTATACATATAATAAAGTAATCTAAAGGATTAACCCTTTCCCTGTTCTGTTTATTTCAAATTTCAATACCTACTGGATATTCATGGACAAAATAGCAATAATGAAATATGGAATGTGGAACATTGTAGTCATTTTAGAATTTTAGTAAAGAAACAGATCTATCAAATTCTATTAGCAAACAGAGCAGACCCTGATCAGACGGCTCCTCTAGGAACTGTCTGATATGGGTCTTCTCTGTTTGCAAATGCGTGAAAACACGTTTATATGAGGGAAAGGGTTAATTATATTAGACTAGATTAAAATTTGATCAAAGAGGACATACATGTAATATACCGGTACCAGTGAGTACAAATAATACTGCCACAATATCACTAACATATGATGGTATTATAATTATCCTCTTGGTATATGCAGCAGTCTGGCTACATTTCCATATTATTGTTAACCTTTACCATTCTGGATCTTTCAATGGACTATTCCAAAATTTAAGCAGATCAAGCCTATGGTGAATATTTAGGGATTTTTTCTAAAGAAAAGTGTAACATGACAAACAGTGCAGCCCTTGGACTCCTCTAGGAGCCCTCTCATCTGGGTCTACACAGTTTGCAGAGGGCATTAGTGACTCATGTCCCACATTGTAGGGGTTAACACTTCAACTGATAGAAACACATTTTAATGCATTTGCAAACAGAGTAGACCCAAATCAGACAGCTCCTGTAGGATCTGTCTGATCAAGGTCTTCTCCGTTTGCTTATGGAATAATAGAGGTCTGATTCTACAGTTTCTGCCATAAGAAACATTCCTGCATTCTGACATATATGCTGTATTGAAAATTCATGTAATCAATGTTAATTAGTAGTCATTTCATCTGGTAAGGCTTATAGCACATCTTACAGAATATTTTCTAATGTGTAATCTTGTGAACACTGTAGACTTGTGATGTCATCATGAGAAACTACATGTATTTATACCTGTGAGTTGATTAGATATCAGTTGTAAAAAATCATTATACATATAAATGGAGCACAGGTCTCATCAAAATTATCTAAGAACATAATGTAAAACAGCAAGAATACCATGTAAGTATGTAATGTTGAACAACAGCAATACCATGTAAGTATTAAATGTTGAACAACAAGAAAACCATGTAAGTATGTAATGTTGAACAACAGTACCATGTAAGTAATTAGTATGTAATTTAGAACAACAACAATACCATGTAAGTATGTAATGTTGAACAACAACAGCACCATGTTCGACCAACATTAGTTACGGCCCTCCCCCATACACCATTTTACAGTAAATGTGTCACATGAAACAGAACACATGAAACATAGATAGTGTATCAACTATTTTCAACCCTCTTATCTGATATATAATCATATTTTAAGAAATAATGACATTATTGAACATCCATTAATTTAATATTTATAATAGTACATGAACGAAGTACATGTATTGTTTACCATGGCAGGACATGTAGAAATATAATACTTATTCTATAAGTAAATAAGCAAACATACAGTTGAACTTCGATATCTTGAACTTCGGGATAACTCGAACAGACAGTTGGGTCCTTCCAAAACTAACACTACAGAATTGCTCTAAAATGTATCGCTACAGATATCTAGAAACACATGTGGCAGCTTAATACAGGTCTAAAGTAATGCTGAAAGCTCCTATAGGAGCTTTCAGCATTACTTTAGACCAGTATTAAGCTGTGGTCTTGACAAATGGATCATATTAGAAATCGGATGACTCGAACATCTGTTATCTCAAACTAATTTGTACGGTCCCTTGAAGTTCGACTTATCGAAGTTCCACTGTTGTAGATCATGATCAGACGGCTCCTACAGAGGTTGTCTGATCAGAGTCTACTTTGCTTGAGAGTTGTGGGAAGCCGTCTCTATCAGGTAAAGGGTTAAGGTAAACATACTTCTCATCGTGAAAGTATCAAATCTATACTTAAACTAACTCAATATTTTGAATTAGTTTGTTATGTTCAGTTAAACAACAGTACATATCTTGCAGGTATGTAATGTTGAACAACAATTCCTAGTAAGTATGTAATGTTGAACAACAATACCTAGTAAGTATGTAATGTTGAACAACAATACCTAGTAAGTATGTAATGTTGAACAACAGTACCTAGTTGAACAACAGTACCTAGTAAGTATGTAATGTTGAACAACAATACCTAGTAAGTATGTAATGTTGAACAACAGTACCTAGTTGAACAACAGTACATAGTAAGTATGTAATGTTGAACAACAATACCTAGTAAGTATGTAATGTTGAACAACAGTACCTAGTTGAACAATAGTACCTAGTAAGTATGTAATGTTGAACAACAGTACCTAGTTGAACAACAGTACCTAGTAAGTATGTAATGTTGAACAACAGTACCTAGTAAGTATGTAATGTTGAACAACAGTACCTAGTTGAACAATAGTACCTAGTAAGTATGTAATGTTGAACAACAATACCTTGCAAGTATGTAAAGTTGAAAACATAGCCTTGCAAGTATGTAATATTGAACAATAGTACCTTGTACATGTAAGTATGTAATGTTGAACAACAGTACCCTGCAAGCATGTAAAGTTGAGCAATACTGTGTAAGTTTTTTATATGCTGAACAATGTAAAGCCAAACTATTTTATTCAGGGCATTGATGTTGATGAGAATTACTTGCTGGGTCGTAGTCAGCGTTCATTGACAGCGTTACGGAGTAGAGAAGGCAGTCATCTACATGTGGTGATGACTGAGGTAGCTCCAAAAAACAGTGCAATTATTACAGGTGTGTATTTGCTACAGGCGCCGCAGCTCTTTTCCTGTTGAATATTTATGTACGAAATATAATGGCTTTTATACACAGGATTTTTTTGCATTGGTAGAAACTATACAGTCTTACAGGAGCCATCTATCTGAGTCTTCTATGTTTGCAAAGGTGTGAAAAAGCATTTTTATGAGGGAAAGGGTTCACTCTTTACGTGTGAAGTAATTTTGTCATCTTCAAAATCTGTCATTTGCTACAAATGCTTGAAGTGGAATTTTTCAATGTTTTTTCTGAAAACATGTTCGGTGTGTTTACCCTTTACCAAATGAATATTCATGTAAGAAATAATGACATCATAAATGTTTATTGGCAGAATGTCTATAACCCTTTCCTTATTATAAAAGTGTTTTCATGCATTTACAGAAAGAGTAGACCCAGATCAGATGGCTCCTATAGGAGCTGTCTGATCAGGGTCTGCTCTGATTGCTAATAGAATTTGAAAGATTCAGTATCGTATTTTCTAAAATTGCTACAATGTTCCATCGTCCATATTTCATTATAACGTCGCTGTGCTGACAAAACCTCTTATATCCATTTTGGCCGAAAATCTTTTCTTCATGATTTCTGATTCAATGCCCACATCCTGTCAAAATTTCAGCAATCTCGACCAATGAAAAGTGTCGAAAACTCACCCATGACTGAACCTTTTCAATCTCAAAACCTTGTATAAATTTTACTCTTCAAGCATGCGGAGCAATGACATTAAACATATTAAAACACATGCAGATTAGGTCAGTGCATGTATTGTGGTACATAGAGCATAGGTCTGTCTTTTTCTTGGTGTGTCAAGGTACAAAGCTTAGACTAAAGTGAAATGTATATTGTCGTATATCATGATCGCCGGATAAAAAATGAACAACGAAATATCGTATAAGTGGTAAAAACTCATATATACATAAGGTGAACAAAACCTTGTACAAAAATATCATACATTCAAAAAATCGTCATACCAAATGATAGAATAAATAAAGTTTTATCAATGATTGAATAAATAAAGTTTTATCAATTAATTTGTGTTTTAATATGGTACCAGAATATAGACCTTATTTATCACATAAAGACGCATTCATAAAAAAAATTATGTTTTTGCTTCTCCAGCAAAGTAATGATTTTCATTATACGAGGTTTTGTCAGCACAGCAACGATAATTATTTTGCCCATGATTATTCAGTAGGTTTGAAATTTGGAATAAAAATAGAACAGGGAAAGGGATAATGGTATATGAACACCATAATTATTTGTCCTGACAGAAGCTGTAAAATTATGCAAAGTATCCACTTGCAAACAGAGCAGGTCCTGATCAGATAGGTAGCTCCTACAGAAATAGCAGCCATTTAACCTTTGCCTCCATAGGCAATTTTTAGACCCAACCTCTTTGAATGAATCTACCGAAAAGGAGCATTAACTAGAGAAAAGTAAAATTTTAGAATTTTGTAGTTTGAAATCATTGTGATAAATAGAGCATTTGCTCCTATAGGAGCAAATGCTCTATTTATCAGAATGGTTTCAAGAAGTGGTTATTACAGAGGCGTAGAAAGGTGTATTTATGGAGGAAAGGGTTAACCCTTCCTTTCATGAATATTTGTGTAAGAAATAATGCCATCAAGCTAATGGCATGTCAGTACAGGAGATTTGGCCATGACAGAAACTGTAGAATCAGATCTATATTATTCCATAAGCAAACAGAGCAGACTCAGATCAGACAGCTCCTGATAGATCTAGTGACACCATGAATATTTATACTGTAAACTTTTCAAGGATTTTTGCTTTTGCTTTGACAAAAACTGTAGAATCAGAACTATATCATGTCAATTTTAAGCAAACAGAGCAGACCCTGATCAGATGGCCCCCTATAGGAACCATCTTATCTGGGTCTACTCTGTTTGCAAATGCATGAAAAGGCATTTATATAAAGGAAAGATTTAAAGCAAAACAAAAGTTAAGCAGATACATATACATGTAGCTCTTTTTAGAGTTTTTTGCATAACTTTTATCTTGGATTATTGCTTCTACTTTTGGTGAAGATTGTGCAAATGTGTGAAAAAGTGTTTATATGAAGGAAAGGGTTAATATATTGTATCTTTCTTTATAACAGAAGATTCTGACAGCTTGGACAACTGGAAGACACCTGTGAAAGTATTCAGTGAGAAAAGGAGGGGTAAAGTTTTGAGCGACAAGAAACTTTCAAAGCGAATCAGGTTAGTATCCGGGCTTGGTACTACCACAAATATGCCGGAAACATTTTTATAGTCTTAACACTTTATCTTATGAATATTGAGGTGAGAAATAATAACTACAGGTGAACTTCTATTGCTTTAGACCTGTATTAAGCTGTGAACTAGAGAAATTGCCCAGATAAGAAATCGGATAACTTGAACTTCTGTTATCGCAAACTAATTTGTACAGTCCCATGAAGTTTGAGATATCGAAGTTCAGCTGTATATCAGTATCAGTTAGCTTTAATAGTTTTAAGAATGGCGTAATGAACAAGAGAAGCTTTTACAATGGCACAAATGATAGAATGGTATGCAGGGGCAAATATATGCAGAGAAATGAAAAGGAATTGGGTTTTTAATATTACATTGATTCCATAAGCAAGCAGAGAAGACTCCATTTAGATGGCTTCTATAGGAGCTGTCTGATCTGGGTCTTCTCTGTTTGCAAAGTAGAAAAGGCGTGGAAAAGCGTCCCTATAAGGTAAAGGATTAAGCATAAAATAAGGCATAAAATAATATTGCAGGGCTCCAGATAAGGTAAGTGCTTTTTAAACATTATTTTCTTTATTCTGGGTGGTTCTTGGTCGTAACTGGTTGGCGTACTGACACTGTACATATATATAATGTTTCATTAGAGTTTTAGTGATGTGAGTGGGCTGACACAATAAAGTCTCAGTGGGCGTCTATTTCCCTTGATTTACGGACATAAAAACGTACAAAAAAGGATGATTTTGTTTTTGTTTTTTCTATGATTCTTAAATTAATTCCATTTTTAATATTTTTATCGATATCTCTATCTTAAATTTCAATTATTTTAAATATTCTGCAAGCATAATATATACTCAGTTTTGTACATGCAAAGTGTTTATGTGAAGCCCTTTTGATCACACATATCCTGTGTGAAAAGAGCGCTATATAAATGTGGTATAATAATAATAATAAAAATTTCTCAATCAAACTCATTGTTTTGACTACTTAATAGAATCATCTTTCAAAAGATTAGTTTGCTTCATTTTCATGACCCCCCCCTTGGATCACAGGTGGGGGGGAACATACCAAACCCTATACTATGACAACTCTTTAGAATCGTTTGGTGGAGAAATAAAGGAGTTATTATTGAAAAAGTTTTATTTTATGCATTTGGACCTCTGCTGTCCCTTTAATCCTTTACCTGATTACCTTGTAACCCTTTACTCCATGAATATTCATGAAAGAAATAATGACATCATGAATTTTAATTAGCTCAGTTTTTATAGTTGTGCATGTACATGGGAATGTTTGGTAACTGAAGAGTTAGATCTATTACATTTTCATCAAGCAAACAGAGCAGACCCTATTCAGATGATTCCTAAAGGAGCCATCGGATCTGGGACTACTCTGTTTGCAAATGCTTGTAAAGGCGTTTATTTGACAGAAAGGGTTAATGCCTTTGTTTAGCTTAGTTCAGATGGCTCCTGATCAGGGATTGCTCTGGTTGCCTATGGAATGAAGTAGATCTGATTCTTCAGTTATTGCTATGGTAATAAATACAGTTGTTTATAATGCCATTAACCCTTTCCTCCATAGGCTATTTTTAGACCCAACCTCTTTGAATGAATCTACCGAAAAGGAGCATTTACTAGAGAAAAGTAAAATTTTGGAATTTTGTAGTTTGAAACCATTGTGATAAATAGAGCATTTGCTCCTATAGGAACAAATGCTCTATTTATCACAATGGTCTCATTAAGTGATTTTTACAGAGGTGTAGAAAGGCGTATTTATGGAGGAAGGGGTTAAATCCTGGTAATTAAATAAGAGGAAATATACAGTATGTTGATAACTTATTAAAAAAATGTATACATGTATATACATATCAGACTTATGCATGATTTTACTTTCAGATGCTACTATAAAAACCAGGACAAACTCATAAAGGCATATGAGGATATTCAGTTGGATACGACTGGGGAAGATTCAGCCGAGGAAACCGACTCGGGACTCAAAAGCAGGGCAGAATTACTGGCGAAACTGTCCCTCGTTGTGAACCTGGTAATGAGGAGATCTCTCTAGAAGGGAGTTTCTTTGCTGCCAATTTTCTTTCTTTATGCCCACAAGATCTTGATCTTGGGACATATTGTTTTTGGATTGTCTGTTTGTTTGTATGTCCCTTGAACCCTTTTTAGCCCATTACTTTTAACCCATTACCTCATAGGCTATTTTTAGATACAACTTCTTTGAATAAGTCTACCGAAAAGGAACATGAACTAGAGAAAAGGAAAATTTCAGAATTTGGTATTTTGAAAGCATTGCGATAAATAGAGCATTTGCTCCTATAGGAGCAAATGCTCTATTTATCACAATGGTTTCACAAAGGGACTTTTACAGAGTCGTCAAAAGTCGTCAATATGAGGGAAAAGTGTTAACAGTGAATGTTGATTTAGATTTTAAGAAATAATGATTTATGATACTAATCAGCACAATTATTTAATGGCATATGGACAAGGCACGATTTTGGCCAAGGCAAAAACAACCGAATATCATGCCATGAGCAAAGAGAGCAGATCCTGATCAGGCAGCTCCTACATTGTCTGATCTAGGTCTACTCTATTCGCAAATACATTAATATTCATGTTTATCAAGGGGTTAACCTTCTCAATAACTTTTGAAATTTTATTAATAGACACATCATCTTTGATATGTGTACTCACTTCATAAAGCTGCAACGGTTGAGTAGTGTCATTCATTGCGTTCACAGTCAAATTGACTATTATTCACTGCCCAGCATTTGTTGAGGGCATAGTGCAGGGTCCGAAATTAACCCTTTTTTCAAGTGACAAGTATTTGCCACCATGTCTTAAAGTTGATGGCAAACATACTTTACCTGGTAGCAAGACTGAACCTGCCCATTAACCCATTTCCTCAAATAAATGCCTTTTCATACATTTGCAAACAGAGTAGACCCAGATCAGACGGCTCCAAGAGGAGCTGTCTGATCAAGGTCTGCTCTGTTTGTTTTTGACATGATTGAGATCTGATTCTACAGTTTTTGTCTAAGCAAACAATTCCCTTGAAAATTTTACATTATAAAAATTTGAGCTAATAAATAATCATATTGTCATTATTTCTTACATTAATACAGAACAGAGAAACCATAATCATAGATCATCTAGATACATGTATGTATCCATATTCGCCCTCAACACGTGAAATAGTTTTGATTTTTTTTTTATACATATGCAATTGTAAAGTGCTGTTCGACACTAAGGCAACAATTTTCACAATAAACCGTGTTTCAATGATGCATCACTTATTTTCATGATGGGAAAAGTAGAAGAACATGTGACATGACAATGTTACAGAAAAGAGATGTTAGATACTTAATTATACCAGGTTCATGATGTTTCAATAGGTTTATTATTTACACAAGTCCTCCTCTGATTTACTTGGCTGATTAGTGGAGTTATGTTGCTGTTGATAAAAGAAGCCACACTGCCCTTGTGTGGCGAATTGATATCGACAGCAGATCAGTACAGGCAGTGGAGATCTTTGAATTCTTACAGGTTTATTTATAGGCTGATGCAGTATTTATAATAGAAAGGTATTTAAAGGACAGTGACTTCCAAGTGTAGTGAAATGAACAAGTGGAAATCTGACAATTGGAATAAAAAACCCAGATATTTCTGCTAGAAAAGGGATATTTCTTCTGGTGGCAATATTTTGCCATTGGCTACTGGTGGCAAAACTCAGCGTCTGCTCTGTTTGATATAGATTTGATTGTACAGTTTTAAGTCAAAGCAAAACATTCCCTTTGAAAATTCGGCTAACAAATATTCATGTTTTCACCAGGCTAGTCTGTACTTATTTCGACCATTTCATTATTCGTAAATTGAATTGTAGTGGGTTTGTTGAATGTCACTGGAAAACTGGAACCTAAGCTTAATAAATTAATTTAGTGACATTTCAAGTTATTTAGTAATTGCAGTAATGCATCAATATCAGACAATGCCAGTTTTGGTGTGTTTTAGATCTTGTTGATTGCTAAGGCAGTTGCTGTCGCTCTGTCCTCGTCTATATCTATCATATCAAGTCTTGTGGACTCTGCTGTGGATCTGATGTCAGGCGTCATCATATGGTGGACATCACGGGCAATGAAAAACAGGAATATCTACCAGTATCCCGGTGGTAAGCAAAGCTAAAAAGTTTTTTATCTCCCCCCCCCCCCCCCCCCCCCAACACCCCCCACCCCCCACCCCCCACCCCACACACACTTCTGAAAGTTTCAGGGAAACCACTGTAGAAAGTGATAAGACTTTGCATAGATGTTACTTGGAATGCTGTCTGCTTTTTAAACTTTCCTCATAATGGGTAAACCTCTAGCAGACCCATCACTTCCTGGCACTCTGCACCTGGGCAAATAGATAAGCGTTGCTGTTGCGTACATTCAATTTTCATTTTAACCCTTTAAACGTGTTTTCATGCAAACAAGAGTAGACCCAGATCAGAATCTGTTCTGTTTGCTAATGGAATTTGAAAGATCAGTTTCTTTACTTTCTAAAATGGCTTCAGAGTTCCACCTAACTTATTTCATTATAACTATTTTGTCCATGAATATTCAGTAGGAATTGAAATTTTGAATAAACATAGAACAGGGAAAGGGCTAAATAGCAGCACTCTTTTTTATGCCCCATGGGGGCATATTGTTTTTGCTCGGTCTGTTGGTTGGTTGGTTTGTCCCCAACTTTAACATCGGTGATAATTTTGTAGTCATTTCACATTACATACCTCAAACTTGGCATGCATGTGCAGCTTATGGAGGTGAACATTTTTAGGGGTGACTCATTAACGTCAAGGTCATACATCAAGGTCAAATTATGGGTCATATTTAGATTGGCAATAATTTTCTTGTCATTTAGCCTACATCCGTTATGGAGGTGATTATTTTTAGGGATGACTTATTAAAGTCAAGGTCATACATCAAAGTCAAAGGTCATATCAGGGGGCATAGTGTTTCACAAACACATCTTGTTCATATTTTATATGGGTACATTTTAAAAAATTTGCTTATTCACAGGTAGGACGAGACTGGAACCCACGGCTATTGTGATTTTGTCTGTCATTATGTCGATAGCGTCATTCCAGCTGATCGTGGAGTCTATACAGTTGACAGTGTCATACTCGTCTGACAAAGGAACTCCTCCGACAGTCAATTTTGCTGTTATTGGAATAGCTGCTGGTACTATAGGTATGGGTGATTGTAGGGGGCGCTTTAACAGTTGTTAGGTGTCACTCAGGCGAAAAGTGTATCCTCTGTGCTATAACCCTAGCGAGATTCGGGGTTATTACGATCTATGTTAACCCTTCGCTTGCTGAATTTTAAAATACATTTCTCCTTCTTTACCAATGTCCTGTTGTATAATTACATATATCTTCACTGTGTACAAGTATTTCGCTGTGAAATCACTGCTGTGGAGTGCACTGGTTGTACAATCAACTTGTTAATAGTGCAGACCCTCCTGCAGGAGCTGTCTCATCTGGGTCTTCACTATTTACAGGTAGGTATATTGACGTGAATAGCAAGCAAAGGGTTAAATTGCAGTAAATTTATGTTATGATGTAAGGGAAGCAACTCATCCTTTACATTTTCAGTGACAGTCATTTTGAATGGTTTCCCTTATCTGTAATTTGTGTAGTGGGTAGAAAATAGATAGATAGATTTATTTCAGTATTGTGCAAGTAACATGGTTACAATAGCAATACACTGAAAAAAAGCAATGCATATATAAACATCATGAAATAATTAATGAACCATTTCAGTCACATCAATATCAAGGATGACACAAAAAAGAGAATATGATCTCTTATTTCCTTTGCGGTCCTTGATAGTTGTGGTCTGACATAGAGAGGCATGAAAATGATATAAAATGAAAAGAATTGAAATGCTTTGGTTAAGAAGTCTATAGTCAGTACAAATTTTATCATGTTTACTGCATGTGTGACGTAGCAACTGAAAGTCGCCATGTCATCATTCTTGTTTAGAGCGTCATAACTAAACAAAAATGATGACGTAGCGTCATGATGTCAATACTAAAGAGATTACATAGATTTAACACAGATTCCTATTAAATTCCTATTAAATCTAATGATTAGCCATCGTGGAATGTCTATACTGTGGTTTTGCATAGAAGAAGTTATAATATATCAATGAAACTTTCAGGAAGTATTGAAATAAGTGTTTTAAAGCAGCATGCTAAAAATTGGTGCAGATTGCGTGATCATTAGTGAAGTACTGATAAATTTTATGTGGCCTAGTAGAATGCACTGAAGTAGTTCCCGGCACATAGGGTGTACAGGTACACGGCACTGAAGGGTTTAATGACAACCCTGCCATTGTGTACATATGCCATTATAAAAATTTAGCTAATAAATATTGTATTTTGCTGAATTAATTGAGGTTAACATCTACACTGCTAAAATTATCATTTAGCCTTTTTGCCGTATTCAAAGGCTTAATTACAAATTACTTTTTTTCAGAAATAATGACATCATGAATATTAATTAGATAATATGAGTACAGGCAATTTTGGCTTTGGAAGAAACTAGAATCAAATAAACAATCAAAACAGACTGATCAGGTGATGCCTACAGAAGCTATCTGATATAGGTCTACTCTGATCAGGTGATGCCCTCAGAAGCTATCTGATATAGGTCTACTCTCATTGCAAAGGCATCCTGTAGGAGCCGTCTTATCAGGGTCTGCTTTGTTTGCTTTTGGCATGACATATATCTGATTCTACAGTTTTTATCCAAGCAAGTATTTCCTTGAAAAGTTTACATTATAAAACTTTAGCTAATAAATATTCATGAAGTCATAATTTTTTACATAAATGCTGAACAGGGAAAGGGTGAATAGAGACATAGGCAACAATGTAGACCCAGGTCAGTTTGCTCTTTCAAGAGCTCTCTGGTCTAGTTGTACACTGTTTGCTTCACAAATTATTTTCTGAAGGTGACATCGATAAAAGAAATCTTGCCGAAACATCCCTTCAAATGAAATTAAGATTAGTCCATAATGCACATTTGGGGCAAGTGCACTTTGAGGCTTAGCCCTTTCCCTTATATAACTCTTTCCCAATTCTATGTTTATTTCAAATTTCAATACCTACTGAATATTCATGGACAAAATAGTTATAATGGAATATGGAAGGTGTGATATTGTAGTCATTTAGAAAATAAAGAACTAGATCTATCAAAATCTATTATCAAACAGAGCAGACCCTCATCAGACGGCTCCTCTAGGAGCCATCTGATCTGGGTTTACCCTCTTTGCAAATGTGTGAAAACGCATTCATATGAAGGAAAGGGATAAACGCTTTTTTGCACCTTTACACCAAACAGAGTAGACCCACATTAGATGGCTCCTTAGGAGCCATCTGATTAGGATCTGCTCTGTTTGCTTATGAAATCACAACAGATCAGACTCTATACAGTAAAACCTCTCTATAACAGCCACTAAATAACATCAAGTAGTTTGTGTTAAATGCAGGTGACTGCTTAAAGCAAGGTGAAATTAAAAAAGAACGCTCCTATAGGAGCGTTCTGTTCTACTTTCACCTTGCTCTAAGCAGCCACCTGCCTTAATATACCAACTAATTAACACAATTTAGTGGCTGTTATAGAGAGGTTTTACTGTAGTTTTTTCCAGTAATAAAACATTCAGAGTACTTATGCCATTGTAAACATCCATTATAATGAATACCCATGATGCCATTATTTCTTACCTGAATATTCAACAAGAAAAAGGTTAAAGGAGTTTAAAAGAATAAATAAAAAAAAGCAGTAAAGAGCCTTTATCAGGATTTAATTTTTTTGTGAAAATAGTTTTGAATTTTCTTCCAGTATCAAAACTCGTACTGTTTCTGCTGTGTTATTTCTGTGGGAGAGGAAGCAGTTCTGTGATGGTTCTGGCACAAGACCATAGAAATGATGTCCTGTCCAATATTGTAGCCATTATTTGCGGGTATTTAGGTAAGTCTAATGTATATTTTGCTTGGTACTGTTGTCCAATTGCTATCTAAATGATATTAAAGAGAGGACATGGAGTACAAACTCTTCTTTAACCCTTTCCTTCCTACAAATGCCTTTCCACACATTTGCAAACAGAGTTGACCTAGATCAGATGGCTCCTATAGGAGTTGTCTAATTAGGGTCGGTTCTGTTTGCTTATCACATGATATAGATTAGGGCTGCAACGATATGCCCATGTAGCGAATACGAATACGTATCATGATACAGTATAACGAATACAAATAAATATTTGCGAATACGAATACAGTTACATAAACATGCTATAGCATAAGCTAATAAGAGTTACTTAAGCCAAAGCATGTCCAGACTGAGTCCATATTTAGGATTAGGAATCTGGGACTTTAAGCTTTAATATATTGAAAATGCTACCGGACATGTGTTGATAAGCAAGGGAAAAGTAGTTTAAATATTTAATTGACAAAGTCACATAAACTAGAAATACTGACTAGAAACTTGTTCAAAAGTAAAATGGTCCAGTCCTACTGTAGTCTTTAGGCAATATGCATAAAAATAATACTAATTCAAATTCAAGCACCATCAAAATACAGTGCATTACACTGTATCTAATTGAGTATAGCCTGCTGGTTTCGTCAATTCTGGTGAATCGTGAACGAACTCAAATAAATTTGGTCAATAAATTTTGAGTACGTTCAGACACTGGAGCGCTCCGATAATTAACCGCTAGAGCCAACAACTGACATTATTACTTCATTTCGAGGTGGCACACTTTACAAACAGTGATTTCATTGTTGGTTTTTCCTTCTGATCCCGTCAGAAACCCGAAATGATTCCAGACAGCGCTTTTATATTTGGTTGGAATCTGAAAATCTCTTTCGGCTCCGGCATTGTTATGAAACAAGAGTTTGCAGTTGTCGTAAAAACTAAGAATTATTCTTATCAAAACAAACTTGTTTTCGGTAATTGTTTCGTGTATTTGAATCATTTGACTATATTTCTGCAAAAAGTGAATACAAAAGTACAATTATTAAGCCTGTTGAATCCAACAGGACCAACACCCAGTGTCGTGATTCGTAAACATAAGAAGACATCAAGAGTCGTATCCCTTGGTGTCACGTTTCGCAGCTGGAATGTTTGGCTCAGGTTTAATTTATTTCTGGCGAAAATATGTTGTTTTTCCTTCAATTTTGTTAATTTCCTACATGTTTGCAATTGTATTCACCAATATTTGGTTCATTGAGTAGGGATTATGATACACTCACCGCCAGAAATGATATTCGAATACGTTAGTGTATCATGACAGCCCTAATATAGATCTGATTCAACAGTTTTTAGCAATGCAAATATTTCTGTTTGAAATTTTATACTTTGAAAAACCCTCATAAGGGTTTAGAGAGGTTTTACTGTATCACACACATTGACAGTGAAACACCAGCATTATGGCCCTTTGTTGCCAAAAACTTACAGGGGATATAAATTCAGCAAATTTGCCCTTTTTATTGTGTATTTTTTCTCAACATTTTTGACAATTCAATATTTCGTTTGCCTAGCAAAATCTCATCATCAGAAATTAGTGTGGTTGGCATTAAGATTGACCCATGTTGTACAAAAACTCCAAAAGTATTTGGCCTAGAGGGACCGTAAATCATTATGTTAATTAGTACACTAGTGATATGGTTTTGATTGTTCTTTGTACATGTATAAAGTGGAAAATGGACTAAGCGTACCATTGCCGAAGCGTACCAGGACTATACGTACCATTTCCTGGACGAAGCGTACCAATATTAAAAGATATAAAATATATTTGAATATAACACTAAAGGTTTTTATTTTGAAAGAAACTTTGGACACCGTATTTAAGATCTTTCTCTTGTCTAGGAAAGTCGGTGTATGAGTCATAAGTTGGATAAGGGTAACTGTATGTCATGACAATACTATGCTCAATTAAAACACATTACGATAAATAATATATTAAAATTAAATTTTTAGCTCACCTGAGCCAAAGGCTCAGGATGAGCTATTGTGACTGCAATTTGTCCGTCGTCCGTCGTCCGGTGTCCGGCGTCCGGCATCCGGCCACATTTTCAAACGACATCTCCTCTGAAACTGCTGACCCGATTTTAACAAAATTTTGTCAAAAGCATCAGTGGCTAGGGGGAACGAAACATTGTTCACATTATGACCCCCGGGCCAAAAATGGCCCCGCCCAAGGGCTTGTCAGTTTTTCATAGGAAAGTCTTTAAAAATCTTCTTCTCTGAAACTGTAAGGCCTAGACCTTTGATATTTGGCATGTAGCATGATCTAATGGTCCTCTACAAAGATTGTTCAAATTATGACCCCCGGGCCAAAAATGGCCCCGCCCAAGGGCTTATCAGTTTTTCATAGGAAAGTCTTTAAAAATCTTCTTCTCTGAAACTGTAAGGCTTAGACCTTTGATATTAGGCATGTAGCATGATCTAATTGTCCTCTACAAAGATTGTTCAAATTATGACCTCCGGGCCAAAAATGGCCCCGCCCAAGGTAAGGGTGAAACGGTATCTTACGGTACACATGTACCGCGTTTTTTTCACTTACGGTTCGGTTTTCGGTATTTATTTCCACTTTACGGTACGTACCGAACATTTTGTAATGTCTAGGGACGAATCTGCCGTAATATTATAAAAACCGTTCTCTGATTGGTTCATTCTATAAATAATATCCAATTAGATTACGCGTTAAGTACATTACTCATAGTTTACATACATGGCTTCTTCGGAGCGAAACGAAAGTTTGAAACCGTTCCCAATTGAAAGATGCACCAACAAGCTACTGGTCGAAAGTTTGGAAGTCTTTCGGGAAGGCCAGTCTGAGAGCAGTATGGCAACATGTCATGTAAGCGTTGTTTCGCGGACGCGCCATATAAAGCACGTTGATCGCAAATTGACTGTTGTAGAAATTACTGATGATAGACAAGTGAGGTTTTGTTATCCTTACTGTGCTGGGTAGTATTATATAATAGACTTAAACTCTGCTCTGAGGTTTTCAACCATAGTCCATTGAATACTGTGTGGACCAAGATAAGCTGTCTTGTTAAAATGTGACATTTGAATGTGACAGCTGCTCAGGGTTTACACTGTTTGCAATGCACTTTGGTTGGAAATCTTATAGTGAGGCTCAGTTTCAATTATCATCCTACATGTCACACTGTTTAAACTTGTATAATATTTACAGACAAACAGTGCAGTCCAGGATTAGAAAACTTCTAATCATATCTACACTGTTTGCAATGCTTTGTTTACTTGTTTTCAGCATACTGTTAGTTATTCAAAAGTTCTGGTTGAAGAGATTATTAGATAGTGATATTTTCCATAGAAGGAGATTTGTAATTTAAGAACTATAAATCAATAGTCTATGACATGGTGTTCAGTATTACATTATTTTAAGTGTTTTCCCTTAAATACTTGACTGTTTATAATTTTAAGAGATTAATCATCATCACTGCTAGCTGTGACAGTTACTGATTCTAGTCAAAACAAATTAATTCAAAAGGTTTTTTTATAGATTAGCTTCAATATTATGTTAACAAGATAAAAATTTGTGTATCGAAAATGTACCGAACCATGGCTCATGTACCGTGTACCGAACCGATCCGTGGGGGTAGTGTACCGTTTCACCCCTAGCCCAAGGGCTTATCAGTTTTTCATAGGAAAATCTTTAAAAATCTTCTTCTCTGAAACTGTAAGGCCTAGACCTTTGATATTTGGCATGTAGCTTTGGCTTGTGGTCCTCTGCCAAGATTGTTCAACTTACGACCATGACCTCTGGGCAAAACTTGGCCCTTGCTTATCAGTTTTTCGCCTTGTGGTTCTCTGCCAAGGTTGTACAAATGATGGCCCCGCCCCTGGGGTATCTCAGATGAGCGCTTCAGGGCCTCATGGCCCTCTTGTTTATGTTTTCATATACCAATTATAAAAATATTTATACCAGTTTCATATATTTGGTAAATGGTACGCTTCGACCGAAAATGGTACACTTTGGTAATGGTACTCTACGGTAATGATATGCTATTCATACAATTGATATTCATACATTAATTATTTCTTTAATAGATGATTATTTATGATGGAAACTCACTTATATATTAAGATATTATTATAGAGAGGTTTAATTGTAAGTTGCAGTTGATCCAGAATTTTATATCCCCATGGACGATAGTCAGAGGGCATTATGTTTTGCACCTGTCCGTCTGTCTGGCTGACTGTCCATCCGTTCGTCTGTCTGTGTGTGTCACACTTTTACGTGCAGTTGGTTGTCAGTTTTTTCATTGTCTTATATCTCACTAACCACTATGGCTATTGACATGGAAATGCATATACACATTAAACACCATCCATACTTTTATTGCGCACCCAGCCCATGCTGCCTGCAAGCCCAAGGTCAAGGTCAAATGACTTATTTTACATGCAGCTAGGCAAGCACCGAAACGGGGGCATCGCTGTGTCTTACAGACACAATTTTCTAGTTTACTTTTTGCAATGTTTAGATGTATGTTTTCACATGACAGGGTTAATGTTATTGTTTTACAGGTTCTCAAGAGTTTATAGAGAAGACACAGTATGAGGTGGTGTATATTGATCCTCTGGGTGCTCTTATAATCAGTATATACATTCTAGTCAACTGGTGGAGAACAGGTTATGGTAGGTGTCTCATTGTGTACAGTAGAACATGTCTTAAACCTTTCCCTGTTGAATATTCATGTAAGAAATAATGACATCATGAATGTATATTTGCTGAATTTTTATACTAGCATTATACACATGCATGGGTGGTATTGATAGAAACGGTAGAGTCAGATCTACTTTAATTTCATTAGCGAACAGAGCAGACCCTTATCAGATGACTTTATAGGACCCGTCTGATCTGGGTCTGCTTTTTTTGCAATGCACGAAAAGGCGTTTATATGAAGGCAAAGGCTAAGTGACTATAGAAAATAGGTATAAATCTGGGTCTTTAAGATAGGTGGTGACTTCAAGTTGAAGAGCTTTCTTCATTATTATACCCCCACAAACAGAGTTTGAGGGGGGTATACTGGAATCAGCCTGTCGGTCGGTCCGTCGGTCCGTCGGTCGGTCGGTCGGTCTGTCTGCAAAATCTTGTACGGCGAACTCCTCCTTCACTTTCAACCCGATTCACTTGATACTTGGCATAAATGTTACTCAGGAGTAGTAGATGTGCAAGACACAAAATTCAGGTCTCTGTGACCTTGACCTTGACCTTTGGCCTTGAAATTGGTCTTGAAATTGGCAGGCAAAATCTTGTACTTTGAACTCCTCCTTCACTTTCAACCTGATTCACTTGATACTTGGCATAAATGTTACTCAGGAGTAGTAGATGTGCAAGACACAAAATTCAGGTCTCTGTGACCTTGACCTTGACCTTTGGCCTTGAAATTGGTCTTGAAATTGGCAGGCAAATTCTTGTACTTTGAACTCCTCCTTCACTTTCAACCCGATTCACTTGATACTTGGCATAAATGTTACCCAGGAGTAGTAGATGTGCAAGACACAAAATTCAGGTCTCTGTGACCTTGACCTTGACCTTTGGCCTTGAAATTGGTCTTGAAATTGGCAGGCAAAATCTTGTACTTTGAACTCCTCCTTCACTTTCAACCCGATTCACTTGATACTTGGCATAAATGTTACCCAGGAGTAGTAGATGTGCAAGACACAAAATTCAGGTCTCTGTGACCTTGACCTTGACCTTTGGCCTTGAAATTGGTCTTGAAATTGGCAGGCAAAATCTTGTACTTTGATCTCCTCCTTCACTTTCAACCTGATTCACTTGATACTTGGCATAAATGTTACTCAGGAGTAGTAGATGTGCAAGACACAAAATTCAGGTCTCCTTGACCTTGACCTTTGGCCTTGAAATTGGTCTTGAAATTGGCAGGCAAAATCTTGTACTTTGAACTCCTCCTTCACTTTCAACCTGATTCACTTGATACTTGGCATAAATGTTACTCAGGAGTAGTAGATGTGCAAGACACAAATTTCAGGTCTCTGTGACCTTGACCTTGACCTTTGGCCTTGAAATTGGCCTTGAAATTGGCAGACAAAATCTTGTACTTTGAACTCCTCCTTCACTTTCAACCTGATTCACTTGATACTTGGCATAAATGCTACTCAGGAGTAGTAGATGTGCAAGACACAAATTTCAGGTCTCTGTGACCTTGACCTTGACCGTTGGTCTTGAAATTTGTCTTGAAATTGGCAGGCAATATCTTGTACTTTGAACTCGTCCTTCACTTTCAACCTGATTCACTTGATACTTGGCATAAATGTTACTCAGGAGTAGTAGATGTGCAAGACACAAATTTAATATCTCTGTGATCTTGACCTTTGGCCTTGAAATTGGTCTTAAAATTGGCAGGCAAAATCTTGTACGGCGAACTCCTCCTTCACTTTCAACTTGATTTACTTGATACTTGGCATAAATGTTACTCAGAAGTAGTAGATGTGCAAGACACAAATTTCAGGTCTCTGTGACCTTGACCTTGACCTTTGGCCTTGAAATTGGCAGGCAAAATCTTGTACTTTGAACTCCTCCTTCAATTTCAACCTGATTCACTTGATACTTGGCATAAATTACAGAATTTTCTCTATTTGAACTTTGGGTATTTTTGTTATTTGGTCCTGTTACATGTTCAAAACTTGAATTTGCAATCAAGGCTGCCGTGTGGGGGTATTCATCACCTTTAGTGATAGTTCTAGTTTTTGTCCTGCATTAAGCAACTCCCTGCTTTTTATCCCTTTCCCTCATATAAGCACGTTTTCACACATTTGCAAACAGGGTAGACCCAGATCAGATAGCCCCAATAGGAGCCATCTGATCAGTGTGTGCTCTGTTTGCTAAATGGAATTTGATCGATCTATTTCTTTACTTTCTAAAACTGCTACAATAATATTCCACCTGCCGTATTTCATTATACCCTCACAAACGAAGTTTTTTGTGTGTGTGTGTTGGGGGGGGGGGGGGGGGGGGGGGTATACTGGAGTCACCATGTCCGTCCGGTTGTCCGTCCGGATTGCCCGGATCATAACTTCTAAAGTATAAAAGCTATTGATTTCAAACTTCATATATAGAAATAGATCACATTGAACGCAAGTGCAGTGCACAAGGTTTGTAACTCTGTCTTCAGTATTTTTGGAGTTGCTGTCCTTTGTTATTTTTCAGTTTTCCAGAGTTTTTTTTCTAAATCTTTACAGATATCGAAGTGGTATGTGGTATGTGGCTTTATTATAATGAGTTACAGATCAAGTTTGAATTTGTTGCGCTTCATTGATTTTTAACGGAAATACAGTGATTTTACTTAGAAATTTTCCAGAAATTCAGGTTTTCCGGAGTTTTTTTCTAAACCTTTACAGATATTGAAGTGATATTTGGTATGTGGCTTTATTATAATGAGTTACAGATCAAGTTTGAATTTCGTTATGCTTCATTGATTTTCCACGGAAATACAGTGATTTTACTTAGAAATTTTCCGGAAATTCAGGTTTTCCAAAGTTTTTTTTTAAACCATTGCAGATATTGATGTGATATTTGGTATGTAGCTTTATAATAATGAGTTACAGATCAAGTTTGAATTTTGTTACACTACATTGATTTTTAACGGAATTACAGCATTTTGACTTTGAAATTTCAGGTTTTCCAGAGTTTTTTTCTAAACTGTAGCAGATATTGTAGTGATTTATTTCGATAACCCCCATCTCTGTGTCAAATGTCCTAGTGGGGGTATTCATCACCTTTAGTGGTAGTTCTAGTTATAACTATTTTGTCCATGAATATTCTGACAGTAGGTAGGATTCTGCCATGGCTAAATATTCCTGTGTCCATGTGCTATTGTAACTATTACATGTAATTAGTAATGGGTTTACCCTTTCCATGTTCTATATTTATTCCAAATATTTCAATACCTACTGAATATTCATGGACAAAATAGATATAATGAAATATAGAAGGTGGAACATTGCTTAGTTTGCAAAGGGTTAACCCTTTACTCCATGAATATCCATGTAAGAAATAATGACATCATGAATATTAATTATATTAACCCTTTCCTCCATAAATACACCTTTCTACCTCTCTGTAATAGTCACTATTTGAAACCATTGTGATAAATAGAGCCTTTGCTCCATAGGAGCAAATGCTCTATTTATGACAATGGTTTAAAAACTAAACAATTCTAACATTTTCCTTTTCCCTTTGCTCCTTTTCGGTGAATTTATTCAAAGAGGTTGGGTCTGAAAATAGTCTATGAAGGAATGGGTTAATTGTTACAATAGCACATGGACACTGGAATTTTTGGCCATGACAGATTGTAGAATTATATCTATATTATATCATAAGTAAACAGAACAGACCTGGATCAGATGGCGCCTGTAAGAGCCGTCTGATCTGGATCTACTCTTGTTTGCAAAGTCGTAGAAAGGCGTATTTATGGAGTAAATGGTAAAAACAAAGGTTTTGCTTTCATTTCAGAACAAATCAAATTGTTAACTGGTCATACAGCTGATCCAGAGTTCCTCAGTAAACTCACATGGATCTGCCTGAATCATCACCAGGAAATTATCTACATAGACACTGTGCGTGCTTTTCACTTTGGAAACAACTATCTTGTGGAAGTGGATATTGTTTTGCCAGAAAATATGTCGCTAATGGATGCACATAATATTGGTGAGACTCTACAACAAAAACTTGAGAAGTTCCCATTAGTTGAACGAGCGTTTGTACATCTGGATTATGAAATAGACCATCATCCATCTGATGAACATAAAGCATTGTAGTGGAAGGATGAACATAAGACATTGTAGTGAGAGGATGGATAAACAAACAGAGCAGGCTCTGATTAGACAGCTCCTACTGGAGCTATCTGATCTGGGTCTACTGTGTTTGCGAAGGAATTAAAAAGGTGTATCTATGAAGTAAATGGTATAGTCTTGCATGCTAGCAACAAATTTGTGATTAGCTATGCAAGCAGTTTAGATCCAGATGAGGTGTAGAGTAACTTGACATCTCATCAGCATCCATAATGTTAGACTCTCTGATTATAAGACTATTAACCCATTCACTATAGGCTATTTTTGTATCCATCCTCTTTGAATAAATCTACCGAAAAAGAGCATTTACTATTGAAAAGGAAAATTCCAGAATTGTGTAGTTTTGAAACCATTGTGATAAATAGAGCAAATGCTCTATTTATCACAATGGTTTCAAAAAACATTTTTTACAAAGGTGTCAATATGAGAGAATGGGTTGACACTAAGAATTTTTGCTGATGGCAATGTTTGCAGACAAGCATTTCTGTGTGCAAAGAGTTATTTGGAAATATGCAAATTACTGTGAAATACTACAGATAATTTTTAGCTGAAACAAAAAAGAAGCACAAAATCAAAGTGACTTATAATTGTGGATAAAGTGTTGTTGGGAGGAATTATGTCTGTTTATCATATTTAACTCTTTACCTCATTGATATGCCTTTGCAAACAGAGCAAACCTAGATCAGATGGCTCCTATAGGAACTCTCTGATCAGTGTCTGTATAATATATCCATGCTTATAAAACTTTTTAGTTAAGTCCTAGTTCGTTTTCAAGTTTTTGATTGGTCAGATTTGAGCCAAAGGCTCAAATCTGACCAATCAAAAGCTTGAGAACAAACTACACTTTCTGTCATGGCCAACAAAATCTGAATTCCTATGTTATTATAAAAATTCTGATAAATATTCATGGTGTCATTATTTCAAACATGCATATTCATGAGGTAAAGGGTTAACATAGTATCCTTCTTACAATTATTGTTACACTTGTATGTGTGTTGAACTTGAATATGCCAGACCTGTCTGGCTGTGTGGTTATAGCCAGCCATTAGTCATAATGCCCTTCTGTGTTGAGGTTCAAATCCTAGACAGGCTATTTGCATTTTTTTACTGTTTTGAAGTGTTCTAGCAGGCTTGTGGTAGTTAATCATTCTACCCTGCATGTTTGTCTATGCCCGAAACAATGTGAGTTGTTTTGAAATGGAAAAGACATGTGATGAGTCTTCCTCCATCTGTATTTAAGCTCGACATTGTTACAATAACACTTATTGTGTTTGTTTATTGACTCCGTGCAATTTTTGTGTGCAAAACCTGTCACCTGCATCAATACTCATTGTAGAAATTTGTGTTTTGTCTCAACATTCAAAATCTAAAAGAAAATAGATAATGTCTAGAGAATAAATTGCTTTGTATACCTGGTAACCTGGAACTGTACTGTCTACTGTGGTCATCACAAATCCATAATGAGTTGACAGTCATGATGCTTGTATTTTGTAAACATTCCAGGATGTAGAAGCCTTCTGATGGGAGCTTTCTGCATATAGCAGCCAGCTGGATTTAACTCTTCCCCTCATACAAACCCTTTTCACACCTTTGCAAACAGATTAGACCCACATACATGTGATAACTACCGGATTGTGCGGGAGACTACCGGATTTGAGCCTAACTCCCGCAAGTCCCGGCCGGGAGACGAAATCTCCCGATTTCTGAATAAAAATGATTTTGATTTTTTCCCACCCCATTTTCTATCATTTTTTGACATAAGCGCTTGCCAGACGCCTCAAGGAACCAGTGTTGTTGACTTATTATTTACTGCCCTGTTTATCATGGCAGGCACAGCGCCGTGTCCCTTTAGTACGTCGCCATGTTGCACCTTATCAAAGACCATCGCAGCATTCCCTAAATACCATGCTGAGTAATTGTGAACCCAGTAAAAGGGATTAAATGGTCAGCATGGTGTGTTATTTACCTTGGCATGTGTGTATTCCATAACAGAAACAATCGTGTATGAATATGTCTCTGGTGTATTACACTGTGGTCATTACATGTATGCTTTTTTCTTCACGGTCAGATTCTACTAAATTTCTGTTGAAGAAAATCTTATTTTCTCAAATTCTGAGACTAAACATCTAAATAGTTACTTTATTAAGTTAATTTAGGTAATAAGTTTATTTATAAATGTCCACATAGCATAGATGTAATCAAAATGTGTTTTTATGCCCCCAAAGCTAGGCTTTGGCGGCATATAGTGATCGCACCGTGCGTGTGTGTGTGGGTGGGTGTGTGGGTGGGTGTGTGGGTGGGTGTGGGTGTGTGTACCTTTTGTCCGGAGTATATTTCCTTTGTCACATCAGCTACGGATACCAAATTTGGTGTGTGAGTTCATCTTGGGATGGGGGAGTGTCGCGTACCATTTTCATGTCACTGTGACCTTGACCTTGACCTTTGACCTTGATTTTACAAAAAGCTTGTCCGGAGCATATCTCCTTTACCTTACCAGCTACAGATTCCAAATTTGGTGTGTGAGTTCATCTTGGGATGGCGGAGTGTCGCGTACCATTTCCAGGTCACTGTGACCTTGACCTTGACCTTTGACCTCGATTTTAAAAAAAAGCTTATGCCTTACCAGCTACAAAAACTTTGTCCGGAGTATATCTCCTATACCTTACCAGCTAAGGATTCCAAATTTGGTATGTGAGTTCATCTTGGGATGGAGGAGTGTTGCGTACCATTTTTAGATCACTGTGACCTTGACCATGACCTTTGACCGATTTTACAAAAAGCTTGTCCGGAGCATATCTCCTTTACCTTACCAGCTACAGATTCCAAATTCTGTGTGTGAGTTCATCTTGGGATGGCAGAGTGTCGCGTATCATTTCCAGGTCACTGTGACCTTAACCTTAACCTTGACCTTTGACCTCGATTTTAAAAACAGCTTATACCTTACTAGCTACAAAAAGCTTGTCCGGAGTATATCTCTTTATTCCTTACCAGCTAAGGATTCCAAATTTGGTGTGTGAGTTCATCTTGGGATGGAGGAGTGTCGCGTACCATTTTCAGGTCACTGTGACCTTGACCATGACCTTTGACCGATTTTACAAAAAGCTTGTCCGGAGCATATCTCCTTTACCTTACCAGCTACAGATTCCAAATTTAGTGTGTGAGTTCATCTTGGGAGGGCGGAGTGTCATGTTCCATTTCCAGGTCACTATGACCTTAACCTTGACCTTGACCTTTGACCTCGATTTTAAAAAAAAGCTTATACCTTACCAGCTACAAAAAGCTTGTCCAGAGTATATCAACTATACCTTACCAGCTAAGGATTCCAAATTTGGTGTGTGAGTTCATATTGGAATGGAGGAGTGTCGCGTACCATTTTCAGATCACTTTGACCTTGACCTTTGACCGATTTTACAAAAAGCTTGTCCAGAGCATATCTCCTATACCTTACCAGATACGGATTCCAAATTTGGTGCGTGAGATCACCTTCAGATGGCGGAGTGTCGCGTATCATTTTCAGGTCACTGTGACCTTGACCTTGACCTTTGACCTCGATTTTACAAAAAGCTTGTCCGGAGCATATCTCCTATACCTTACCAGCTATGGATCCAAAATTTGGTATGTGAGTTCATCTTGGGATGATGGAGTGTTGCGTGTCATTTTCAGGTTACTGTGACCTTGACCTTTGACCTCGATTTAACAAAAAGCTTATACCTTTCCAGCGGCAAAAGGCTTGTCCAGAGCATATCTCCTATACCTTACCAGATACGGATTCAAAATTTGGTGTGTGAGATTACCTTCAGATGGCGGAGTGTCGCATACCATTTTAAGGTCACTGTGACCTTGACCTTGACCTTTGACCTCGATTTTACAAAAAGCTTGTCCGGAGCATATCTCCCTATATCTTACCAGCTACGGATTCCAAATTTGGTATGTGAGTTCATCTTGGGATGGAGGAATTTCGCTTAACCATTTTCAGGTCACTGTGACCTTGACCTTCGACCTCGATTTTACAAAAAAGGTTGTCCAGAGAATATCTCCTATACCTTACCAGCTACG
The DNA here is from genome assembly GCA_963576725.1 of Azorinus chamasolen. Lineage (NCBI taxonomy): Eukaryota > Metazoa > Mollusca > Bivalvia > Cardiida > Solecurtidae > Azorinus > Azorinus chamasolen. The sequence goes on from OY755249.1 coordinate 57,127,895, forward strand.
GATTCCAAATTTAATGTGTGAGTTTATCTAGGAATGGCGGTGTGTCGCGTACCATTTTCAGGTCACTGTGACCTTGACCTTTGACCTAGATTTTACACAAAGATTGTCCGGAGCATTTCTCCTATACCTTACCAGCTACGGACTCCAAATTTGGTTTGTGAGTTCATCTTGGGATGGCGGAGAGTCGTGTACCATTTTCAGATCACTGACCTTGACCTTGACCTTTGACCTCAATTTTACAGTCCAGAGCATATCTCCTATATCTTACCAGATACAAAAAAACTTGTCCAGAGCATATCTCCTATACCTTAAACGTTGACAATCAACCCAGGGTCCTTTTTAACATTGAGAATGACTTAAGGTTCTTTTTAACTAAGTTTTGACACTTGGCTCTTTTCTTAGCTATCATAATCGTCAAAGGTTCTGTTTCTAATGTTAAGAACTGACTCCTGTGTCATTTTTAACAGCATCAAAATTTCATGTTACACCTGCACTACATTGTATTGTTTTTCCGCCAAAATGCATTTCGGTGTCAAACACTTTGGGGGCATTTGTCACCCGTGACGACTCTCTTGTTAACTGAAAAAATGGAACCCGAAATTGGTTGCCTCAAACCACGGATTTTTCGAACGGTGAAATGTGTCAACACAAACAGTTGTTTTCCACAGACATTTGGTAATATATTCAAATAAAATTGTGTATGTATTGAGTATAGCATATAAGGATGTCAAATATACAAAAAATGAGAAGATGGGAAGCAGTTTTCAAACAGGAAATGAAACTACAAAATGTAAAGACAGTGTACTAGTGTTTGGATAGTACCATATTTCGGACAGAAAGTGACACATGTATTATGTTTATTTCAGAATATAAATTTCTGGATATATTGCATTACAAAAATAAATGAAAATAATAAAAACAATAATGTCAATAAATTATAATAATATAATATAAGAATGAGAATAATATAAATAATGATAGTAAAAATAATAAACACAAGTCTATCCTTTGGCCAGTAAAAAGAATAATTATTTAATAATAAACACAAGTCTATCCATTGGCCAGAATGGAATGGAATAGAAAGAAATAGTAATTAGAAGAGAGTATATGGTAATATATACTAGCATACAAAAAATAGAAAAGAAAGGAATAGTAATTAGAATAGATTATTAGTTATATGTGCACAGAATAGATAATAGAATGGAATGAAACACAAAGGAACTAGAATAGATAAGAGGATGGAATGGATTAGAAAGGAATGGGAAATATAGTAGATGTGGATGGATGTAGAACAGAGAATAGTACAGACTATAATAAGGAATAGGATATAGATAGAATTAATACAAACTAAATTACACAGTTGTAATGTGCTAGATAAGCAAAAAAGTTCCATTGCCCTAGTAAATAAGATGGTTTGTCGCGCATAAAAGTGCCTTTATCATACCTCCCTTTCAACCAGGGGTAAAGGGGGGAGGGAGTGTTCTTTCCATACTTGCCCATTCGGAGACATATAAATATAGGTATCTGACCTATTATACCAACAAATAACTCGAAAATTTCCATCCGCATAAATCTCCCTCTTTGACACCCAATCTCCCTCATTTGAAAAGCTAATCTCCCTCTTTGCCTCGAAAAAATTATCACATGTATGGACCCAGAACATATATATTTCCTGTAGGTGCCATCTGACCAGGGTCTGCTCTGTTTGCTTAAGAAATAATGATAGTTTCTACCAATACCAACAAAGTCTGTGCCCATATGCCAGTATAAATAAACTATAATAAATATTCATGATGTAATTATTTCTGATATGAATATTCATTAGGGAAAAGGTTAAAAACAGTCATGCTGATTTGTTTAGTGGCGGCTTTATAGAGCAAAAAATTCGATAAATTGTAAAAATAGTATTATTATCTGTGGAAAGAAAGCAAGACTGTCAAAATATGTTTGCTCATACCTTTATGCATTACATGAGCACGCTTTTAGGAAGTGCCTTAGTTTGTATTTTCCACCGAGTTCTTTCAGATCACATGGCTTCCTTAATCCTGTACTCCATTGAAATGCCGTTTTCATGTCTTTACAAACAAAGTAGACCTAGATTAGATAGCTCCTATAGGAGCCATCTGATCAAGGTCTGCTGTGTTTGCTTATGGAATTACATAGAGTTCTACAGTTTCTTGTTTATATGCCATAATAAATATTAAGGTAATTTATATTAATACATACATAATTTCTTACTCCGATATTCATGAAGTGAAGGAACAAAAGCATTACTTATTGGATGAGACAGACTTCCATTATACATGTACGGTTATAGTGTTATGTTTTGTAGAAAAGTATCTATTAACCCATTCCCTCATATTGACGACTTTTGACGACTCTGTAAAAGTCACTTTGTGAAACCATTGTGATAAATAGAGCATTTGCTCCTATAGGAGCAAATGCTCTATTTATCACAATGGTTTCAAACTAAAAAATTCGAAAAATTTCCTTTTCCCTAGTTAATGCTCCTTTTTAGTAGAATTATTCAATGAGGTTGTATCTAAAAAATAGCCTATGAGGGAATGGGTTAAGTGATGCTTGACCATCATGTGAACTTGCACTCTAGCGGTATGGTTATGATATTCCCTCTGTAACACTAGATGAAGGGCCCTTGTTTTAGGCCATACCATAACTATACAGTCACATATGTACAGTCGCCCGTATTTCAGACTACCATACCTACACACAGAGCAACTGTGTTCTAGGGATGCATTTGTAGTTACTCAAGAAAAGGTTTTAACCCTTTCCTTCATATAAATGCCTTTTCACGCATCTGCAAACAGAGTAGGCCCAGATCAGACGGCCCCTACAGAGTCTGCTCTGTTTGCAAATGGAATGTGGTAGATCTGCTTCTTTAAAGGCTACAATGTTCAGTTATTTCAGTTATAACTATTATATTAATAAATATTTAGTAGTTATTGAATTTTTGAATAAATATAGAACAGGGAAAGGGTTAAGTCCAGCCATAGCTTCATCATATTTTAGCTTCAACATATTTTTATGTTGACTTTAGTAAAGTTCATACTACATGTATTTACCATCATATGGGCTAAATGGAAAGGCTATAACTCTATCACAGATGTTTACTGAATATTCATATTTTAAAAAACTAGTTGAAGCTAGTCTGCAATATATGTGTTAAAGGCTATGCATATGTTTATTTTAATGATGTCAATTCATCCTCATTTTTTACATGAAGCAATATTTTGTAAAAGAATACTAAGAAGTAGCCAATAGATTAAGTCTGTTTAATGTGTTTATACATCAATCAGTGTAGAAATATTTCACATTTTTTATACAGTAATTATTATTTTATTATCTGTGAAAGGCTAGGTGATTTTGTTGCAAGTCTGGAAAGTACTGGTACATGAAGGTACAGGATTTCATCAATTTTAAAATGGCAGCCACATCGGCCTGCCTTGCGGCTGCCACATTTTCACTACCCTGAGGTAGGAAACATTTGGCCACTTCCCAAGGAAGTGTTGGCCAAAGTTGCGGTTCCAAGTTGGTGCATGCCATGTCTCTCATCTCATCTTTGTCTCTCTGTCTCTGTCTCTGTCTCTCTGTCACTCTCACTTGCTCTCCCCTCTCCTTCCTTCCATCTCTCTTTCCCTCATCCTCCTTCCCTTTCTCCATTTCAATTTTCTCTCCCCTCTGTCTGTGTTTCTGTCTCTCTTTTTTCTCCCCTCTGTCTATGGTACTGTCTGTTTCTTTCTGTCCCCTCTTTCTATGTCTTTTTTCACCCTTCAGCTTGTGTTACTGTCTCTCTTTTTCTGTCCCCTCTTTCTTTGTCTCTTTCTCTCTCCTGTCTATCTGTGTTTGCAGTCTCTCTCTTTTTCTGTCTCCTCCTCTGTGTCTCTTTCTCCCCTATGTCTTTTTTTCTGCCCCCCCCCCTTCCACTGTTACTGTGTATCTTCTTTCTCTCTTTCTCTAATTGTCTCTCCTTTCTGTAACTGTTCTCTCTCTCCAATGTCCACATGTCTTTCACTGCCCTCTTTCTGTTTCCTTTTCTGTTTCTTCTCTCTCTATTTCTCTCATTCTCTCCCATTTCTGTCTGTAACTGTTCTCTCTCTCTCTCCACTGTTCAAATGTCTTTCACTCCCTTTTCATTCTTTGTATGCTATGCCATTCATCTCAGAATGTCTTTCTTGTCTTTCTGTTGTACACTTTCACTGTGTCTCTCTAATTGTCTTTTAAAGTGTTGTTTTTGTCAATCAATTGGGTAAATTTAATTAGGTATTTAGTTACATTTTCTTGTTTCAGATATGTACCTGATATACTCTTTGCTGTGCAATGCTTTGAGAAAATATTCTCTCGTTTTTTAGTTTTGTGTGCTAGTTTTGCATTGTGTAAAATCATCATAAAATTACTATAGATAATCAAATCCAGAAAGTATTCCGTAATGACAGACAATTTCGTTTTACCTTTTATCTAGTACATCTGCTGATATTTTTCATATTTGATTACCGGGTACATGTGGTAATCTGTTAAACATTACTGTGTTTATCCTGACTTAACCCTTTACCTCATGAATATTCATGTAAGAAATAATGAGCAGATTATAACAGCATTATTAAAAAGGGAATTTTTGACTGTGATTTTAAATTTAGAATCGGATCTATTATTACATAAACAAACAGAGGTGACCCAGATCTTGGTTTACTCTGTTTGCAAAGGCATGAAAAGGTGTCTTTATCAGGGAAAGGGTTACGTGTCATTTGCAATCAGTTTGGATCTAAATCATATGTTGAGGTACTACAGTAAAACATCTCTATAACGGCCACTAAATTACATCAAGTGTTTTGTGTTAAAGGCAGGTGGCTGCTTAAAGCAAGGTGAAAGTAAAACAGAACGCTCCTATAGGAGCGTTCTGTTTTACTTTCACCTTGCTTTAAGCAGCCACCTGCCCTAAATACCAATAATTTACACAATTTAGTGGCCGTAATAGAGAGCTTTTACTGTATTTTTTTTATGCCCCCAAAGGCGGGCATATAGTGATCGCATTGTCCGTCCTTCCGTCTGTCCGTCTGTCTGTCCGTCCGTCCGTCTGTCCGTCTGTCCGTCTGTCCTTCCGTCCGGAATTCGTGTCCGGTCTGTAACTTCTTCATCTATCAATGGATTTAAATATAACTTGCCACAAATGTTCACCAGACAGAGACGATGTGTCGCGTTCAACTCCCAGGTCCATGGGTCAAAGGTCAAGGTCACAGGGTACAATTACTTTGTCACAAATTTCGTGTCCGGTCTAACTTCTTCATCTATCAATGGATTTCAATATAACTTGCCACAAATGTTCACCACACAGAGACGATGTGTCGCGTTCAACTCCCAGGTCCATGGGTCAAAGGTCAAGGTCACAGGGTACAATTACTTTGTCACAAATTTCGTGTCCGGTCTGTAACTTCTTCATCTATCAATGGATTTCAATATAACTTGCCACAAATGTTCACCACACAAAGACGATGTGTCGCGTTCAACTCCCAGGTCCATGGGTCAAAGGTCAAGGTCACAGGGTACAATTACTTTGTCACAAATTTTGTGTCCGGTCTGTAACTTCTTCATCTATCAATGGATTTAAATATAACTTGCCACAAATGTTCACCACACAAAGACGTTGTGTCACGTTCAACTCCCAGGTCCATGGGTCAAAGGTCAAGGTCACGGGGTACAATTACTTTGTCACAAATTTGTGTCCGGTCTGTAACTTCTTCATCTATCAATGGATTGCAATATAACTTGCCACAAATGTTCACCAGACAGAAACGATGTGTCACGTTCAACTCCCTGGTCCATGGGTCAAAGGTCAAGGTCACAGGGTACAATTACTTTGTCACAAATTTCGTTTCCGGTCTGTAACTTCTTCATCTATCACTGGATTTCAATATAACTTGCCACAAATGTTCACCACACAAAGACGATGTGTCACGTTCAACTCCCAGGTCCATGGGTCAAAGGTCAAGGTCACAGGGTACAATTACTTTGTCACAAATTTTGTGTCCGGTCTGTAACTTCTTTATGTATCAATGAATTTCAATATGATTTGGCACAAATGTTCACCACACAAAGATGATGTGTCGCTTTCAACTCCCTGGTCCATATGTCAAAGGTCAAGGTCACGGGGTACAATTACTTTGTCACAAATTTCGTGTCCGGTGTGTAACATCTTTATCTGTCAATGGATTTCAATATAACTTGGCACAGATGTTCACCAGACAAAGACGATGTGTCGCGTTCAGCTCCCTGGTCCATATGTCAAAGATCAAGGTCACAGGGTACAATTACTTGTTTATCTGTGAATGGATTTCAAAGGAACCTGGCACAAATTTTAACCACACAAAAACGATGTGTCAACTCCCTGGTCTATGGGTCAAAGGTCAAGGTCACAGGGTATAATTTTTGGGGGCATTTGTCACGTGACTGTGACATCTCTTGTTTTTTATCAGAATACAAATAGACTGCCACTCCTAAATAAAAAAATTAAAAATGCATATACTTTTCAGCATTACATGTATGATCCATATCATTAGAATGTATGTGTGATTTAGATATTTAAACAGTTGGTTCTCTATCCCCTGCTAAATCAAGAAACAGATGATTACTTAATGCGGTACAAAACTAATGTAGATAGCTCCTTTGGGAACGTTTTTCATTAGATTGTGTCCTTCTATCACCTGTCTTATTGATGAACAATTAAGACTTCTTTGAGTGGTTGTTTAGCCCTTTCCCTGTTCTATATTTCATCCCATTGCCAGTACCTACTGAATATTCATAGGCAAACTAGTTATGAAATTTCAAAGGTGAAACATTGTAACTATTTTAGAAACTAAAGAAACAGATCTATCATATTCTAATAGCAAACAGAGCAGACCCTGATCAGACGGCTCCTGTAGGAGCCGTCTGATCTGGGTCTACTCTGTTTGCAAATGTGTGAAAAAGTGTAAGGGACAGGGTTAAAGTTTTAATGCAGGATGAAAATAATGCAGAGCAATGTAAAAGAGGAGCTTTCTGTATTATTTTTTGTTCTACAGTAAACTACCGCATGCTTTCAAAGACGTTCATGTATACCCAAGAAGTGAATGTACTTCATAAGCCTTTTCATGCCTTTGCAAACAAAGTAGACCCAGATCAGACAGCTCCAATAGGAGCTGTTTAATCAGGGACTGTTTTGTTTTCATTTATGTACAAATATGATTATTTACTGTTTGCCATCCCGCGATAAATGCCCTTATTTTCTATTTTCAATTTCAGAGTTTAATTTATGAATATTAATAATGAGTTGAGGCATGTATGAATATTCATCAGATAATGGATTAAAGTGGTCAACTGTAGTATTACTATTCATCCTTAACTCCATGAATATTCATGTAAGAAATGACTCTATGAATATTAATTAGCTGATTTTTTATAATGGCATCATGGACAATGGAATTTCTACAATGGCATAAACTTTACAAAATATATTTATGTACAGTAAAACCCCTCTAATGCGACCAGCAAAAAGGGGCATATTTCACAGTGGCAGAGGCAGGTGGTAGCTTAATGCAGGACAAAAGTTATGCATAAAGCTCCGATAGGAGCTTTCTGCACAACTTTTGTCCTGCATTAAGCAACCACCTGCTTATAAAGACAGGTATGTTTATTCATTAAGTGGTCGCATTAGAGGGGTTCTACTGTAATGTCATAAGCAAACAGAGCAGAACTTGATCAAGACTGCTCCTACAAGAGCCGTCTGATCTGGGTCTACTCTGTTGGGAAAGGCGTAAAAAGATGTATTTATAGAGTATAGGGTTAATGAATGTAGATACTCTTGATGTATTTGTTGATGCTGTTTGTTTAGGTTTCCTCAATAATGAACAAATAAAAACATTGTTGAAACTCCGGTGTAGAAAGTTGACTGTATTGTTTGATATTACTATTATTAATTTCAAGATTATTACGGGTTGTTTTGTTTGCAATGTTTAGTGTAATATATATATATATATACATGTAATGATAATTATGAAATATATATACATGTATTAATAATTATGTAATATATATACACATAAAGGCATTGATAATTATGTAATATATATACATGTATTGGTAATTGTGTAATATATATACATGTATTGATAATTATGTAATACATATACATGTATGATAATTACACAGCTCCAGTGTGAAGTTAGTTTAGTTCATATTTGAAGCCTTTGAACTATCAAACCTCAAAAACATTGCAGGACACTTTGTTTAGCTTGTCTATTTTCCGAATAATTGCCTTTTGTCAGTTTCATTTAACTCTTTGCACGCTAGCGGTGAAACTGTAATTACCCATGCAAACAGTTTGGATCCAGATGAGACGCCGCATAATGCGGCGTCTCATCAGGATCCAAACTGTTTGTCATCTTTACCATATTTTTGCAAAGAAAAGAGAGAAAGTTTATTTTAAGAATTGAAGCAGACGACAAGTGTTGCAGACGAAAAATTACTTAGCATGCAAAGAGTTAACCCTTTACCACATGAATATTTATTTGAGAAATAATGCCATTATAAATATATATTCAACGATTTTTATATTACCATATGGACAAGGGATTTTTGGCATGGCAGAAACTGTAGAATCAGGTCTGTATGTTAACCCTTTCCTCCTTAGGCTGTTTTTAGACCCAACCTCTTTGAATAAATCTACCCAAAAGGAGCATTTACAGGAGAAAAGTAAAATCTTAGAATTTTGTAGTTTGAAACCAATGTGATAAATAGAGCATTTGCTCCTATAGGAGCAAATGCTCTATTTATCACAATGGATTCAACAGGTGACTTTTACAGGGGCGTAGAAAGGTGTAATTATGGAGGAAAGGGTTAATAAGCAAACAACACAAATCCATGTCGAATTGCTCCTACAGGAGTACCTGATCTTGGTCTGCTCTTTTTGCAAAAAGTGTATCTAAGGAGAAAAGGGTTACGTTACTTACTTGTTCTAAACAATATTCATAATTTATATAGATTTATATATAATATTTTAAATAGAACTTTCTTATTTGAAATCAGAGTTGCTTCCCTGGTGCTTTAAATTATTTTTACAGAAAAGTGGTATTATAGATTGTGATGTGCACTTGTTTCTTGCAAATTTTATGATAACTGTATATTTTTAACTTTAAGCATTTGTTTGGTGATTGGCATCAAACTGATTGAGTCTTGGCTCACTGAGTTACTTAGCATATTCTGTAGATCAGAAATTTTCTGTTTTTGAACCCGTTAGTATCAATGGAGTTAAGGTATTGTGTACTGTCAATGAATTGTTTAACCCATTCCCTCATAGGCTATTTTTAAATCCAACCTCTTTGAATAAATCTACCGAAAAGGAGCATTAACTAGAGAAAAGGAAATGTTTTTGATTTTTTTGTGTCCTGAAACCAATGTGATAAATAAAGCATTTGCTCCTTAGGAGCAAATGCTCTATTTATCACAATGGTTTCAAAAAGTGACTTTTACAGAAGCGTAGAAAGTCGTATTTATGGAGGAAAGGGTTAACCTTTCCCTGTTGAATATTCAATTAAGAAATAATAACAAATATTTATTCGCTGGATTTTTATAATGGTACTTGTACGTAGGCTTTTGGGGTATTAATAGAAAGTGTTGTCAGGTCTGTTATGATTTCATAAGCAAACAGAGCAGACCCTGATCTCCTGCAGGAGTCTACTCTGTTTGCAAAGGCCTGAAAAAGTGTTTGTATGAGAGAAAAAGTTATGCCTTTCTCTCATATAGACAACTTTTGACACCTTTACAAACTGAGTAGATCCAGTTCAGATGACTCCTGAATAATCTGTCTGATCAGGATCTGCTCTGTTTGCGTATGGAATGAAATAGATCTAATTCTAACAGTTTCTTCTGTGATAAAACTTGATTGTGTTCACATGCCATTATAAAAATAATCTTATTATTCATGGTATGATTGTTTCTTACATAAACAATCATGAGGAAAAGGGTAAAACAATTATTGATAAATTTTACCAAAGATTGGATCAAGGTTAGGGCTTGAATATCTTTGCATTTCTTCAGGGTCCAAACTGTTTGATTTACCAACATGAAATCGAGGGTTTGGTGGAAAACTATTCTAACTCCTTCACAAAGTGAAGGAGTTAGAATAGTTTTGCACCAAGCCCTCGAAATGTATTTAGAGAAAAGTACATGTAAATCAGAATCAAATGTATCTATAGAAAAATCTGTTTTGAGTACATGTATTACATTATACAATAATGGTGACATTGCTTAATTTGTTTTTATGTCATACTCTGTAGTGAGGTTCTACTGTACTTTTAAAGTTATACCGTAATACAGTAATGCTGTTTGAAATACAGCCAGTGTCGTTGAAAATGGGGTTTTCAGACAGTTGTCAACATTGTACATCCAGATCAGCTGCTAACTTAAAATGTGCCATCTTACAAGGCTTTGCACTGGTTGCAGGAATAATAGACATGGTAATGTTAATTGTAGTATGTGACAGTGTTGATTCTGATCAGGCATCATATTTCAAACAGGCAGCTGATCTTGCTCTACTCTGCTGTTTTAATCTCTACATGCTCGCAGCAAATTTGATTACTCTATGCAAACAGCATGCACCAGATTAGTTGCTGAATAACTTTCTCATCAGGATCCAAACTGTTCTGACACACTGGCTGTAGTTTTATTTGTGTAATTTCTAATGTTTATCTGTTTACTTGATGAAGATACATTTTGATGCCTTGCAAACAAAGTAGACCCTGATCAGAGGGTTCCTTTTGGAGCCCTCTGATCAGGATCTGCTCTGTTTGCTTATGACATGATATAGATCTGATACTATAGTTTTTGTCAAAGAAAACAATTTCCTTGCTTATCATGAATTTACCGCTAGAGTGCAATCAGTGTAGCCGTTACTTTATACAAATGCTTTTTTACCGCGCCTTAGCAAACAGAGTAGACCCAGATCAGACAGATCCTGTGTGAGCTGTCTGATCAGGATCTGTTTGCTAATACATGTAGAATGATAGAGATCTGATTTAAAAGTTTATTTCTGACATGGCCAAAATATCTGTGAAACAAATAAAGTTTGCTGTGGAAAACACTGCAGACTGTTCAGATCTTGATGTACACTGTTTGTCCCTACATTCAAAGAGGTAGACTATTTCTGATAATTTTGTTTTGATTGGACAGTTTGTTTTCTGTTTTATATTCATACAAAAGCATGACTGCATGGCTTTATAATCAAAAGAAATTTCATAAACCCTATACTCTATCTAAACGCCTTTTGAAATATGTGCAAACGGAGTATACCCAGCTTAGATAGGAGCCGTCTGATCAGGGTCTGTTCTGTTTGTTTATGGAATTACAGTGAAACCCCGCTAATGTGACCACTTAATAAACAGCCACTGGTGTCGTCTAAAGCGGGTGGTTGCTTAATGCAGGACGAAAGTTATGCAGAAAGCTCCTATAGGAGCTTTCTGCATAACTTTCATCCTGCATTAAGCTACCACCTGCCTCTACCACCCATAACCGTGCCCCTTTTTGGTGGTCGCATTAGCGGGGCTTTACTGTACATAAATCTGATGTCTACTGTCTTGGCAAACAGATCCTGTGTTCATGTCATTATAGAATTCAGCCACTTAATATTTATAAAGTAATTATGTCTTACATGAATATTCATGGAGTAAAGGGTTAAAGAAAATACTTAACCCTTTCCCTCATATAAGTGTGTTTTCACACATCAGCAAACAGAGTAAACCCAGATCAGACGGCTCCTGCAACTCTTTTCGTTAATGGAACTTGATAGCTCTGTTTCTATACTTTCTAAAATGGCTACAGTGTTCTACCTTTCATATTTCGTTATAACCAATTTGTCCATGAATATTCAATAGGTATTGAAATTTAGAATAAATATAGAACAGGGAAAGGGTTAATTGTTCATCTGGATTGTTGAGTTGCTGTATCTGGTGTTCTGCAGACAAACTGTTTAACCTAAGTATTCAGACACTCATTCTCACATCCCCACCAGCTGTAAAGCTGAATAATTCAATTTGCCACCATTTTGATAACTTTAATTATTAAACTTAGGCTGACATAGTAGCTACTTACTAGTGTAGACCTTGCTTTAAACAGCTCCTTCAGGATCTATTTTAACTGTACAGTAAAACCCTGCTAATGCGACCACATGATTATGTAGAATTCTGGGCGCTAGATGCAGGTGGTAGCTTAATGCAGGACAAAAGTAATGCAGAAAGCTCCTAGAGGAGCTTTCTGCATTACTTTTGTCCTGCATTAAGCAACCACCTGCTTATAAAGACACCCATGTTAATTCATTAAGTGGTCACATTAGCGAGACTTTACTCTATCTGCACTATTTGTTTAACTTTGTCTGTTTGAATGCTATTTAAAAGGTAATTAGGGTATAACTATACTGGTAGTGTTCTACAAACTTACTTTTATGATATTTTATGCAAATGCTATATTTGTAACATAATGACTTTTAATGCTGTTTTTTTTTTTTTAAATCTATGCCTGCCAGTGTCGCATCTTTGATGAAGATTTTGTAAACGACACTATTTGGCAGTGAAATTGTTAAGTAGATTTGGTTCAGAGTGATTTTATATGTATTTTATGATACAGATAAAACCAGACATTCCTGGTTATTTTAGATAAAATTTTATACAATAATATCCTTGATAATGAAAAGGATGCATAAAAATTTATTAACAGGATATTCCAGACACATTTGTATGTTTGTGGGTTTTATTTTCCCTCAATAGACAGTGACTATATCAGGTTAATTTAATCGCCTGAATGGAATGCTTTTAGTGAAAAATTGTATGTGTGTTTTTAGCTCACCTGAGCTATTGCAACCAATTATCAACTGTTGCTAAAAGATACATGTAGCTTTCATTCTGTGATAGCAACTGTAAACACAAGAGCAAGTCTTATAACTTAAACCCTTTACTCCATGAATATTCATGTAAGAAATAATGACATCATGAATATTAATAAGATTAATCTTTATAATAGCACATTAACACAGGAAGGTTTCGGCCATCTTATTTATGGAGTAAGGGGTTAGATAAAATTTCAATCTGGTAAATTATGTAAGTTTATAGATAAGATGAGATTTCATTTCCACCTTTAGACTAACAAGTCCAAGATCACTGCATGTACAGTAAAGCCTCTCTATAACGGCCACTAAATTGTGTTAATTAGTTGGTATTTAGGGTAGGTGGATGCTTAAAGCAAGGTGACAGTAAAACAGAACACTCCTATAGGAGCGTTCTGTTTTACTTTCACACTGCTTTAAGCATCCACCTGCCTTTTACACAAAATACTTGATGTAATTTAGTGGCCGTTATAGAGAGGTTTTACTGTACATACACCAAGATGACTGACAAAACAACAACAAAAATAATATAGATGAATATACATGTAGAACTTACTAATCCATAGGGGCATACAATGTAATCTTATGGCTTGTAAGTCAGTAAATATTGATATCATTGTGAAGAATTTGTGTAGGTTTTTATGCCCCCCTTGGGGTTCGAGTGATACGGCCTTGCTCTCGTCGCAAATACATCCTGCAAGTCTTGTGTGTCCCACTTATACACCAGTGGGAGGAATTATTTCAAACTTTCGCAGATGAATGTTGATGTGAAGATGTAGGTAAAGAATGGATTTTTTCTCAGGCCATTTTTAACCAGAGTTATGGGACTTTGAAATTTTCTTCACCATATAACAAAGTGCTTGATGTATATACAATATCACCAAGCAGGCAGCCATGTTCTATGGACACAATTTTCTAGTTATTTGTGAGTTTGACAAAATTGTATTTTGAAAGTTTTGTTTACATAATAATTTCCCTAAGGCCATAGGCACTGGGATAAGACAGAGTCAAATTTACCAACCAGAGCAATAAATAATGGTGTGTATTCAAATACTCAAATTTTCATTTCTCCACCAAACCCTATGTTGTGATCACTCTTCAGAATTGTCTTGAATACATAGGATTTGGAGGAAAAATAACAGAGGTGCTCTTGAAAATGTTTTAATTTACATGTGATATCTAGGCCTCTGCTTACAAATGTTTCTTTTGAAATACATGTATGTTTACATTCATGGACATATGTATGGTACTTGTAACTTGTTTATGACATGCAGTATTATAATTGAGAGTGGTTGGTAGTCAATTGCAAAGTTTTGTATTCATTTTCTTAACCCTTTACTCCATGAATATGCCTTTCTACACCATTGCAAACAGAGTAGACCTAGTTCAGACGGCTCCTGAAGGAGCCGTTTGATCAGAGTCTGTTCTGTTTGTTTATGAAATACATGTTGTGTTTATGAAATACATGTTGTATAAATATGATTTTACAATATCTACTCTGGCCAAACATTCCTGTGTCCTAGCCATTATAAAACACAATCTAATTAATATTTATGTTGTTATTATTTCTTACATGCATATTCATGGATTAAAAGGTTAATCAGTTTGACAATTACAGAAGATTAGTGTAAACAGTAAATTGCTGTTGAAATATTGTCTTTGTTATTGCAAATCTTTTTTCCACCCCACTACTTATGCAAAGGCAAAGAAAATCTACCAGGGGTGGGGCTGATTGTTCATGCCTGGGTTGGCTGAAAATTTTAAAAACCATCTCTGAAACCAACTAGCTGGTGAGGTGATTTTCTACCAAAATTACTCAAGTTGTATGTTATTTGTCAGTGCCTAAAACCTCTGGTTATAATTCCAATGATTGGACAAATATTGTACACAATTGATAACATGGTATATTGTCTCAGGTGAGCAGTGAAGGACCATTATGACCCTCTTGTTTCCTAGTAACGCTTTTCTCCATAAATACACCTTTCTATGTCTATGCAAACAGAGTAGACCCAGATGGGATGACTCCTATAAGAGCCATCTAATCAGGGTCTGATCTGTTTGCTTATAACAAAGATATGATTTCAGTTTCTGCCATGGCCAAAATTTCCTTTGTCTGTAGTGCAGTCTAATTAATATTCATGACATCATCATTTCTTACATGAATATTCATGGAGTAAAGGGTTTCACTTTCACTGCCAAAAGGGCATCTATAATCACCTATGCAACGATTTGGATCCAGATGAGATGCCACGTAAAATGTTTGGTACAGTGATGTTTTTTTTAACCCTTTCCCTCATAGGCTATTTTTAGACCCAACCTCTCTGAATGAATCTACCCAAAAGGAGCATTTACTAGAGAAAAGTAAAATTTTAGAATTTTTTAGTTTGAAACCATTTTGATAATACTATAGGAGCAAATGCTCTATTTATCCCAATGGTTTCAAGAATAGGTTATTACAGAGGCGTAGAAAGGCATATTTATGGAGGAAAGGGTTAAACAAAAGTAGAACATGGGAGCAATGTACCAATTTTTCAAATGGCAAAACATGGCAGTGAATGAGTTCATTGGACTGAACAGAATATCATAATTTATTACTGCATCTCGGGCAGGGGGGAGGGGGGTGGGAAGAAGCTCAGGAGACAAAAGGTGAAGACACTGATCAAATTGCTTGTTATAACCTTTCCTTCATATAAACACCTTTTCAAGCTTTTTCAAACAGTGTAGACCAAGATATCAGATTGCTTCTGGAGGAGTGGTCTGATCAGCGTCTACTCTCTTATAAAAGTGTTTGCTTATGAAATGATAATAGATCTGACTTTCTTTCTTTCTGTATTTAGACCAAATTTCTATACCTACTGAATATTCATTAACAAAATAGTTATAAAGAAATATGGAAGGTGGAACATTGTAGACATTTTAGAAATTAAAGAAACAGATATATCAATTTTATTAGCAAACAGAGCAGGCCCTGATCAGACGGCTCCTCTAGGAGCCGTCTGATCTGGGTCTACTCTGTTTGCAAACGCGTGAAAACACGTTTATATGAGGGAAAGGGTTAAGGCTTATCAAAATTCAGCCAATGAATAATCATGATGCCACTATTACTGACATGAATATTCAATAGGGAAAGGGTTCAAGGGAGCAGTTTGATCAGGGTCTTCCCTATTTGCTACTATCACAGTCAGCCTTTGCTATTTTTTCTGTACTACTTGCTATTAGTTGCTATTTGCTACTGTGCCAGTCTGCCTTTGCTACTTTTTCAGTACTATTTGCATGTAGTTGCTATTTGCTACTATTCCAGTCTGCCTTTACTACTACATGTATTTCACTACTGTTTGCTACTATGTCAGTAATTGACTTAACCCTTTACTCCATGAATATTTACGTAATAAATCATGAATATCAATTAGATTAATTATTGTAATATCACATGGACACAGGAGTTTTTGGTCATGGTAGAAATTATAGAATCACATCTACTTTTATATCATAAGCAAACAGACCGGATCGTTTGATCTGGGTCTACTCTGTTTGCAAAGGTGTAGATAGGTGTATTTATGGAGAAAAGGGTAAATTGCACAAACACTGCAAACTGTGTGAATGAAATGCTGATAGAATGTCCTAATTGCCTTAACCCTTTCCTCCATAGGCTATTTTTAGACCCAACCTCATTGAATTGAATCTACCGAAATTAACAGAGCATTTACTAGAGAAAAGGAAAATGTTAGAATTGTGTAGTATTGAAACCATTGTGATAAATAGAGCATTTGCTCCTATGGAGCAAATGCTCTATTTATCACAATTTTTTCCAGAAGTTGCTATTACAGAGGTGTAGAAAGGCATATTTGTAGGAAAGGGTTAACCCTTTACTTCAGGAATATTCATCCATTCCCTCATAGGCTATGTTTAGACCCAACCCTCTTTGAATAAATATACTGAAAAGGAGCATTTACAAAAAGTAAAGTTTTGAAATTGTATTATTTTAAAACCATTGTGATAAATGGAGCATTTGTTCTTATGGATTTTTATTATTTAATAAGCAAACAGAGCAGACCCTGATCAGCTGGCTACAACAGGATCCGCATGATCTGGGTATATTCTGTTTGCAAAAGCATAGAAAGGCATTTTTATGCAGTTTATGGCCTAAAAAGAGCTTCTTGAATATTGATACTTAGGTGGTTGCTTAATGCAGAAGAAAGCTCATAGGGGAGCTTTCTGCAATGATTTTAGTTTACATTAATCCATTCCTCCATAGGCTATTTTTAGATCTAACCGCTTTGAATAAATCTACAAAAAAGGAGCATTAACTAGAGAAAAGGAAAAATTTACAACTTTGTAGTTCTGAAACCATTGTGATAAATAGAGCATTTGCTCCTTTGGAGCAAATGCTCTTTTTATTACAATGGTTTCAAAAAGTGACTATTACAGAGGCGTAGAAAGGCGTATTTATGGAGGAAAGGGTTAAACAACTGCCTGTATTTTAAAAAACCTATATTTCTTTATTTAATGGTTATTATTTAGGGGCTTAGATGTTTTATTGATCTTTAGTTTACCCCCAGAAGCAAGGGGGCATTAATTATGGAGAATATGGTAGCTATAAAGTTCTAGTCTACTAACAATCACTTAGATTGATGAGTTTTACACTTATAGCAACTAGATTATGTTATACAGTAGACCCTCCCTATAAAGGCCACTAAATTACATCAAGTGTTTTGTGGTAAAGGCAGGCGGCTGCTTAAAGCAAGGTGAAAGTAAAACAGAACGCTCCTATAGGAGCGTTCTGTCTTACTTTCACCTTGCTTTAAGCAGTCACCTGTCGTAAATACCAACTAATTAACACAATTTCGTGGCCGTTATAGAGAGATTTTACTGTACCACTTTACATGCTAATGGTGAATTTGTGATTACCTTTGGCTCCAAGTATTACAGTATCTCATCAGAGTCTAAACTGTTCGAAACTCTGATCAGGGTTTTTGGAAATACAGTAAAACCTCTCTATAATGGCCACTTAATTACTGTAAAACCTCTCCACAATGGCCACTAAATTACAGTTAAACCTCTCTTTAGCGACCACTAAATTACAGTAAAACCTCTCTATAACGGCCACTAAATTACATCAAGTATTTTGTGTTAAAGGCAGGTGGCCGCACAAAGCAAGGTGAAAGTAAAACAGAACACTCCTATAGGAGCGTTCTGTTTTACTTTCACCTTGCTTTAAGCAGCAGTCACCTGCCCTAATATACCAACTAATTAACACAATTTAGTGGCCGTTATAGAGAGGTTTTACTGTAGAGGAAATCTGCTGTCTGACTTTGTAGTAGTCGGCAAATTTGCATGCAACACTTACTTATTCAGTAAATTCAGAAGAAATTCAGTAAATCTCTCTACAGTGTTCACCTAAAATAGGCATTCTTGATTATAAATAACCCTTTACTCCATAAATACGCCTTTCTACGTCTTTACAAACAGAGAAGACCCAAATCAGATGGCTCCTTTAGCCGTCTGATCAGGGTCTGCTCTGTTTGCCTATGGAATGATATAGATCTGATTCTACAGATTCTGCTTTGGCAAGAGTTTCATGTGTTGATATGCCATTTTAAAAATCAGGCTAATTAATATTCATGATGTCGTCATTTCTTTTACAAATATTAATGAAGTTAAAGGTTAAAGGCAGGTGGTAACTTAATGCAGGATGAAAGTTATGCAGAAAGGTCCTACAGGAGCTTTCTGCATTGCTTTTATTCTGCATTAACTCTTTCCTTCATATAAACATCTTTTCATGCATTTGTTAACAGAGTAGACTCAGATCAGACAGCTCCTATAGGAGCCATCCAGTTAGGGTCTGCTCTGTTTGCTTAAAGTGTAATATAGATCTGATTCGACCATTTCTTCCTGAGACAAAACATCCTGTAAACATTCAGCCAATAAATATTCATGATGGCATTCTTCCTTTCCTGAATATTAAACAGGGAAAGGGTCAAGCAACCATGTGATTTTAAATCATTAACTTCATAAATATATCTTTCTACACCTTTGCAAACAGAGTAGACCCGGATCAGACGGCTCCTATAGAAGCCGTGTGATCAGGGTCTGCTTGGTTTGCTTGTGATGTAATTCTATACTTTCTGCAATGGTCAAAAATCCCTGTGTCAATGTGCTATTATAACACATTAATCTAGTTCATTTTCATGATGTCATTATTTCTTACATGAATATTCATGGAGGAAAGGGTTAATAATATCAATGTCTATTCATTAAGTGGTCACTTTAGAGGGGGTGTACTGTGATTGAGAAAGCTTACTAGCCAGGTCTGTTATTGTATAAAGATATCAGCTGTTGCATAAAAGCATCTTAGCTATTTACTTAATCTTTTACCAATAAAGACGCCTTTTCATGTCTTTGCAAAAAGAGTAGACTTTGGTCAGATGGCACTGTATGAGCCATCTGATCAGAGTCTGCTCTGTTTGCATATGGAATAATACAGATTTGATTCTCTAGCTTCTGACATGGTCACACATTCCTGTGTCCATATGACACTACAGCTTAACCCTTTCCTCCATAAATACGCCTTTCTACGCCTCTGTAACAGTCACTTCTTGAAACCATTGTGATAAATAGAGCATTTGCTCCTATAGGAGCAAATGCTCTATTTATCACAATGGTTTCTATACTAAACAATTATAACATTTTCCTTTTCTCTAGTAAATGCTCCTTTTCGGTAGATTCATTCAAAGAGATTGGGTCTAAAAATAGCCTATGGAGAAAAGGGTTAATGCTTTTGTAACTAGCCTGCAAGAGTGAATACCAAACAGCTTGTATCCGGATGAAACTCTGTGTCTCATAAGAAATACAAATATACACTTTTGATAACTGTTTGCAAATAGTTTGGATCAAAATGACAGAGTAGCTCAGCCTTTTATTGGAATCAACATGGTCAAATGGCATGTAGGAGCCATATGATCAGGGTCTCCTCTGTTTGCAAATGGAATTTGAAAGCTTACTTTCTTTACTTTCTGGAATGGCTACATTTTTCCCCAAACCCTATATTGTGACCACTCTTTAGAACCGTCTCTTTGAGACAATTCTAAAACGTTGTCACAACATGGAGTTTGATGGAGATTTTGATTATTTTTGTATTAGAAATAAACTCCCTTATGTATGGCTGTTGGTTTTTGTGACACATACAATTTTTAAAATGAGATTTAGTAGAATAAGTAAGATATCTTACTAGTCTAAAATATACATATATATATACACCTGAATTGATAAATTGTTTCATTTGTTTAAGCATGTTTTGCAGAAATAAAGATCAAATGTTACGCAATAAAAACATATACAATGTATACGTTCGTTTTGTTGTACTCAATCTCCATCATAATCTGCTGAATAAGTAAAACTGGCTCCTTACCTTCGGAATATTGTAAAAATTGAAAAATCACTGAAACAAATGATTTGTATAACAAACAGTGCAGACCCTGATCAAAGGGATCCCTTAGGAGCGGCTCCCTTAGGAGCCCTTTGAGCTGGGTCTACACTGTTTGCAAAAGTCTCTTATACTCGGTTCCTGCCCATTTGGCATTAATTACGCATTAATAACATTAGTTGTCATGGTAATTAAATCACGGACAGTTTATTCCTTTATTCCATGAATATTTAACCCTTTCCTCCATAGGCTATTTTTAGATCCATTGACTGAATAAATCTACCGAAAAGAATGAATGAATGAATGAAAGACTTTATTTAACAAGGGTAGCTCAATTAGTCATAATGACTAATCTACCTTGAGGCCCTCAAACAAGAATTTCATACAAAATACAAAACAGCAAAACATATCTATATGCACTTACTATTGTCTGCATCAATTTGCAGATTCTTCAAGGATATGCAGGTAGGTCCTGATAAAACTCCGAGTAATTTGGCGTTTAATCTGGATCCAATCTGTTACCAAGGAGCATTAACTAGAGATAAGGAAAATTTTAGAATTTTGTAGTTTGAAATCATTGTGATAAATAGAGCATTTGCTCCTATAGACTATTTTTAGATCCATCCACTTTGAATAAATTTACCGAAAAGGAGCATTAACTACAGAAAAGGAAAATTTTAGAATTTTGTAGTTTGAAACCATTGTGATAAATAGAGCATTTGCTCCTATAGTAGCAAATGCTCTATTTATCACAATGGTTTCATAAAGTGACTTTTACAGAGGTGTAGAAAGGCGTATTTATGGAGGAAAGGGTTAAGTGAGAAATAATGTGTGTATGAATATTAATTAGATTAATTTTTAAACTAGGATATGAGCACGAGACAGAAACTGCCATGGCAGAAACTGTAGAATCAGCTTTATAGTATTTCATAAGCAAACAGTAGATCCTGATCAGACGACTTTTTCTCCGACTAGTCATCTGATCTGGATCTACTCTATTTGCAATGGCATTAAAGGGTGTACCAGGGGCATTTCAGAAGTAATGCAACTGAGGTAATACAAAGCACGCTTTTCATAGGTTTTGATTTATTTACATATCATACCTTCAAAGTAATTGCCCTTGCTAGTTTTCATTTGGAAGAACTCGAACCCTTTCCTTTTTCAAAACGAGGTAACATAGGTGCTTAAACCCGGTGCCTTGAGGTCGTTTAAAACATTGTTGTTTAAGTTTTATTCATTGCGCACCCAGCCCATGCTGCCCGCAAGCCCAAGGTCAAGGTCAAATGAATTTAATGTGCAGCTAGGCAAGCACCACCAAGGGGGCATCACTGTGTCTTACAGACACAATTTTCTAGTTATTGATTGTGATACAATTTAAAAGCGAAGCAAACACAAAAAGATAGGACAGACACACTGGCACAGGTTTCCAGGGTAGTTTTATATTTTCGTATCTGTTGTTTTTCTGGTGAGTCCCATTTGCAACAAACTGCAATTTCCCACCATTTATTATCACATTCAACTACATGTATGTCTTTTTGACAGATATTCTGGTCTACTCTGTTCTCGACTTACATGGTCCAGAAGTACATGTGTTGTACATGTCATGTCCGGTAACAAGCATTTTTGTGTTGTACATGTCATGTCTGGTAACAAGCATTTTTGTGTTGTACATGTCATGTCCTGTAACAAGCATTTTTGTGTTGTACATGTCATGTCCTGTAACAAGCATTTCTGTGTTGTACATGTCATGTCCTGTAACAAGCATTTTTGTGTTGTACATGTCATGTCCTGTAACAAGCATTTATGTGTTGTACATTTCATGTCCTGTAACAAGCATTTAATGTGTTGTACATTTCATGTTCTGTAACAAGCATTTTTGTGTTGTACATGTCATGTCCTGTAACAAGCATTTAATGTGTTGTACATTTCATGTCCTGTAACAAGCATTTATGTGTTGTACATGGCATGTCCGGTAACAAGCATTTATGTGTTGTACATGTCATGTCCGGTAACAAGCATTTGTGTTGTACATGTCATGTCTGGTAACAAGCATTTATGTGTTGTATATCACACGTCCTGTAACAAGCATTTTTGTGTTGTACATGTCATGTCCGGTACACAGCATTTATGTGTTGTAAATGGCATGTCTGGTAACAAGCATTTATGTGTTGTATATCACATGTCCTGTAACAAGCATTTAATGTGTTGTATATCACATGTCCTGTAACAAGCATTTATGTGTTGTATATCACATGTCCTGTAACAAGCATTTAATGTGTTGTACATGTTTCCTTTAACCATTTACTCCATTATATGCCTTTGCAAACAGAGTAGACCCAGATCAGACAACTCCTGTAGGGGCTGTCTGATCAGAGTTGCTTATGATATAATAATGATATGATTCTACAGTTTCTGCCATGTCAAAAAATTCCTGTGCCCATGTGCTATCATAAAAATTAATCTAATTAATTTTCATGATGTCATTATTTCTTTCATTAATATTCATAGCAGAGTAAATGTTTATACTTTTCCCTGTTTGAATATTCATGTAAGAAATAATTATTTATTAGCTGAACGTTTATAATTGCATTTGTACACAGGATATTTTGGTATTGTGGATAACGGCCACTAAATCGTGTTAATTTGTTGGTATTTAGGGCAGGTGGCTGCTTAAAGCAAGGTGCAATCACTGCTGTGAAGTGTACTGGTTGCACAATCAATTTGTAAATAGTGCAGACCCTGATGAGACAGCTCCTGCAGGAGCTGTCTCATCTGGGTCTTCACTATTTACAGGTAGGTATATTGACGTGAATAGCAAGCGAAGGGTTAATGTTCATAATGGGTGGAGCTTATCATGAATATGAATGAAGTAAAGGGTTAATTAGTATCCAGTTAACCTTATCAGTGCGGGAAATGAGTAACTGTTGTCCTTTGCAAACAGTATAGACCCTGATGAGAGGGCTCCTAGAGGAGCCCTCTCATCTGGGTCTACACTGTTTGTCATATTACACTTTTATTTAAAACAAGAGGGCCGTGTATCCTCCAGGAGCCCTCTCACCAGGGTCTAGACTGTTTGTCATATTACACTTTTATTTAAAACAAGAGGGCCGTGTATCCTCCAGGAGCCCTCTCATCAGGGTCTACACTGTTTGTCATATTACATTTTTATTTAAAACAAGAGGGCCATCTAGTATTCATGAGGAGCCCTCTCATCAGGGTCTAGACTGTTTGTCATATTACACTTTTATTTAAAACAAGAGGACCATGTATCCTCCAGGAGCCCTCTCATCAGGGTCTACACTGTTTGTCATATTACACTTTTATTTAAAACAAGAGGACCATGTATCCTCCAGGAGCCCTCTCACCAGGGTCTACACTGTTTGTCATATTACACTTTTATTTAAAACAAGAGGGCCGTGTATCCTCCAGGAGCCCTCTCACCAGGGTCTACACTGTTTGTCATATTACACTTTTATTTAAAACAAGAGGGCCGTGTATCCTCCAGGAGCCCTCTCACCAGGGTCTACACTGTTTGTCATATTACACTTTTATTCAAAACAAGAGGACCATGTATCCTAGAGGAGCCCTCTCATCAGTGTCTACACTGTTTGTCATATTACACTTTTATTTTAAACAAGAGGGCCATGATGGCCCAATATCACTCGCGTTTGAAATAACATTTATATGAAGGAAATGGTCAAAAACTCCTGTCAACACTGTTTTTATCTCCTCCATCCTTGTTTGGCTGGGGATGTATTCAGTGAATTTGCTTGTTTGTTTTGAAATACTAGTTTGTTTTCCATATTCAAGTGGGTTTCTCTAGTCAGCCGATCTTGATCTACAGTTTGCAAGCCGTTTTTTATCAGGGCCTGCTGTGTTTGCTTATGAACCATTTCCCTGTTCAATATTCATGCAAGACATAATGACATCATAAGTATTTATTAGCGGATTTTTTATAACAAACTTTTCAAGGAATTATTTCGCTTTGACAGCAACTGTAGAATCAGATCTATATCATGTCAAAAGCAAACAGAGCAGACCCTGATCAGACAGCTCCTAGAGGAGCCGTCTGATCTGGGTCTACTCTGTTTGCAAATGCCTGAAAAGGCGTTTATTTTGAGGGATATGGTAAAATTATATATATCTGATTCTTGTTTCTTCAAAAGCTAAAAAATCATACATGTATATTCATATACCATTATGAAATTTCAGCTAATCAATAGCATGATGTCATAATTTCTTACATAAATATTCATGAGGGAAAGGGTTAAAATTTGAATACTAATAGGAAGTTTAGATTTGGGTTTTAGGACATTAATTGTAATGTGAGGTTCTGGAATGGAATGAAAAAGTCAAAAGTAATGGCATTCATTGTTAACATTTTAATCAGATTTTAGTGAGACAAGACCAGGAAGAAACAACTCCCTACATTGAGAACAAACAGTTGCCATGGTTACAATTATCAAACATTTTATTTTGTTTCATTTTTCAATATATGTGCAAATGCCTACGACTATATTACAATGGTGGCTATATTGCACAACGTTTCAACAATTGCTTCAACCTTTACACCAATTTATTCTATTGTTAAAAATTAAACATTGCGAGTCCCAATTACCATTCAATTGTAATTGGACAACTCCAACGCTGCATATTTTATCAAACTTCCAATATGTCATAAAATAACTATTCTTACATTAAGAAGTTGATCATGGTTTATAGCAATCAAAACAAAACTCAGAATTTCAATAAAATCTCATATCAATTTTAGTTTGAAACCGGTTACCATGGCAACTGTTGTCTCCATATAGAAATATCCCACTTTTTTGGGAGGATCACAATAAGCTGTTGACTATATACATTAATGGTGGAGGCTATATACAGTATGTACAATATTTCTTAACTCTGTTCTTTGTATGTACAGTTATATACAAAGCAAAATATATTTACACCATCATCAAAAAATAGCCTACCATAACGAATGACAGCGAAAAATAATGAAGAAAAAAAAAACAACAACAGAAAACACAGAATTCATATCAACATCACACAGATGAAAAACCTTTCTGAAATGCAAAATCAATTTGTTACTGCTGAAGAAAATGTTTGCTGAAGAAAATGTTTACATTGATCAGTCTTCCCTCCTCCCCGTTTTGTTAAAATAATCCTTACAATCACTGTTGATCCTGGAGAGACTTAGAGTTACTCTGCAGAAACTATTGGCTGAGTGTCAAACAGCTTTGATCCTGGAGCGACACAGAGTTACTCTGCAGAAACTATTGACTGAGTGTCAAACAGCTTTGATCCTGGAGCGACACAGAGTTACTCTGCATCTCATCTGATTCCAAGCTGTTTGCAAACGTGATTCTAGTTGCCAAAAGCGGGAGAAGGGTTAAAAATCTAGTTGAATCAACATTGTGTTTTCTCAGAGAATTCTTGTGGAAATGTCTTTTAAGAAACAATTAGTTGAGTAACAAATAGCTTGGATAATCATCAGTATCCATGCTTATAAAACTTTTTAGTTGAGTCTGAGTTCGTTCTCAAGTTTTTGATTGGTCAGATTTGAGCCTTTGTCTCAAATCTGACCAATCAAAAGCTTGAGAACAAACTCATGCAGGCTCATCTAAAGAGCTTGATAAGCATGGACCCAGATGCCAAGCTACTTGGTGTCTGACCTGTTCACAAAGGTCACAGCCTATCATAGAAACAGATTAAACCCTTATCGCACAGCTCTTACAGGGGCCGTCTGATCTGGGTCTACTCTGTTTGCAAAGACATGATTATCATGTAAATCGTTAAAATGCTCAAAAGTTATTTGAATAAGGGACAATACGCAAGTTTGTCTGAGCTTTGTAGCAATGCATTTGATTGTTTTTAGCAGATATAGCACAATGTAACCTATATTTACATTGTGTTGATGAAGTGAAAATCATAAATTGCTTTAAACTTTAAACAAACATTGGATTTAATTCAAACCCTCAGCAAAACTCCATTTGCTCCCCCAAATAAAAACTTTGAAACATTTTTAGTAACTAACTAGAATGCTTAACCCTTAATCTGCCAAGTAAATAAAACTGATTCCTCCTTTTCTGAATATAAATTAAAAATATGTATCAATATTTATCACTTAAGAATTTTTTTAATTTGTATGAGTAATAGTGCAGACCCTGATCAGAGGGCTCCTGCAGTGTCCATTTGATCTGAGTCTATACTGTTTGCCTAGGTATTACATACTCAGTACCTGCACACTAAGGGTTCATTTATGCAAAACTTGTTATTAATTAGATAAGAAAACAAGACATGCTTGTTGTATAGTTACACTACTGCTAGTGCAATAAACAAGTCCCAGAATTTGATGTTACTAAATCCCCCCCCCCCCCCTCCCCCTTTCCGACAGCTTTAAACAAAATATCTTTCCAACTTCATCAATATTCACTGCTTTGCATTTGCGTAAAGTGTACAGCATAAAGTGTACAGGTGTACAGTCCAGTATAAAGAAAATTCAAGAGATAAGACTTACTAAAGAAGAGTACAGCAACAGAATAAGGATGCATGATAAAACACTCAATAATTACACAATGATAGCACTTATAACACATGTGTCCTACTTACAGGACTAGTAGACTATAGATATGAGGCATATTGATTTAACTAAAGCTTTTATTTCTAAGATAAACCCCATCTAGTTAGTACTCAGTAGAATTTCCTCTCTTGGGAAATTTTAACCCTTTCCTCCAGGAATATTCAGGTATTAAAGAAATAACGACGTCATAAATATTGATTAGATTAATTTGTTGTAATAGCGCATGAACACAGGATTATGTTTTGTCCTGGCAGAAATTGTAGAATTACCTCTACATCATATCAAAAGTAAACAGAGCAGACCCTGATCAGACAGCTCCTATAGGAGCCGTCTGATCTGGGTCTACTCTGTTTACAAAGGTATTGAAAGGCATATTTATGGAGTAAAGGGTTAATGAGTACCAGCAGGAAAGGGGTTGGCTGTACCGAGATTTCCTAAATACATTGTACATGTACAGCTCCTTTCCTCCATGAATATTTATGTAAGAAATAATGACCTCATGAATATTGATTGGATTTTTTTTTTATAATGGCAAGGCAGAAACTTGGCCATGGCAGAAACTGTAGAATCAGATCTATATTTTATCATAAGCAACAGAGCAGACCCTGATCAGATGGCTACTATAGGAGCTGTCTGATCTGGGTCTACTCTGGTTGCAACAGTGTCGAAAAGCATATTTATGGAGTAATGGGTTAAAGATGGGCTATTATACAATTAAATCATAGCAAGTTATGTGTCTTAAGATTGCCTGCATGAAAAGCAAGATCAAAAGCCATTATGCAAAATATTCTGTAACCAACATTTTTAAGCTATGAAACCTATATGAATATATTCATGTTACTTATGACAGAATGCTTACCATCATCATCACTACAGTATTTAAATACATCAATGTAATCAATTTAATCATCTATATGCTAAACAGATGCACGTTTATCATTTATATGCTAAACTTAAGCATTTTTATCATCTACATGTATATGCTAGCTAATCATTTTTCAAATCGCGACACTTTAGTTTTTAACAAATATCTATGCCTTTCTGTAGAATAAAGCTTTATGATCAAAACATCCATGAGAACATCATAAACATTTTAAGTACAAGCAGAGAAACAGATAAACATGCCAATTAACCCTTTCCTGCATAAATATGATTTTCTACGCCTTTGCAAACAGAGTAGACCCAGATCAGACGGCTCCTATAGGAGCCGTCTGATCAGGGTCTGCTCTGTTTGCTTATGTAATAATATTGATCATATTCTATAGTTTCTACTTTGGCAAAACAAAATTCATGTGTAAATACGCCATTTTAAAAATTAAATCTAATTAATATCCATGATGTAATTATTACTTATATAACTATTCATGGAGTGAAGGGTCAAGCAAATCGTCATTTCTCCACCAAACCCTATGTTGTGACCACTGTTTCGAATCGTGTCTTCGAGACAATTACAATTAGTAGTCACAACATAGGGTTTGGTGGAGAAATAAAGAAGTAATTCTAGAAATAGTTTTAATGTACACATGTTATCTGGATCTCTGCACAAGTTAATATACCCCCATCTTTAGAACAGCTGAAGGAAAATTATGTTAAATAATAAATAGATGTCAATTGTGTAAATATTGAGTGCCTTTTCATATGCAAGAAGGTGAAATATAAGTGAACTTGTGTTCGTGTTACCATGGCAACTGATTTGTCTGCACCACAGAAACTGTTACACCCATTACAATAGCCTACTACTGCAATGGGACTGTTTACATGGTATCAGTTCTGTTAGTAACCATGATAACTAGACATTACTAATAATGATGGTATACCATAGTAACCATTATGAAAATATGAGTGTTTCTATGGTAACTTTTGTGAATGAATAAATGAAGAATGATACACAAAGAAACACACACTCTTTCCATTCATTCAAAAAAATCTGAGATCAAAATTTTTTTGTCCATGTGTGTGTTTCTCTACCTTCCAATTGCACATAATCCTAATTTTTATTATTTTTTTTCACGGTTATCTATTTTTATACAAAAATACATGTATGTATAGTCTATGTATAATTTATACATAAATGAGTTCTAAGATTGGGTAACAAAACAACGAATATAACAATACACAAGATACACCGCAATGACACACACAAAATGATAAGAAAAATGCTATGTCTGCTTCATCACCCATTAGTTTGTCCCTGCAAATTTGGTCCATTTCAAATTGAAAAACTTATGCTATATCTTTTTTTCCTTCAAACAATCTAAATTTAAAACAGTTTGATTGTTGATTTCAAATTGAAAAACTTATGCTATAACTTTTTTTCCTTCAAACAATCTAAATTTAAAACAGTTTGATTGTTGATGAGACGCAAGCTACTCAACACCTCTTCTGGATCCCAATCATTTACAAAGGTAATTACAAACAGAGTGCTAACGCTTTAGTTTAATCCTTCCCTTCATTACGTGTTAACAGAGTAGACCCAGGTCAGACGGCTCCAATAGGAGCCGTCTGATCAGGGTCTACTCTGTGTTGCTAATGGTTAGTGTAGATCTCATTTTATCTGTAATGACCAAGCTTTCCAAATTCCTGTGTTCATACGCCATTATAAAAATTAATCTAATTAATATTCATAATGTCATTATTTCTTTAATACATATATTTTCAGGTGAGAAAAGGTTAACAGCAAACTGCCATCAACTTACAGTTCCTATTAAGAATATATGATCAGTGTCAAAACAGTTTGGAACCTAATGAGACGAAGTTAACCAGCATCTGATCTGGATCTAAACTGTCTATGAATAACCATTGCGACTAGCTTTGTACAAATACAATAAAACCTCTCTAAACCGGACGTTAAATATCGGTCTTGGAGACAGGTGGCAGCTTACTGCAGGGTGAAAGTCTCTAGGAGCTTTATGCATGACTTTCACCCTGCATTAAGCAGCCACCTGCCTAAAAGTATCTAAATTCTTCTCTACTAGAATTCCAGTTTAGAGAGGTTTTACTGTACAAGGGTTGGCATGGGAACCCTGACTCTGAAAAGAGCCCTATTTGTTTATGGGTATTTTGAAATACAAAATAAACAAATAGCCATCTCTTATCGCAAATATTTGCCAGGATAATGTGCTAACCAGAAACATGTTGCTACCTGTCTCAAGGTTGATCTGAAATGTTATTAAAAAAACAGAAGAACACAAAAGGAAGGTCATGATGTCTTTCAAAATTGTTCAAAGATTTTCCATTTAATACAGAAATCAATTAATTTCGCAATTAATACAGGGTGCAATTTCACGCATTCCGTTGTTTTTCATTAAAGACTTAATTATTTATCCTTTGAATGCATTTGAATACAGGGTTCAGATCCAATCAGAGGATCATTATAAAAATCAATATTCATGATGTCATTATTTCTTCCATTAATATTCATGAAACAGGGTTATATGAACAGAGTTGCGACATGTTTTGCAGACAGTTCAGGTTTGGATGAGACAGCAAATATCTTGAACTCATCAGAATACAAACTGATTGCTAATTGTGATAATTGTTGTTTTAAAAAACAAGCTCTTTCCCCATACAAACCTTTGCGAACAGAGTAGACCCAGATCAGACTGCTGTCATAGGAGCCATCTGATTAGGGTCTGCTGTTTGCTTATAGAATTATATAGATTTGATTCTATAGTTTCTCCTAAGTGTGTGTTCATGTTCCATTATAAAACTTCTGCTAATTAATATTCATGAATATTGAAGAGGAACAGAGTAACTATGTGAAGCAGACAACAATTATGTTAAGCTAATATTATATGTAATGAATACCAAGTAACTTTGTGGCATACAGTTAATGAAAAATGGGAGTGGTTTATGCTTACAAATGAAACACACTCAAACAAACATACATAGACATGTGAAGATTTGATGGACACATACAGACAGACAAACATGAATATGTAATACTGGTACGAGGAGGTTATAAACACGCAATATAACCAGCTAGCTGCCCAAAGTACAAAATTCTCAAAGAAATAAGAAAAACTAGTCATATTAATGGTATGCCCTGATCACTGATCATCTAATGACAACGTATCATCACATCTTCCGAAACAACATATACAAACAACGAAATCAAGTCAAAAACTTTAAATGTTGTAAAATGTCTTAAACTACAATTCAATGTGGCCCGCACAAAATTACCTCACCAAACTGGTGATCAGTTGACTTGCAATAGAAGAAAACTGTAAGTATTAGTAGTTATCCAACAAAGCAAGTTTAATATAAGAAATTAATTCTCCAATGAACAAACAAATGTCATTAAAAAATCACCTCAAGATTGGGTGTCAAGTTATTCAAAATATAGATATAGCAGCTAATTGACAAAATAAATCTTGAGAAAAAAAGTCAATATAAGAAAGATCAATTCACTTGCTGAACCTGCAATGAATTGTCCTTCTCAAAGTCTAAATTTAAACATGATACCTAATAAAGATTGTTCAACAAAGTCAGAGTCTCCTACAACTTTGTGTTCTATCTAAACTCCTGTTTGTCATTCTACAACTTGAATAAACATGCAGAAAAATCATGTAACATTGTGTAAACAAAACTACATAATCCAATGGCAGTGAAGAATTCCGCCTCCTAAAACAGAGACAAGTTTAAATCCTCGCAATTTATTCCACACAGATAACGGACCATCTGAGTAAAATATCAAAAACACGAGTCTGCATGAAAATCCATCAAACACATATGCAACCCTTTACATAATAGAAACGCCTTATCCCGCCTTTACAGAGTAGACACACATCAGACGGCTCCTGTAAGAGGCACCTGATCAGGATCTGCTCTGTAACATTACTGAATTACAGATTTTACTCTAGTTTCTACCAAATTGCCAAAAATCCTGTGTTCAGATATTCATGACATCATCTGAGCTACAGATAAAGGTGCGTACTCAAATACTAAGTACATCATTTCTCCACCAAACCCTATGTTGTGACCAATCTTTAGAACCATCTCTTTGAGACGATTCTAAAGAGTGGTCACAACATAGAGTTTGGTGGAGAAAAAAAAGAAGTTATTCTTGAATTTTTTTAATTCATACATCATATCTGGACCTCAGCGTCATAATGTATGAGGGAAAGGGTTAATTCCAACATATTAATGAATATTACACTTGTCACTATAACTCTCTGTATCTGCAAAGCACACTTATAAATCATTACCATCATCCAAATATTTATTCTAACTAGTATTTCCTTCTGAAATAACACATCCAGAGCACTTCCAAAAAAAAAATGCTACATGTAGTAAATCCACTGTATTTCCATATGTACAGTACACGGTCCACACATATAGCGCGTAATTCATTCAACACAATTACAGTAACATCTCTCTACAGCGCTCAATCAAAATAAGTCCAAATCCTGGTGTATAAGTCAGGTGGATCAATGCCGCACAAAAGTTATGCAACAAGTTCCCACAAGAGCTTCTGCCTTACATTTGTTCAGCAGCAAGAGGTCACCTGCTTTTAAAGACATCCATGTTTGCTCACAAGTGGCAGCTTTGGAGAGGTCCTACTGTAATAACGCAATGTTCGAATTCAACGTGTTTTTTTTATCTAATTAATGTTTCAATATCACTACAAGCACAATACGAACACAATATCTCCATAGTAACAACAGCTTTTTTTGTGATATTTTTTTCCGAAATTACACTCCAAGATTTACAACAATGGTATTTGTAGTATATCCAATAGGTATTTGTGAATTAATCTAATTTCCACAATACACATTTCACTAATTTCTCTTATCATTCCATCATCTTCCAATTTAATCCATAACAGTCTGTTTAATAACATGAAACTGATTACACTATTCCATTCAGCTTACTTCTCTAGATACTATGGTCTAATCCAATATATATTAATGTCACTTTCGGTGTTAACAAGTCCAATCCGGTGCAATAATTACTCATATCTGGGCTGAAACGTCCCATCTGGGTTGAATAATAAAATCCAAACTTGAGTGGAAATTCTCACAGCTTTCACCTTTCAACACATGCATCAACTGCCAAAGCTTGTACTTGGTGTTGCAAAAAATGATACTGTGATCTTCCTGTCATCTGTTGCCATCGCAACAATTTATTACAGCTTTTTCCTTATCTTACTCTTCACAAATCTCTATAGTTGCCTTGGTGGAACAACTCCTCAGAGATCAGGTGCATGTAGACGTAAATTCCGCCAAACTAGACTGATGCTCGACTGTATGCCATTTCTAATGCTGTCCGACCTACACTGTTGCTATGATTACAATCAAATGAGCAAGATCCTTGACCTGATACATAAGGTCAAATCCCAGTCGCTGTAGAGTAGTTTGGGAGAAGTCACATGGTGGGAAAATATGTACCACATAGGCAGGCTGAAACACAAATGAGATATAGACTGTCAGACAATGTCTAGATAAGAGCAAAAGAAATTACTATCCAATTAAAGGTAACATAATTTTCATTTCAAATTGCTTCTTAGCCCTTTCCTTCATATCTGATCTGGGTCTGTTCTATTTGCTTATGATATAGATATGATTCTACAGTTTTTGCCAGACTCAATTGCTGATGAGATAATTGGTTACAAACCGTTTGCCGAAGTCAACATATTTTAGACTTTATTTCTTTAATATTAACCTTTCGCTTGCTATTCACGTCAATATACCTACCTGTAAATAGTGAGGACCCAGATGAGACAGCTCCTGCAGGAGCTGTCTCATCAGGGTCTG
Organism: Azorinus chamasolen; assembly: GCA_963576725.1. NCBI lineage: Eukaryota > Metazoa > Mollusca > Bivalvia > Cardiida > Solecurtidae > Azorinus > Azorinus chamasolen. The sequence continues at coordinate 57,161,575 of OY755249.1, forward strand.
CACTATTTACAAGTTGATTGTGCAACCAGTGCACTCCACAGCAGTGATTGCACAGCGAAATACGTGTACACATAGAAGATATATGTAATTATACAACAGGGCATGGGTAATGAAGGAGTAATGCATTTTAAAATTCAGCAAGAGAAGGGTTAAACAACTGAAAATAGTAGAAGATAAGAAATTTTGCAGATGACAATATTTGGCAGCAAAACAGTTAATAGATATTTCTAATGCATGTAATTTTCATGGGTCTACATACATCATTTACATGGATTAATCCTTTACTCCATGAATATTCATGACAGAAATGAGGATATCATAAATATTAATTAGCTGAATTTTTAAGATGGCATATGAAATAAGGATTGTTTGGCCGAGACAGAATCTAGGATCAGGGTCCCTGCTTATAAAACTTTTAGCTGAGTCTGAGATCGTTCTCAAGTTTTTGATTGGTCAGATTTGAGCCAAAGGCTCAAATCTGACCAATCAAAAGCTTGAGAACTCAAATCTGACCAATCAAAAGCTTGAGAACGATCTCAGACTCAACTAAAAAGCTTTATAAGCATGGACCCAGATGTCTATTATTTCAAAAGCAATCATAGAAGACCCTGATCAGACGGTTCCTACAGTAGCTGTCTGATCTGAGTCTACTTTATCTGCAGGATCTATGCAGTAAAGGGTTAATGATTGGTATGTGAGTTTACCTGTTGAGAGCCAGGGTCTGCAACGTTGACAATCCCAGCCGCCTGCTTCTGCTGTAAGTACTGGATGAAGCCTGTCGACATGGCACGGGTCTGCTGGTAGATATCGGTATGATCTCGCCCACATGGCAATGCCAACATCATACAATAGTCCTTCTCCATCTGTTAAACAAGAGAGAATATACTTTAAGACAGAGAACAAGCAGGTTAATAGAAACTGCAAGCCAAAGGCCAACAAACATGTTTTTATGATTTGTACAATGATACAAGCATTTCCTGTCTGACTGTTAAGAAAAGAATATTCACAGAGAAGTGAGTAAAATAAAAACAATTGTCTAAAATAAAAACAGCAAGTGGCTACTTAATATAGAATGATAGAATTGCATGGAGCACCTGCAATTATACAACTTTCAACATGCTTTCAGCTATTATTTGCCTGAAAGACCAAGAATTAGAATTGTTTTGAGTAGCTATTGTAAAGGTTTTATTGTACAGTAAACCCCCTCTAAACTGAAATTCTAGTAGAGAAGAATTTAGATACTTTTAACCCTTTTCCTCATATAAACGTGTTTTCATGCATTTGCAAACAGAGTAGACCCAGATCAGACGGCTCCTAGAGGAGCCGTCTGATCAGGGTCTGCTCTGTTTGCTAATAGAATTTGATAGGTCTGTTTCTTTGCTTTCTAAAATGGCTACAATGTTCTACCTTCAATATTTCATTATAACTATTTTGTCCATGAATATTCAGTAGGTATTGGAATATGGAATAAATGTAGAACAGGGAAAGGGTTAAGCAGATGGCTGCTCAATACAGGGAGAAAGTAGTTCACCCAGCATTAAGCTGCCACCTGTTTTAAAGACCAATATTTATACTAAATTGACAGTCCATTCCAGTTTAGAGAAGTTCTACTGTACTAAACAACTGCTCATTTATGGTTCTTTTTCCATACATACCTGCATGCGTTTCTGAACACCATCTAGCTGCATCTGCTCCAACCGCATTCTCTGGGCAATCCGGAGGGGTTGCACTGTACCGTCTGGGGCCTGCTGTGGCAGTGACATCTTTACAAGAGGCTGGTAGCCAGAAATAAAGTGCATCTGCACAACACACTGGTCATTCTTCAAACCTAGTACGCCCTGCCACATTACTGGGTAACGCTGTGTAAACAGAGAAAGAATAGGTTTTTAACTAGACATGATATGACATGAGGATTTTCTCCCTTTCAACATACAAAGTTATACCAGTTCTCATGCAAACCCATTCAACGCTGCATTTTCAAACAGACTATTCCAAAATTCAAAAAGGTCAAGCTTGCCTTGTATATTCTGGGATATTTTTAAAAGAAAAGTGTAACATGACAATCAGGACAGGATCTTTTCAACAGGATCCTATCTGCTGCATAATCTGATAGTGTTTTTGAGAACATATAAAGGACAAAAGTGTTTAGAGGCAGAAAAGTGACAAAACATTGACGCAAAATGACAGATGAATAGATAAGACAGATGACAAGAACAGACAGACAGACAGAGATGATTGAGAAGCTATCCCTATTTGCCATCCTACTAGAGCAGGTCACACAAAGTATATCTACTTGAACAAATCATATGTTTGATGGCAAATAGTAAACTATAAGGTTAGCAGCAAAATGCCACAACCCAACCAGTGTCCATTTTACTTAAAACATATTGAGTATGTTGCCTGCATAGAAGCCCTACATGTTTATTAACTGACCTGTAACAGACTAAGTAGACTTCCGTCTCCAGGGTGGGGATCCCTTGCTGGTGGTCCCATTGTCTGACCCTGACTTCTACTCTGTCTGGCATCGTTGGCCTGAGTGGGCGATACTGTGTGTACGGGCTGGTTTGAAGGCGGTCTGCCATTACCCCGGGATGGAGGGCGACCGTCCACAAGGTGGTGCTGCTGATCCATCTGCTGTGCCATGTAAGCAAGGTGAACTCCGCCTGGCATCATATATGGCGGGCCATGTCCTGGAATAAGATGGGGCTCCAGCATCCGCAGACCTGGAGGGTAGGCTGGGATTAAACCATTCTGCTGAAGCCGCTGTATTTCAGCCTGTGTGTACATATGTGCAGCATCACCACCTCCGGCTGCCGGACTAAATGCGCTGGATTGTGAAGACCCAATTCGGAGATCTGTTGGATGGTGGCCAGGGTATGGTCCAGAAAACCGAGGATCCCTTGGATCAACAATTGCAGGACTAGCAGGCATTTTTCCATCTCTACTTGGGGGTCGAGGCTCGACAAATGGATATCCCATTCTCTGAATTGCTGGGGACGGATGTAGATCTGATGGACTCTGTGATGAGATATTAGCATGTGCTTCTCTTTCACGTTTTTCACGTTCCATGCTCTCTGCTCGTTCCCGCTCCTTGTGCATCTGCACCTCTTTCTGTGCCTGAGCTTGAAGTGCCTGTTCTCGTTGCTCTCGCTGTTCTCGGAGCTTCTGCTGCCGCTGTAGTTCCTGCTGGCAATGTAACAACTCTTGCTGGCGCTGCAACTCTGCTTGAAGCTGTTTCTCACGCTGCAAACAAAAGAAAACACATTTTTGTGAGTCTTTTAAGGCTGAAAATGCACTGAAAGAGCATAGTGTGAGGCTAGGAAGTATACTACCCCCGTCTTAATCCCTTACCATACAGCACAGAAATGCCTTTTAACACCTTTACAAACATAGTAGACCCTAATCAGAAGGCTCTTGTAGGAGCCGTCTGATCAGTCTGCTTCACTTGGACATGAAATAACACAGACCCAATTCTACTGTCTCTACTATTGGCAAATGCGTCCTTGTCAGTATAAAAAATAAACTAATTGATATTCATAAGTAACTGTTCCTTACAAGAATATTCATGAGGCAAAGGTTTAAACACCCATGATTAGATTTCTTTTGAGTGGCCATTGTAAAGAAGGATTTATTGTATGTCATCTGATATTAACCTGCTGCTGAATGAACTTCTCCTTGGCAGCCATCTCAGTAGGCGGAGCGGGAGGTCGTTTAAGTTGCAGGGCATGCTCTGGTTGCTGTTGATGAGCAGACGGAGGTTGCTGATGAGCCGGTCTCGGTTGGGGATTCATACTCACAGGGGCCTGGCTGGTACCAACTGAAAAACAGGACAATCAAAACATGAGCCATAATATGAGATAGAGGATACCTTTAGGCAAAATATACAAATACATCCCTTTGAGCACCACAAAGCTATGTTCACTTAGTATTTGAGCTTGATCTATTTATGGTCAAAATGCAAACAGAGAAGACATAGTATTAGATCAGTTAGAGCATTGGAAATGCAGCAATTGATGAAGGTAAAAACAAATTCTTGATAGAGACACCTTCGCACACCTGTCTGATCAGGGTCTACTCTGTTCCTTTATAAAATATTATAGATGATTCTACAACTTCATGGCAAAAACTTCCTGGGTCCATGAGACATAGAATTCAGCTGATTAACCCTTCTCTTGCTGAATTTTAAAATACATTTCTCCTTCTTTACCCATGCCCTGTTGTATAATTACATATATCTTCACTGTGTACAAGTATTTCGCTGTGCAATAACTGCTGTGGAGTGCACTGGTTGCACAATCAACTTGTAAATAGTGCAGACCCTGATGAGACAGCTCCTGCAGGAGCTGTCTCATCAGGGTCTTCACTATTTACAGGTAGGTATATTGACGTGAATAGCAAGCGAAGGGTTAATATTCATGTTGTCATTTTTTCTTACATGAATATTCCTGTGAAAAAGGGCTTAGCTCTAAGATGATTCATATGGTTTGGTATGTAAACAAAGGAGACAAAAACTGTTCGGCTTACATCTTACTAACAATTATGAAAATACCAAAACTCTTCCCTTAACCCTTTCCTTCATATAAAGCTCCTACAGGAGCTGTCTGATCAAGGTCTGCTGTTTAGTAATGGAATTTGAAAGATCTGTTTCTTTACTTTCTAAAATGGTTACAATGTTCTACCTTCCAGATTTCGTTGCAACTATTTTTTCAATGACTATTCAGTAGGTACTGAAATTTGGATTAAACGGAGAACAGGGAAAAGGTTAAGCCTTTACATCATGAACATTTAGTGAAAAATATCTACATCACTTCATAGGCAAACAGAGCAGACCCTGACCTGATGGCTCCTGTAGGAGCCATCTGATCTGGGTACACTCTGTTTGCAAGGCATGCAACTTGTTTATATGAAATCTCAATTAAGTACTGAACAATCTAAAAAAACAATTGGTTTCTCCCATGATACAAACATTTCAACAAAACCTAGAAGTTTGTAGTTTTGCTGTACCAAAGACTGTAACAAAATACTTACCCCAAGGTTCTGATCTAGAGACAGCTGGGGCAGTCTCTGTTGATGGTCCTCTTGGACGGACATCAGACTGGCCAGGTCGTTGAGCTCCAGGTGAACTTGACCATTTCCCACCATTAGAAGGCTGTCTCTCTGCAGTCTAGATAAATAAGAATACATTTTTGAGAATTAATATATTAATTGTATTCATTATTATTGGATATGCTAAGGCGTGAGACGTAATATTCGTTTAACCCTTTACCCAATAAATATGCCTTTATACACCTTTGCAAACAGACGGCTCCTGTGTTCACGTGCCATTTTTTATTTATTTTTTTATAACATTCATGATGTCATTATTTCTTAATCATTCATGGAGCAAAGAGTTAATTTTGATAGAGATTTATAGAAATCCAATACATTATAAATATGTACCCTAGATATTTTGTTTCAACCCTTTCCTACATAAATACGCCTTTCTACGCCTCTGTAAAAATCACCTGTTGAAACCATTGTGATAAATAGAGCATTTGCTCCTATAGGAGCAAGATTCTGCCATATGAAGTGTACACTTTTGTATACATAATACAAGCTGAATTTTGAAAATTACGCGGAAAAAACTTGTGCCATTAAAATCTGATTTGGAAGACTAAGGTTTAAGCATACCTTGGCAACTGCTGGACTTGGAGTACGGGTTCCAGCTGCCTGGTGCTGATTGAACCCACCCAAAACCATATTGGGTGCAGTCTGAGCCACTGTGGGCGATTTTGTGGGTGGGTGAGGTGAAACTCGTTGCACTGACTGCGGGTTTCCGCCAATGACTGGCACAGGTCCAGGCATTGAGGTACGGGCTTCCCCTGTTACTGGACTGGTGCCGGGCTGTCTAATCTGGTGCAATGGCCAGCCAGGTACAGGGTGTGGTGGCACCTGCCCATGGGGAGGAGGACCCTGTCCTGGACCCTGGCCTTGCTGAGCAAGGAGCTGCTGTTTTATTTGTTGCGTGAGCTGATTGGCTGCTTCCTGACTGCCTGGTACTGGACTCTCTTTGTTGAGAGGTGGTGGTGCACCTGGTACAGATGGGGGACCACTGTTTGGAGGTCGCTGTAGTAAAATATCCTTCCTGTTAGCTCCAGACTGGGGGACATCCTTATTCTGGAAAAGAAATTTTACTTTGGTACAGATTGTTATGACCTGATCTATTCAAACCTTCACTCCATGAAAAATCATTCAAAAAATATTGACTTAACTGATATATTTTATAATGGCACCATGAGCAAGGGAATTCTTTAAGTCAGTTTATTATATAGAAGACATTCATTTTCAATCAACCCCTGTTAACTCATTTCCTCATATTGACGCCTTTTTATGCCTCCGTAAAAGTCACTCTTTGAAACCACTGTGACATACAGAGCATTTGCTCCATAGAAGCAAATGCTCTATTTATCACAACGGTGTCAAAACTACACAATTCTAAAGTTTTCCTTTTTCTATTAAATGTTCCTTTTCGGTAGATTTATTCAAAGAAGTCACTGCTGGGTGTAAAAAATAGCCTACGAGTAAAAGGTTAAGAATACATTATCTGTTAACATTTTCAATTTCAGAAAACATATACAATGAAAACTAAGATTTAAGTAGATTATAAGATCAAGATGAAACACAATATTAGCTGTACCTGACTATCCACAGCTTTCTTTCCACCAGGTTGACCGGCTGGGCTTGGTTTCCCTGGTAGAGTTGGACTGGGCTGAGCAGGCACAGGTACAGGGCACTGTGAAGGTCCTGGTTTGCCAGACTGGCCTGGTGTATTGGGCTTGCCATGTTGTGCAGGCTGTTTCGCCATTTCTGCTATTGCTTGGGCTTGTGCCATTTGTTGCTGTAGCTGCTGATGCTTCAACACAAGTTCTGCATTTGTTGGAGTCTTATCCAGCGGTGTAACGAGATGTTGTAATTGTACAGGTCCAATATGTGGAGAAAACCCTGGACGTAGGGGTAAAGCACCAGGGTGCTGACCTGGCAGTCCAAATGGAGGCCCCGGTGGCATCTGATGATGTGCTGAGAGTGGTGGTCGGTGTGGCTGGAGGACTTCACTTCCTGACACAAGACTTGGTCTACTCGCTTGAACAGAGCCAGGAGATAACAAGGCAGGTTGTGGAGGCTGGTTCGCCATACCACCTACAGACCCTGCTGCTGCAACCTGTTGCTGCTGCTGCCGCTGTAGGATTGTTTGCAGCATCTTGTGTTGTTCTTCCAACTGTTTCTTATGTAACTCTTTCTTCAGTTTCTCCTCTTTCTCCATTCTCTGCTTGTTCTGAATCTCTTCTTGCAGTTTCGCATGCTGTTCCGCAAACATTTGTTGTTTCTGTTGCTCAAGCTGTTTTTGTTTCAGTTCCTGCTCTTTCAGCTTAACATGATGGTCTTGTTGCTTTTGCAGTTCTACCTGTTTCTGGTCTATTGGCTTCTGAGGCTCCAGTTGCTGCTTTTGAATAATCATTTGGTCATGAATCAGCTTCTCCATTTGTTGTTGCTGCTGTTTCTTTGCCATCTCTGCTGGTGCAGATGATGGCGTGGTTTTAGTCTGTGTCGTGGAGGTTGTTGATGTGATAACCTGAGCAACATTTCGGGCAGTTGATCCTGAAATACCTGGTACAAGCAACCCAGGCATAGTATTCTTAAGTCCTCCCTCCATAGAACTATCTCCTTTTTTCATGTCTTGAGTCATGACTATAGATGGTGTTAGGACAGTTGCAGTATTTGAAGCTGTTGTTGTTATTCCAGTTGGAGAGGAGACCATAGGCTTGGTAACAACAGCTGAAGGTTTCACTGGAGAACCTTGGCTAGATTTGATTGGAGATGAAGATTCAATGGATACAGCAGGAGACAAAGTTCTTGGAATTCCAGCAGAAACTGGTGGAGACATCTGACCTTGAAGGGTTGGTTTTCCAGCCAGAAGAGGCTCTCCAATTTGTGGCTGAGACATTGGAACTGGTTGTCCAATTCCTGGCAGGACAAGGGGCTGGGTTACTGATGCCGGATACCCTGAACTGGGTGGTGGACTGTTCAGATGGTTGACTGGTGGTGGTGATCTTAAAGGAGACTTCATAAGCGGAGACTTCACATTGGGAATTTTCCCATCCTCCTCCTTACTCCTCCTAGACTGCCGTCTTTTCTGTGGTGTTGAAATCTCTGCTATATGAGCCTCATCATCTGTGCTATCAAACAGACCCTTGGCAACATTTTCAATAGTTTTATCCACATTACTCATGATATTAGGACCAGGAAAACTAAGCTTTGGTTCTTGGTCTTTCTGATTTACTCCACCCTTTTTTGCCAATGATGAAGTTACCTTATCCTCAGTTTTTGATTTTGCTTCAAAGAATGCCTTGAATAGAGGCTCAGGAGCTTTCTCCTCTGTCACCACAGCCTTAATTTCTGCTTTTTGTTCTTCAGGCTGAAATGCAGACGACAGGATGGTTGACTTTTTATCAAAGGGAATCTTGTACTCTGGACTGCCGATATGCTGTTTGGGATCAGGACTTCCAATAATTTGCTTTTCCTCTAGTCTGTGTTCTGGACTTGAAAATATTCCTCGGTTCTCTGGACTCTGCATGACTTCTCCCTTCTTTCGTCTTGGTTTTCGTTTTGGAGTAGAAGCTGTAGTGTTTGTGGGAGTGTTAGAGTTATTCTCATCATTTTCATCAAAATCAAAAACATTTGATAAAGTTTTGCTAATTTTTGATTCTTCATCTATAACAAGACCCTTTGTTCCATTTAGTCTTGTATCAAACCCATCAAACTTTGGTGATCTCGGGTCTAGATTCCTTGGTGACCTTGGAGACAAAGTTCGTGTTGAACGTGGCGAGTTTGTTCTTGGTATGGGAGCACAAGCAGGGTCTTTTGGTTTCCTACCACGTGGCTTACGTGCTTTCTTATTTGTATCAGGAGGACTTGTAAGATCATCTGATGTTGAACGCTCATCAGGAGACATCATATCTGAGTCATGACGCTGATCTTCTCGGTCCATAAAGAGAAGCTCTTCATGTTTCGATCTTTCAAGTTCAGAACTCTCACTACTGATAGAATCTCTATTGGGTTCAGCTGAATCTTTATTCTCTTCATTATTAAAATGGCCAAAGAGATTCTCCAGTTTGTTCTCTGCAGCTAGAGCAGCGGCATCAGTCACCTTATTAGCCTTCGTCTGTTTCGTTCTTCTGGGTTTCTTCTGTTTTGGCTCAGGGTTTGGAGGATCAAAATCAATTTGGAGTCTTCCACCTTCATCATCATCATCATTCTGGTCATTCTGAAGGTAGGACAAATCCGAATGGTATGAGGTATCTTCAAGAAAATCAAATGACTTATTGCTAACACTTTCATTAGTCTTGCTTGAGTCATCAAGGGAGGGAACTTTGCTGGTGTTTCCTTCATTCTGATTCGCCTTGGCCTTTCTCCCTTTGCGACCCTTCTTACCTTTGGGCGTTGAAGCTGTTGTGGTTTCAACTTCAGTACCAACATGTGGTATATTTGTATCACTTGGTAAACTGGGTGCAAATTCTGGTTGCAGATAATTCTGATCCAGCTGCGGAGTTGGCTCCACAGGTTCTGATATTGTGTATGTTCCAATGTCCTCAAGTAAAATAGATTCCACAGCCTTAGCAGTTTCATCATTCTCATCATTGACAATAGACTCCACAGCTTTGTCCGTTTCTTCCTCAACATGCAGAGTCACACACTCATCAATCACAAGCTCTTGTTCATTTGACACTGGAGCCTCAAACTGTACAACCTCTGTCTGTATCTCTTCTGTTTGCTGGTGCTCCTTTTCTAGATTTGACACTGCCTGCTCAGTCAAATTAGCAATGCTTTCATTATCCTTACCGCTATTTTTTCTACCCTTGCGTTTCTTGGCTTTTGGTTTAGCCTTTTCTGGCTTTTCTTCATTCACTTGTTCTATAACAACTTCACTTGTCTCAACAACAGGGCAAATATCATTTCCCTCATCTTTATAGTCTTGTTCATTAGTACTGTATTCGATCTCTACACCCTGAATTTCTACAGGAATATTACTTGAATCATTATCCTTCTCATCTTCCCTAGATATTTTCATTGGATACGAATCTGGCTTTATTATTTTCATATGAGACTCCTTCGGCTTAAAACTGTTATCATCATCTTCTTTAAAGTCAAATATATCTGCTCCTACTCCAGTCTTTTTCTCCAACTGCTTTGATGCTTTTTCTGAAGAATCAGTCTGTTTATCTGAAGCAGTACTTTTTCTTTTCTCTGTGTCTGACATAAAATCAGAGTCTGACAGTCTTTCAAACTCAAACTGAGAATCCCCTTTAGCATTCTGAGGTTCAGGTTTGACACTTTTATTGTTCCCTGGTGTTGTTTTCTTTTCCTTCTTTTGACTTTTCTTTTTATCATTCTGTGGTGGAGACTTCATGGATTTCATTTCATCAAATAGATTCCTTGTTACTGAATTAATATTAGAATTTATGTCAGATTCAGATGATTCAGGTCTCACATTTTCAGACTTTTCTGGCTTTTCCTCACTAGTCAATGTGTCACTTTCAGTCTTATGCTTTGGGGTCTGAGCTTTAGACATTTCATGAGACTCTTTTTCGTCTTTTTCCTTGTTCTTTTTCCTCTTCTTATTCTCTTTCTTGTGTTTCTTACTTTTGCTCTTCCCAGATTTACTCAATTTCTCATCACCATTCATATCTTTTAACGTGGGAATGTCATTTCTAATTGACTCAGTTTCTAATTTGAACAAGGGCTCTTTATTGATGTCTGACAAAATAGGTGGAAGATTGTCTTTATTTGATATATTTGAAAGTAGTTTATCATTGTCATAAAATGTTTCTGAGTAAACATTAGCAACATCCAACTTTGAGATCTGTCTCATCAGGTTCGGATCCCCATCACAGAGAACATCCAGTACTTTCTTGTTGTTCTTAATTTTCTCATCTTTGTGTGACTTGTTTTTCGATTTCAGTTTCTTCAATTTGTCATTCTTCTTGTCAGTGATAGAACCCGCAAGCAGATCTTCCTGAATCTTGTTTAGAAGCTGTCTGTCTTGAAGGTCTTCTTTCAATTTATATTCATCTTTTATGTAGTTATCTTTGATTAATGAGTCTCTACTCTTGCTAGATTTAATGTCAAGGTCTGAGATCATACTATCACTTTCAAAGCTATTGTTTGGTTTTCTGATGCTGTTACCCTTTTTGTTCTTCTTGCTTACTTTATTCCTGTCTATGATGTCAAGATCAGACAGGAAGTTGTCACTTTCTGTATCCTTCTTATCAAACTTCTTTGATGGACTGAGCTTTCTGGGTGGTGACTTGAGCTTATCATCATCACTGTTGCTTTCATCCGAAGTTGTATAGATTGAGCTTCCTTTGGGCAAGAGTTTCTTATTATTCTCCACTTTTGGTATTGTCTTCTTCTTAGTCTTCTTGGTAATCATAATATCGCTGTCACTATCTGAATCTGACAGCATGCTATCATCAGAGTCATCAGAAAATATACCCATGAAACTGAAATCTTTCCGCTGCATTTTCGATAACGTCAACTTCTTTGCATCTTTCTTTTCACGTTTCATGGAATTTGGTTTCGGTGATTTCTTGTTAATCTTTGGTGCTGTTTTTGACTTGGCCTGTTTGGTTGAACTTGACCGGTGATCTGATTCTGAAGTAAGACTATCGAAGTCGAAACTACGTGGGGTGTCCCTTTGTACATCTATCTTTTTCTTCATTGAAGATTTCTTTAGAGGAGGTTTAGCTTTTATTTCCTCTTCTTCTGAATCTGATGAGTAAATATCGAGAATTCGTTTGGGTTTTTTCGTTTGTATCTTGGTTTTCACTTTCGTCTTTAAAATGTCAGCTCCAGAAGAACTATCACTGTCATCTGTTGAAAAGGTATATTTCTTGCCCTTCTGTGGCGATCCCTTCTTTTCTTCATCTGAACTTACACCGCTGGACTCTGTTATATCACTAAGACTCTTCTTTACTTTCTGACTCCTTTTGTATTCTGACAACAATTTCTTCTGCTCTTCTTGCTCTTTTTCACATCGCATTTTCTTGTCCGTAGAACGCCTTTTCACCTTATCGTACATGGACAAATATGATGGTTCTGAAAATTGAGCGAAAATTTTCATATCCTCTTCTGTTAAACCATTCATCATTTTTGGACTACCCTTTTCCTTTCTTGATCTCTTTGAGTCACTATCTTTTGACTTTGAATCACTATCTTTTGACTTTGAATCATTATCTTTATCTTTTGACTTTGAATCATTATCTTTTGACTCAGTCTTAGTTTTTGAATCACTTTTACTCTCACTTGTTTTGGATTTACTTGATTTTTCACTTTTCGATGATGCTTTCTTCTGTGACTCAGACTTCTCCTTTTCTTTAGGTGTAAGCTTTGATGCTGATGTGCTCTTTTGTGTGTCTGAACTTTTCTTGTCATCCTTGGTTGAATCTTCCTTTTTTGAATCATCTGATTTTGTCTTTTCCGATTTCGTGTCCCCAGAATGGTGCCTTGCCTTTTCTGTTGAAGAGCCTGCACTACTTTTACTTTTAGATTTAGCTGTGTCAGGGTCTTTGTCTTTATGCTCTCTCTCTTTTTCTTTACCTTTGTGTTCTTTACATTTCTCACTGCTGGTTTCCTTTTCCTTACATTTCTCGATACTGGATTCCTTCTTCTCCTCTGAACTTTCTTTCCTATCCACATCTTTTGACTTGTCAGGAGAGTCTTTGTTGTTTCTGTTGTTCATATCATCCTTCTTCTTATGTTCATTATGATCATCTTTTACTTTTCTCTCTTCTTCTTTACTTTTCTTTGCCTCCCCGGTATCATCTTTAGTCTTTTTCACTTTGTGTGAACTTTTATGGTCCTTTTTACTAGAATGTTCACTCTTTTTCTCTTCTTTCTTTTCAGGTTTTTCCTTTTCCATATCCTTCTTATCACTTTCTTTAGAGGTACTTTCTTTAACAGTAGACTCTTTAGATGGTGTTTCTTTAGAGCTGGTTTCTTTAGAGCTAGAACTCTTTCCTTCTTTGCTAGAAGACTTTGACTTCTTATCAGGTGATTTGGATGAATGCTTGTCATGTTTATGTCCCTCCTTCTTTTCATGTTTTTCCTTGTCTTTCTTTTCTTTCTCCTTTTTGTCACTTGATTTGTCTTTCTTTTCATCATGCTTTTCCTTCTTATCTTCCTTTTTCTCTTCCTTTCTCTCCTTGTCCTTTTTATCCTTCTTCTTTTTCTCTTCCTTGCTCTCTTTCTTTTCACTAGATGGTTTCTTTTCTATTTCTTCCTTATTTTTCTTTTCACTCTCTTGTTTACCCTTCTTATCAGATTCATCTTTTGTCTTCTTTTCAGCTTCATCCCTTGGTTTTTTATCACTTGTTTCCTTGCTTTTCTTTTCATTGTCATCTTTCAGTTTCTTTTCTGTCTCTTTCTTGTCTTTATCAGATTTTGACTTGTGTTTGTCTTTCCTTTCCTCTTTCTTATCACTACTTGACTTGTGTGAAGATTCAGATTTCTTTTCTCCATCCTTCTTCTTATGCTTATCATCTCTATGACTTGAGTCTGAACGTTTTTCTTTTCCTGTCTTTTGCTTTTTACTGCTTGGCTCTTTTGACTCAGATTTTTCTCCATGTACTGCATCCTGTGAATGCTTTTCTTTATCAGATTTATTCTTTTCACTTGATTTACTAGTTTCAGATTTCAAATTCTGTGGTTCAGTAACTGTATGTTTTGGGGTTTTGTCAATCAATTTCTCACCTGATTCTATCTTTTCTGATTTAACCTCATTTTCAATTTTAAATTCATCTGCCTTCCTTTTAGTCACTGCAACAGGTGTATCTACTACAGGATCAGAATTTGAATTCAACTTTGCAGCAGTTTCAGTCTCAATCTTTTTCCGAACATCTGTAAGCTCCATTTTCTCTGCTTTTAAGCTTGCTTTCTTAATGTCATTATCAAGCTCAACTTTAACTGGTACTACCTCCAAACTTTCACCATTAGTTTTTACTTTAACTTCTTCTGATAATTGATTAAATGTCTTTTCCGGTGTTTCACTTTTCTTAGCAAAAGTGTCTACAGAGTCCACCATCATATCAGGTTGCTCATTCTTCACAACTTGAGATATATCATCATAACTTTCAGAAACATTATTTTTATGATTAATTGAAGTTGATCCATTTCTCAGAGTTTCAATTGTGTCATTATGAACTAAATTGTTTGAAAGTTTTTCTGAATCATTAATAGTCTCTGAAAGAGTTAACGTATCTTTTGAATCACTAGCTGAAATGTTCAATGTATCTTTCTCTGAAGTGTGCCAAGAGTTCGGGGATTTTTTCATTTGAACTTCTTGCACAGGTGGTTGCAAGTCTAAATTGTCCTTAGCTGCAAATTCTGAGGTACATAAGGAGTTATCAATCACACTTGTTGAATTAGCACTAATAAGGGGACTGGATTTTAGATTTCGGCTGTCAATGTTGTTCATGCCTACACTCAAATTATCTGACTTGTTCTGAGACAAGTTTGGGGAATTAGCAAACGAAGTGTTCACAGTCAATGTGGGAAAAGATGTATTGTGACTTTGTCCCAATCTATCCATTAATGAACCGGGAACTGTAACCATGGGAGTCTCTTTCACACTTTCAGGTTTATTCCAAGCACTTATACTTTTTGTTGAAGGATCCACACTTGAATTAGCTTCTGCAGTTTCAAAGTTATCACTTATCTGACCTAAGCGTTTACTGTCCTGGTCGAATATACTTGATTTTGATAACACAGTTTGAACAATTTCTGATGGTTCAGTCTTATCACCTCCTGGGCAAGAAGGGTCGTTCTTTTTGCGTATTCTGTACTTGGAGTACAGCGTCGACATTGTTGGACTAGCCATTGCAGTTGCAATAGTTGGTGTTATTGAAATCGGTGTTATAGTACTTGATGAGGATGAGTTCACCAAAACATCCACATCTGGAATAACTTTAGGTGTGGAAGCAACAACAGCCTGTGCTTTGTTCCATTTCTCATCCAGCTGTCTGATTCTCTCTTCAATGGAAAGGTTTTCTGATGACAAATTATCTGTATCACTATTATTGTCATCTGAGAAAGTTGTGTCTGCTTTCGATTCATTGTGCTCTTTTTCTGGGTCAGGTAGGGAGTCCAAACTGTCCGGCTTATTTTCATCAAGTGGTTCAATTTGTTCAGGTTCAGTGGGAAAGCCTGGAGGTAACTCACCACTGTCCGAGTTGGTGTTTGCTTTGGAATCAGATCCAGACCCACTTGGTGATTGAGACGGCGAATGGGTTTTACTGCTGCTACTTGCTGCAGGTGAAAAGCATGGCGATTGGTATGGTTGTTCATTTGAGGAACCTGACTCTACAGCAACATTGCCAGCATTGTGTAGCTTAACTCGTGAATTATCTGACAAATGATCACTAAAATGTTCAGGTGAATGATGAGGAGAAGGTAATGGAGAAAATTGTATGTATTGAGCAAAATCTGGTAGTGGTAAGTACAGGGGACATTCCGACTTATCTCGCGGAATTCGCGGATCTTGCACATCTGAATCCGGTGAATCATTGTCACCTAATGGAATAAGTGGTGTCACATGATCCTCCTTTTTATGTTTGTGCCGTCGATGACTACGATTACTTCCATATTCAGAGAGGTCTTTATTATCACTACCAGAGGATACTCGTCGAGAATCTTCTTTATTATGTGAATATGAGTCACTCTCACCACGAATTTCTAATCCTTGTCGTGATCGAGAAAATAAATCCGAATGTGAACTCATTTGTCTTTGTAATAAATCCGGTCTTTGTCTTTCATCATCACTACTTAATCCATCATCATCATCATCATGCCGTGATCGATATGATCTTTTTCTTTCACTTTCACCCTCCATTTTCCTTCTTTTCTTTGGCATAAATCCAAGGTGAGAGTCTCTTGGTGAATTCACTGCCTGTCCTTCCTCATCACTATAATCCAACATGTCTTTTTTCATGTCACTAGATCTACTTTTCTTAATTTCCCTGAGTAGTTCCTTTTTACGTAACACTTCCATTTGTTTCCGACAGCTCTGTGTCATGTCCATCATCTTCAACTTTTCTTTCAACTCACGTTTAGTCAAATCACTTTTCTCTAAGTATTTCACTAATCCCGGGTCCATGCGTGCTTTTTTACTGACAACACGTCTCGTATCACTATTACTGTCACCATCACTGTTATTACCTGTATCTTCTAACATTGTCAATTTCTCTAACAATTTCTGTTTTTCACGATGCAATTTAGCTAATTCAGCTTCTGACATTTTTGATGTATCAATATCACTTTGAGAGCTCCCTGAGCTGGGACTCTCTCTCCCTAATGTCCGTTCATGCACTTCTGATTTCAACCGCGCTACTTTCGTTAATAACTCTTTTGTGGTCAGTTTTTCATTTCGATCATATTCATACACTGATCCCGTTCTACTTCCCCGACTGTGCTGCCTTTCCAATCTATGTATAGAGTCCGTATGTTTTGGAGATAACTGATCGTATGAACGTTTCCGAGAAGTCCGTTCTTCTGACTTTGATTCTATTTCTTTACGTAAACCAGTAGTCAACAGTAAATTGGTCTTTTTATCACTTTCAGATGAGCTTAGTCTTTTCTTAAACTCGTATTTTCTATAAGCACTCTCAAATCCACTAGAGCTATGTTCATGAGAGTCTAAATAATATGATGGCTCATCGTCTGTAGGGGTAGGTGGGGACTGAGATCTGTACGATATAGGTAATTCTTTGGTTCTTTTGTGCTTACTTGTAGGAGACCGGCTCCTACTACTCCTTCGTATGATCTCCGATGAGATTCTGTACGGCCTTTCACTATCACTACTATGTGACCTATCACGTGACTTGCTCTCCTCATAATATTTGTCTTTATAATAATATCGTTCATCACTAGGAGTTCGTCTTCCATATTTATATTCAGTCTCATTATTTAACTCCAATTCATGATCACTTCCGGGACTGACACTTCGATATGACTCATATCTATGTTTTTCATATCCTTCATATTCTCGTCCACTTTGTGATCCAGCCTCATAATACATTTCATCATAGACTGGAGGACTGGTGGACCTTTCTCTTCGTTCACGTTGGCTGTGGCCGTATTCACGAAGTTCTTGCTCATACGAGTCTTCCTCCATATACTGGCCACTTCCTTGGCTGAACTCGTCAAACACGCGACTGAAAATGGAGAAAAAAAATCAGTTATATATTCCCTATATAACTCCTTGCAATTTAACCCTTACACTGCTGAATTATCAAATGGACTATTCCAATATTACAAACTGGTCAAGCTTACTGTGAATATTTAGGGATTTTCTAAAGAAAAGTAACATGACAAACAGTGCAGATCCTGATGAGAAGGACTCCTCTTATAACTTTATATAGAATGGTTAATTTGCTTTTGGTCATTTAACCCATCTATCATAGCAACGCCATTTAATGCCTTTGCAAACAGAGCAAACCCAGACCAAACAGCTCCTGTAGGAGCTGACTGATCAGGATCTGCTATGTTTGCTTATAGAATTATACAGATAGGATCCTAGTGTCTGGTATCAGCAATATATTCCCTTGAACAATTTATACTATACATGTAACTAGAAAATTGTGTCTGCAAGACACAGCGATGGCCCCGTCGTGGTGCTTGCCTAGCTGCACGTAAAGTTCCTAAGTCATTTGACCTTGACCTTAGGCTTGCGGGCAGCATAGGCTGGGTGCGCAATGAAAATATGGATGGTGGTTTATGTATATATGCAATTCCATGCCAATTGCAATAGTGGTTAGTGAGATATACGACAATGAAAAAACTGTGACAACCAACTGCACATACCAACTGCACGTAAAAGCGTGACGCACAGACGGATGGACAGGTGCAAAACATAATGCCCCCGGACTATCGTCAACGGGGGCATAAAAATTACGTTGATGAATATTAATAAAGTTACAAATTCACATATAACTGTTCATTAAGGAAAGGATTAATATTAATAATGCCATTATTTCTAACATATTGTCATTAAAGAAAGGGTTAATTAACCCTTCTCTTGCTGAATTTTAAAATGCATTTGTCCTTCTTTACCCCTGCCCTCTTGTATAAATACACATATCTTCACTGTGTACAAGTACTTCGCTGTGCAATCACTGCTGTGGACTGCACTGGTTTCACAATCAACTTGTAAATAGTGCAGACCCTGATGAGACAGCTCCTGCAGGAGCTGTCTCATCTGGGTCTTCACTATTTACAGGTAGGTATATTGACATGAATAGCAAGCGAAGGGTTAACAGATACAGTGCAACAGCTCTATAAAAACAATTCACAAAAATTCTTTAATCCTTCCCCTCATGAATATTTATACAATAATACATGACTTCATGAATATTCATTAGGTGATTTTTTTTTATAATGGACATTGAATAAAGGACTATTTCTATCATTGCAGAAACTGTGAAAACAAATTTTCATTATGTCAAACAGAGCAGACTCTGATCAGAGAGCTCCTACAGGATCAGTCTGATCTAGGTGTACTCTGTTATGGCTTTTTTATGAGGGAAATAATTAAGCAGTATTTTCATTCTGCAATAAGCAATCACCTGCACCCTCAGGTCTATTCATTTAGTGGTCTGTACCATCAGACATGTAATTCTACCTCCCAAAATATTGCAAAAAATAACTTTCAGAATCCATTGCCAACATCTGTTTTTAA
This sequence comes from Azorinus chamasolen, assembly GCA_963576725.1. Lineage (NCBI taxonomy): Eukaryota > Metazoa > Mollusca > Bivalvia > Cardiida > Solecurtidae > Azorinus > Azorinus chamasolen. Next base: position 57,180,341 of record OY755249.1, read on the forward strand.
ATATTAACCAAAAAATCAAACTATATTTTAACCAGCTATGTTTTGTACTGAAACTTGCTACTATATGCATATTATTTCAAGTTACCTCCTCCTGCCAGGTGGATACTCCTCATTGTATGAACCACCCTCATATGCTCCACCCCTTCCTCGGAAGTAGCCCCGTCCTCGTTGAAATCGGCCACGCCCACGTCCAAACTGATTGAAGCTTCCACGCTTTGTCGTAGTTGCAGAACCAGAACTAGTCTCCATACTGGAAAACAAAGTTGACGATACTCAAAACTTATCTGATAAATGCTTGTTCTCAAGCTTTTGATTGGTCAGATTTGAGTTCTCAAGTTTTTGATTGGTCAGATTTGAGCCAAAGGCTCAAATCTGACCAATCAAATGCTTGAGAACGAATTCACTCAACTAAAAGTTTTATAAGCATGAAACCTGGCTTCAGGGTTATAAAACATTTTGCTTGAGTCTGAGTTCCTTCAAGCATCAGTCTGATTGGTCAGATTCTGAGCTTGCTCAGAATCTGACCAATCAGATATCATACTTTGAGAATGACTTAAGACTCAGACTCAGAAGTATTATAACCTTGGACTCAGAACAGAAAACTTTATAGATATCAAATGACAAAGTAAATACACTGGAGACCCGTTACAACGCGGGTATGGGGGGACATAAAATTCAACCCGCGTTATATACGGAACCGCGTTGTAACGAGGTTTTTTTTATCTGGGTACTTACATAATTCCCCATCTTCCTAAAATAAACTAATTTCGAACGAAACTGACTTGTTTACTTTGAGCTATGTGAATAGCTCTTTCAAATTCTGTTAGCAAACAGAGTAGACCCTGATAGTAGCCGTCTGATCTGGGTCTACTCTGCAAATGCGTGAAAACACGTTTGTATGAGGGAAAGGGTTATACAAAATTACAAATAAAATCGTGTATGTTTTCAAACAACCAAGTACATTTCATAATACAAGCCTGTTGAAAGGATGTAATTGCCTCTGGGCCTGTCAAACCCCTAATCCGATTAAACCTGCTGTGTTAAACAATAAACATGGCTGTCACTGTTTTCAGAAAATGAAAGGTCACATGTGATGTCGCGTGTGATTTGTTGGGGTTTTAAATTTCATTTGATTGGTCAAAGGGCACACACCCTTTTCTGTATTAGCATATAACCTCCAACCCCGCACTGAGAGTTAGGGGTTTATACTTCTAATGATGTTTGTTTTTCATAATTAAAGTGCGAACTTTTGTGGCTTTGACAGTGAAAAAATTCAGTACATGCGTATCTCAATTATACACACAATTACTTTGTAATGAAAGTTATGCAGTTAAGATTTTACTGGTTCCCGCCATGCGCATAGTACGAACCGGTAATCAGCTGTGTGTATTACATTCATGGCGGCATATATACGAGTTGACAGTTGTCAGTTTTTCACACGTAAGATTGTCTTCAATTGTTTATGTAGGGACCGGTGTTTGTTTTCATCCTTTAGCCTGCTGCGGGCGGATAAGTTTACCTAAGTTTATTTTAAGTTTCATTGCGATATTCAATCATATTACTATAAATGAGGTATTTACAAAAAAAAATTCGGCGACACAGACTACCCGCGTTATATCGGATACCGCGGTAAAACGGTCCGCGTTATAACGGATCTCCAGTGTATATCACGAACTCTATCTCAAATTAATTCCTTGTAAGCACAAGACTACAATTAAACCTCTCTACATCAAACAAAAAATTTATATCTTGGTGTTTCTGTTTGAAATGTCTGATTTGGGTCTGCCCTGCATGCTAGCGCCGAAACTGTGATTACCTATGTAAACAGTTTGGATCCAGATGAGATGCCACATAATGCGGCGTCTCATCAGGATCCAAACTGTTTCTTTGTTTAGAGCTGTAGATAAGAAGTGTTTTAAGATTAAAGTAGTTTTAATATTTCTCAGCAACATCCCCCACCCCTTCCCCATCTCACAACAACTCCAATCAGGGTCTGCTCTGTTTGCAGAACTACAAAGAACGGATTCTAAAGTTTCTATAATGGCCAGCAGTTCCCTTATTTAGGTACTATCATTAAAAGGCAGTGGGTAAATATTCATCAACCTTTTACTCCATAAGTATGCTTTTCTACGCTATTGCAAACAGAGTAGACTCAGATCAGACAGCTCCTATAGGAGCCGTCTGATCTGAGTCTGCTCTGTTTTGCTTATGATATAATATAGATAAGAATCTACAGTTTCTGCCATGGCCAAATTGTCTGTGTCCATAGAACTGTTATAACAATTAATCTAACCAACATCATCATTTCTTATATGAATATTCATGGAGTAAAAGGTTAAGTGATAGATTCTTGCACAATTATTAATTAAGTTGCTATTCACATCAATATACCTACCTGTAAATAGTGAAGACCCAGATGAGACAGCTGATGCAGGAGCTGTCTCATCAGGGTCTGCACTATTTACAAGTTGATTGTACAACCAGTGCACTCCACAGCAGTGATTTCACAGTGAAATACATGTACACAGTGAAGATATATGTAATTATACAACAGGGCATGGATAAAGAAGGAGAAATGTATTTTAAAATTCAGCAATTGAAGGGTCAAATACATTGCATCACGGATATACTAACGTTTCATCCCAGTATGGATCATTCTGTATCTGTTTCTGCATCCAACGCTGATCTGGTCGCTCACCCGGCCGCAGTTGTCCACTCTGCTCCATTTTCATGAAGAAAGCTTCTTGGCAGTCACGGCTGGCAAAGTCAATCTAGAAACAAAATCACCAAAAAAATGTACCTGTTACTATGTTTTTAGTGATGTTCATGCTGATTATTTCAAATAAAGGCAAGATAGCAAACAAAAATGCAAGTTCCAGATGGATATTTTAAATTTGTTAATATATTTCTTCAGAAAAGTGGTAGCAGGTCATGTTTTCTTTCAGTCTGTCATTCTACAATGCATTATTATATCTTTGACATAAATAATCTGGGTCCATGCTTATAAAGCTTTTAGTTGAGTCTGAGTTCGTTCTCAAGTTTTTGATTGGTCAGATTTGAGCCTTTGGCTCAAATCTGACCAATCAAAAGCTTGAGAACTCAAATCTAACCAATCAAAAGCTTGAGAATGAAATTAGACTCAACTATAAAGCTTTATAAGCATGGACCCAGAGGTTCAGATAAGATGCAAAAATAAACGTTTTCAAGAACAACTTCTTTATTTCTCCACCAAAATGTTGTGACCATTCTTTAGAATAGTCTCGTAGAGAAAATTCTAAAGAATGGTCACAGCATAGGGTTTGGTGGAGGAATGACAATTTTAGTATGCACCTTTATCTGTTGCTCTTAATAAATTTCTGTTTACCAGGACTAATGCACTTTGCATCAACACAATATTGTAAAGACGACCACACGACTTACATGAATTTTCTTGCCATTCCATATTCGGTTCCGCATCTCTGGCAGGGCAAATTGTGCACTTTCAATATTCATAAAGAACACCAGACCACGACCTTTGACCCTGTCAACAACAGTGTGACTGATGACCCCAAATCGACTGAACTGTCGGCAGAGAAATGCTTCCGTAACCGTCTCCGCTAAATTGTCCAACCAGATTACAGCTGTTGCCATGCTCTTACCAAATCCAACCTGAAGAAAAAACAACTTTGCATTAACATATTCTCTGAATACAATACAACTTAATTTCAATACAATCTCTCACTATCCTATAACTAAATTTCTTACATCCACACATTGTCATCCGAAAACATTCTACCATAATGAAAAATTCAGTCTATAATCCAAACATCATCTGTGATCGAAACTCATTCTGTAATGTACAAACGTCAACTCCCAAGACATTCTGCATCCGGAAAGTCATTCTGTAATCCAAATCCATTTAAGAATTCAATATCTTCCATCTGTCAAACAGATGATTCTTAAGAGTGGTCACAAATTAGGGTTTGGTAGGGAAATGGTGATGCAGTAGAACCTGCCTATAGAGACCATGGTCCATGCTTATAAAGCTTTTAGTTGAGTCTGAGTTTTGTTCTCAAGCTTTTGATTGGTCAGATTTAAGTTCTCAAGCTTTTGATTGGTCAGATTTGAGCCTTTGGCTCAAATCTGACCAATCAAAAACTTGAGAACGATCTCAGACTCAACTAACAGTTTTATAAGCATTGACCCAGATCATGAATAAACATGGGAGTATACCAGAGTACATAGCTGCTTTAAAGTTTTAATGCAGGATGAAAGTAATGCAGAGAGGAGATTTCTGCATAACTTTCATCCTGCATTTAGCTACCACCTGTCTAAAACCCCTAGAATACATAGACACGTTTTGGATTGTTGCTGGTTTGATCATTTTTACTGTACTGCTCGGCATACACGCTGTCTTGTGTTTTGTAAATACTTGAGCTATGTACAAATGCCTAACCACAAACACAGTAAAAACCTGTCTATAGCCACCACTAGAAGTCTAATTCCAGGGGTTTAAGACAGAGGGCAGCTTAATGCAGGGGAAAAGTTATGCAGCAGGCTCCTCTAGGAGCTTTCTGCATTACTTTAGTCCTGCATTAAGCAACCATCAGCCCTTAAGTTTATTCATACCATGGTCGCTACAGGTGAGTTCTACTGTATTAACACCACTTCATCATAAGTTTACTATCCTGTTTATTTAACTCTTAACCCTTTACTTTATAAGATGCCTTTCTACACTTTTGTAAACACAGTAGCCTCAGATTAGATGGTCCCTGTAGTAGCCGTCTGATCAGAGTCTACCCTATTTGCTTACGAAATAATGTAAATATGATTCTAGTTTCTGCAATGTCCAAACATTCCCGTGCCCATGAGACATTATAGAGATCAGTCTAATTAATAGTCATGATATCATTACATCTTACATATATATTCATGGAGTGAGGAGTTAATCATTAGCATGTTGAGATATGTTTGTTCGATAGATAAAAAAAATTTCTTGTGTTTCAAATTTCAAAGCAGCCCTTCTTCCATTTATTTTCAAAGATATAACATATTGATACCTTTAAATGCCTCTGTAAAAGTCACTTTTTGAAACCATTGTGATAAATAGAGCAATGGTTTCAGAACTACAAAATGCTAAAAAAAATCTTTTCTCTAGTTAATGCTCCTTTTCGGTAGATTTATTTAAAGAGGTTGGGTCTAAAAATAGCCTATAAGGGAAAGGGTTAACTCAAACTATTTACAATTGTCTCCGTTTGAATTCTTTACTTAACCCTTTAAATGCTGAATTGTTAAAAGCGATTCGACCATAATTCTTAAACACCGAGTCGAGTCCATTCTGTATGAAAGCATTAACTGTGAACTTGATAGACAGCCACTGCAGACCCTGTTGGAAGAACTCTTTCAGGAGTCCTCCGATCTGTATCTGCACTGTTTCCCGATTTAAAGTTTTCTTATACATGTTACAAAAGTGGCAGACAAGACAATAGGGAAAATAGCTTCACTATAGTACTTCCAAGAAAATGTGTATAGACCGGAAAATAAACATTTTCCTTCCGCATTGGAGTCTGCAATTTATGACTATCATTGTTAACAGCTTTTATCCAGAGATGAGACGGTGAGTAATTCTAGAATCAAGCAAGATGTTGAATAAGTACAAGCTTTTATACAATCAGATGTCCTTTTTTGTGTCTCAAAAATATTCAATATCATTGGTATAAAAAAGAAAATGAGTCCATGGGACATAGGAGCCATCTAATCTGGGTCTACTTTGTTTGCAAAGGCGTATTGTTTGCAAAGGCGTATTTATAGAGTACAGGGTTAACACATTACCTCATTACCTCTTTGAATTAATCTACCGAAAAGGAGCATTAATTAGAGAATAGGAAAATTGAAACCATTGTGAAAGAGCAAATGCTCTATTTCTCACAATGGTTTCACAAAGTGACTTTTACAGAGTCATCAAAAGTCGTCAATATGAGGGAATGGGTTAAAAAGAACAAACTCTACAAAAATGCAAACAATTGTTTACTCCTGATGAGACTCCATGCAACTAGACGTTCATCTGGATCAAAACCATTTACAAACATGGAGACAGTTTGGCATATACAGTGAAACCCCGCTAATGCGACCACTTAATAAACAGCCACTGGTGTCGTTTAAAGCAGGTGGTTGCTTAATGCAGCACGAAAGTTATGCAGAAAGCTCCTATAGGAGCTTTCTGCATAACTTTCGTCCTGCATTAAGCATCCACCTGCCTCCGACACCCAGAATTATGCCCTTTTTTGGTGGTCGCATTAGCGGGATTTACTGTATATCACATTAATCCTCAACACTATATTGCTTTGCAAACAGTTTGGATCAAGATGAGATGCAAAATAACTCGTCATCTCACACGGAGCCAAACTGTCTGTCACTCTGACAGATTTGTTATAAGAAATGCAAAATGTTTTACTGAATAATGATAATAGTTGCAGACGACAATTATGAAGGTTAAACCTTACAGTAAGGGACACAAGTCACTAATGTCCTTTGCAAACAGTGTAGACCCAGATGAGAAGGCTCCTAGAGGAGTCCTCTCATCAGGATCTGCACTGTTTGTCATGCTATACTTTTCTTAAAAAAAATCCCTATTCACCGTAAACTTGATCTGTTTGAACAGTCCATTTGAAAATTGAGTTTTGTACGGGATAAAGATCGTATGCCACCATTACGCTGCTGTGTCCTTTTCCCAGCATTAACATCCCATTACTGCATGAACTAGAGCATGACATCCAAATTTGGCACATGGCCGATACCTTACCTAGATGGGAAAATGATTCTCATCCCTAAACATTTAGCCTGCTAACAGCACTTTCTCATTAGCTCTATATACAGTTTGGCTACAGATGTGATGCAACATACTTTGCTAATCATGAGAATCAATGTACTGAATATGGTTTAAAAGAAATGGATATGAAGTGTCTGGAGGACTGAAGCAGACAGGAAATTTAGAAAATTTCACAGATGACAATATCTTTAAAAGAAATAAAAATAATTTTAAAAAATACAGGTGATTAACGCTCTGAAAAATTCTTTATTTTTGAAACATTTTTCATAAACTGAGTATTAAGTGCTTGATCTGAATAAAAATCAATGGATCTGGATCAAACAATAGGGATCTCGCTTCAAAAACAAGTTTGAGACCCGACATGCTAAAGGAAATATGTATCAAACAGGCAAGTTTTCCCACACCTCATTTGAATTTCAACCACACAAACACATTTTTGTCCTTTCTTAACCCATTCCTCCATAGGCTATTTTCAGACACAACCTCTTTGAATCAATCTACCAAAAAGGAGCATTAACTACAGAAAAGAATATTTTTTTATAAATTTTTAGTTTGAAACCATTGTGATAAATAGGAGCAAATGCTCTAGTTATCACAATGGTTTCATAAAGTGACTTTTACAGAGGCTTAGAAAGGCGTATTTATGGACCAGATCTATATAATTTCACAGTCTGGGTCTACTTCTTTCAAAGGCCTCAAAAGGTGTACCATTATCTGAGGTAAAGGGTTAACCCTTTACTCTATAAATACTCCTTTGCAACAGAGTAGAACCAGATCAGACCTATAGGAGCTATCTGATCTGGGTCTGCTCTGCTTGCTTGATATAATATAGATCGGATTCTAAAGCTTCTGCAATTGCCAAAAATGCTTGTGTTCATATTACCATTACAAGAATTAAACTCATTAATATTCATCATTATTCATGGAGTGAAGGGTTAACCCTTTCCTCCATAAATACGCCTTTCTACGCCTCTGTAAAAATCACCTATTGAAATCATTGTGACAAATAGACCTATAGGAGCAAACGCTCTATTTATCACAATTGGTTTCAAACTACAAAATTCTAAATTTTTACTTTTCTCTAGTAAATGCTCCTTTTTGGGAGATTCATTCAAAGAGGTTGGGTCTAAAAAAATAGCCTATGAGGGAATGGGTTAAGTAATTGTCCTATGCTAGAAAATTCTTAAAAGCGGATTACCTTCAGCTTGTTAAGGCCCCAGCTTGTGCCATCGAGGTCTTTCAGTGCTCGGACAACGCTACTGATGTCAGAAAACTGTATGAACGCATATGCAGACACTGCCCCTTGTCGTTTCACATCAACATCCTGAAAAACAATTCAAATTAGTCAAAATTTCAAAAAAAATCTGTATGCTTTTCCTCATCTCTTTATCCTTATCCCTGTTCTGTTTATTATACGAATTTCAATACCTACTGAATATTCATGGACAAAATAGTTATAATGACATAATGGAAGGTGGAAAATTGTAGCCAATTTAGAATAATAGAATATAAAGAATCAACTATCAAATTCAAAAAGCAAATGGAGTAGACCCTGACCAGATGGCGAAGTATTGTTTGAGTTATTACATCACATCAAAAGTGTGGACGGACGGATGGACAGACAGACAGAAAATGTGATTCCTATAGGGATCCTGCATTTTCAATGCAGGGCCGTAATAAATCAATAATCAGCAATTCATCTTAAAATATTAAACTACATACCAGAATCTCTCCATATTTTTCAAGCTTCTCTTTGATTTCTTCGATCGTGATCTCCTTTTCTAAGTTGCCGAGGAAAAGGGTCCGTGTTGCTTTAGGAGAATGTTCATCTAGCTGAGCCTCTGGGGTCAAGAAATCTGAGTCTTCTACTTCTGTAAATGTATAAAGAAATGTTGACATCATGAATATGTATTGGCTGAACTTCTATACTGTAAAACTTTTCAGGGGAACTTTTTGCTCTGACAAACATTGTAGAATCAAATCTTTATCATGTCATAAGAAAAAAGAGCAGACCCTGATCAGACAGCTCAGACAGGAGCCGTCTGATCTGGATCATCTACATCGTTTGCAAAGGTGTGAAAAGCATTTATATGTGGAAAAGGGTTATTTATTAACAATTAACATGCTCTTTCTATGTGCAAATAATCGGGATCCAGATGAGACCCCTAGTAATTCCACCTCTCATCAGGATCCCAGCTGTTTTACACACTAACATTGTTGTTTTGATATATGATGCTGAAAAAACCTGTTTAATTCTGTCATATTAGGCCTTTACTCCATAGATATGCATATTCAAGTCTTTGCAAACAGAGTAGATCTACATCAGACATAACTTGAAGGAGTCCTCTTATCAGGGTTTGCTGTTTGCTTGTAGAACTACACAGATCTGATTCTACAGGAGCCGTCTGATCTGAGTTTACTCTGTTTACAAAGGCATAGAAAGGCATATTCATGGAGTAAAGGATTACCAACCACTCTTATATTTCATTAACCCTTTATTATGTGGGAAACAGGTATATTTCTCATTTGCCAACGGTGTAGACCCAGATCAGAGGGCTCCTATAGGAGCCCTCTGATCAGTGTCTGCACTGTTTGCCATAAAAATCATATTCTGCGATAGAAAATATTGTTTTGGTGGTTACCTTCATTAATATTCATAGAATGGGTTAAG